>CM038720.1:30554240-31079240 GCA_021613375.1 Megaleporinus macrocephalus
GCAGATAAAAATATTTAGATTTTATATTGTTAAGTCATTATTATTATTAGTGTGACATTTACTTTAAAATATAGCAATAAACTTCTAGATATTGGCCCTAAAAAATCAGCATATCAGCTATCGGCTGACCCTGACCTCTAAACATTGGCTATAGAAAAACCCATATTGGTCAATCTCTAGTTAGCACACACATGCAGGTTTTTGCCAACTGTAGCTGGACGTTGCCATCACCACTAAACAATATCACTCAGATGTGACCGACAACAGAGCAGTATCTGTGATTGGCTCTTCCACATAACATTTGCAGCTCTGATGCTTGCAAGGAAAAAATGGAGCCCCTTCATGATGGTGGCTCTGAAGCCATAAGCTGAACTACTCAGATGGTGTTGGTATAATTTTAATGACCACGGTGGACATGGAAGGGAAGACAAATCTGAACAGCATGGGTTTCCTGATCTAGCAAGCTCAGAGAAAATGAACAGGGTTATCTTATTTCACAGTTTGTGGGCTGGTAGGCACTCCAGATACTCAAATGTATTAGCACAGGACCCTAGAAAGTGAGTTTCGTATATGTGAATATGTCCCGTTTAAATGATAACAAGGTTTGAGGTACCTAGAAAGTGAATGTTGAAGCTAGAAGAAGCTGAACCGTCTTTTTAAAGCCAGGCAGGCAATCATAACGGAGGTCATTTATCATTCTTAAAGGCATAGTAAGAAAAAACAGATACATATCTAAAGGATAAGATAGTTTAGAATATGAACAGCATAAAATATGAGAAAAGAATAGAATATATGACCCCTTTAACATAGTTCCTTGCCCATTAAACATTATTGCCCTTAAACAACAAGGTGCTGATGTGTCCCATGACGTGGTTTATAATCCATGCAATAGCGTTCTAATGTGTGAAAAAGTGGTGATCCGTCAAGGCCTGTCCTGGGTCAGTAGTGATGATTAGCCCATCCGTTCATTCGTAATATGGGGTCAGTAAGTCAGGGAGAACCCATTCCTCTCCGCCTCCATGTGAAGGTCAGCACATTCGTAGCCAGTTCAGTTCAAAGCAAACGGCTATTCCAGCAAACACTATCCTGCTCGTTCCATACACTGTCCAGTTTAAACTACCCATGCATCAGGCTATTACAGAAGGGCCAGTGACCTCATTAAGATTAAAATCGTGGCTAATAGATTATCACAGGTCAGATGCTGGAAAGCACATATATACAGGTGGTCCCTATGCTGGCCAATGATGACAGAAAGTTAAAACAAACCATTTATCAGGCACTGATATCGGTTTTGGCTCCAGCAGATGCTTTGTTTATGCCAGTATCAGCAACGCCTCTAAAGCAACATGCCACTGGTTTATGTAGGCCACAGAAGATTAGTCACCAGCCGCATAATCATCTTAGCTAATGCATACAAGAACATTTAATATAGGCACTACTTTCCCATTTTCTTTCTCTCTGCTCTTCTGTGTAAAAAATAATCTTTCATTGGAGACTGCTGTCACGGCCAAGAGATACAGTTAAACAGAAGTGGAGGAAACAGACCGTGATGTAATAATTGATTTATACATGCAAGTTACTGAGAATTCATATATTTAAAAGGAAAACATATTCTAGTTTGTACGAACAGACATGTATTGGCTTACGTTTACGGTTATGCAGCATTTTTAAGATTGTCTAACATCATCTGACCACATACCACCCCATTTCCAAAACAGGGAAGCTGTGCATAATATAAATAATATTAAAATAAAAATATACAATTGTTTAAACCCTATTTAAAATAGTACAAACACAATATGGCAAATGTTGAAACTGATAAATGTTATTGTTTTGGGACCACATATACTTGTATATATGCATTTACTCATGTGCTTGCGTCAGTTTAGTGACTGAACTGTTTTAATATTTCTTATTAATTTAATATTACATGCAGAAGATGGTTTGACACCGTCTTGCTAAAATAAGCAACACATTTCTCGAAAAAGACGTCATCTGAATGGCAGCATATGCTGTGGAAGTCACCTATGCCATGTGCACTAATCCCACCCCAACCTCATATCAGCACGGTATGCTGGCTTTTGAGCTGTAAGCTGACAACAGGTTGAATGAACCCTTTTCTCTTTAGCCCGGAGGATGCAGCGTCCATGATTTAGAAATTTTGATTTGCTGGACCACAGGACATTTTTTCCTTTATGTCCATATTAAATGAGTGCTTCTTAAATGACCTTGGGCCCAGAGACACGGTGGCGTTTCTAGATCCTGTTTATATGTGGCTCCTTCTTTGCATCACAGGTTTAACAGCATCTGTGGCTGAAGTGACGAATTGTGTTCATGGGTGTTGCTTTATATATAAATATATACTGATATATATATATATATATCAGTAGTAAATTAGTACAGGGATAAATCAATCATCAATTTATTCACATTTTATTTTGCACAGCATCCCAACTTTTTTGAAAACAGAGTTGTAAAAGCCACATAGGAGAGTTTTTACTTTTTACTCTGGCCCTAGATACAAAAGTTCAGAATGTCCTGATCAGTGCACTGTTGCATTTTTAATAAGACATTAGTTTGTAAATAGAGTGCGTTTTTGGCAATCAACCCCATGGTGGTTTCTCCAAAACCAACTTTAGCAAATGTAATTACTTTGCCACAGCCAAAACATCTTTGGACCTTACTTACACACGTTTAGCAGTCCAAAGTTTTTTTACCATTTGTGATAACACACATGTTGTGATGGATATCAAAATGCCACCATATTAGGTTTTGAAAAAAGTCATCACTGAGCAACCACCTAATTTTTTTAGCAAATTGTTGCAAAAAAAGCACAGCCGCTATTTCACTCCTTTACCAAAAATTGGCTCGGGCTTCTCAGAATATTTCAACAAAAGTAAATCTTTCTTTGCTATTTTATGTTGAAATGTTATTCTTGTATTGTTGCACTATTTGCCCGCTCAGTGGTTTAGAATGTCTTGAACAATGTGAAGGGAGGATTGTTGCATCTATGGGTATAATAAGACAATAGGTTGTAAGTAAAGTGCATTTTTGGCAACCAACCCTGTGGTGGCTTCCTCCAAAATCAATTAGCAAAATAATTAGCAAATGTAATCACTTTGGCGCAGCCAAAACATCTTTGGATCTCACTCACTCACTCACACACGTTTAGCAGTCCAATGTTTCTCCACAATAAAAACCTACTGGCACATATTTTGCTTTTGCGTGTGCAGCTTTCAGAACAGAAAGTGAAATACCTTAAAACTGAAGAGGATGTCCTCAAAGTCTTTCGAATAAACTGTTTGCGAGAAACTGAAAGCTTTGTGATAACACATATGTTGTGATGACTTGAAATAGTCCTTACTTAGCCACTATTTCACTCTTTCACCGATAACTGGCTTGAGCTACAAATCTCTGGAAAAATTCATAAATATGTAATACACTGGTTTTCATGACAAAACAACAACAGCAATGAATTCAATCTGTTATTGCAGTTTAGCTCCCATTATTAAGGATTGTACGGAATGAGGAGTAAATGACATGTTGTAAAATATTACATACTACATGTAACTCTTATTGTTCTAATACAGGCCATTTAAATCAAGTGAATTTTAAATTCAGTTTAATAGATCTATGCAATGGCTGAAGCTTAAAAGGAAAAATAAGCTGCATCAGTCACCTCAGTTAGTCTACCTGTCCAGCTTCTTACCTGTTCCACCTTAAATGGTGCAGCAGTTACATTCTGTCACAAGTGACAAGATAAGACAAGGCAAGTGATACACTGTTTAAGTTTGAACAGTTAAATTCAAACAAGAGGCTGGCTAAAGAAGCTGACTAGTGTGTTTCAGCGCACTGGCAATAAAAAAACTTTTCCTAAAAGAGGAGTCAATACCAACTGCCTGTGGCTAAACTGCAGACGAAGGAAATGTGAGTAGTTAAAAAAGAATTATGCTGTGGGGTTCTTTGGCCATTTCACACTAGCGAACGATAACTGCTGAGGTTGTGTTAACGGAGATGTAGTGGTCCAGTCTGTTTTCAGCATTACTCACTGCAGGATCTGTTAATGCTACTCGTTTGTTATTTAAATGTTGGTACGATGAACTTCACCTGATCAAAACTTAAATAAGGTGAGAATAAAATGAGGGAAGGGGTGTTGATGTCTCCAATGTCTCCGTAGTGTTTCTTGCTGCTGATTTTATGTAGATATGTGTAGATATGATAAGCTGTTCTCGCATCAGCAGTGAAGAACCAGCTGATTTGAACCACCGGGCTGTTGAGAGAGAGTGAGAAGGAGCTGTGGTGCTTTATCCTTGTCAGATATTTCATTAAGACCCCAGAGAACTGTGTTAACTTGTGGATAAAGGCTGTAATGTTTCACCTTCACCTCAACCATGCATGGTTTACTCTATGCTCTGTGTAATTTCTTGGTGATTTATGAATTTGTTGAAAAATTCAGGAAGTGAGCTCATTTTAAAATGTCCACGATCATCGTTAGCACATTAGTCCATGAGACTCACAGGGGAGGTAATGATTCATACTGAGTTAACTTGCCCATTCACTGCATATTACATTAGACTATTTAGATAGAATATGAAGATGTAACTAAATGGGAACTGTACCTTTTTTAACTTTACATCATATTTCAGCCGGATAGTTTAGTATTTTAGTTGTTTTGATAGATGTTTGACAGAGTCCTTGTACTCTGTATGAAAGAAGGGTTTGTTTGGGAGCTGCAATGAAAGTTCAAGAGATTTAGGAGGCATTCTGGAGATGTTTTAGATTTAGGTTTAGATGGTGCAGTTTGTTGGACTTGTAGAAAATAAATGCCTCTTTATCATCTAAAGTACTATAGCACAAAAAAAAAAGCTCTCAACTTTTAATGGAATTAAATGGAAAAGTCATTTCTAGGTTATTTGGAATGGATTTTCTAGGTTTTATTTGGAACCGTATCTCTTGGTTCTGTCTATTCATCATTCATCATTAAACAAAGTAAAGGGCAACTGGCTTTTTCCAACGATGTCCAAAAAAATACAACAAAAATGTAGGTACAAGGTTTAGTTTGCTACAGTAACAATATATTTATTTGTTATGATAAATCAAATAAATACTATGCATCAAAAGTAATTATAATAAATTCTACTTTTTCTTCCTCTATTTAAGTAAAACTAAATAAGGATGAAGAAATTGAGATGAGATAAAGCTGACTTATTTGCAGCAGTTAATTATGGTTGTGCATTGCAAGGCATACACTGACTTAGGACGGCCCCACCGACCACGACTGCAGTGTTGGCTTGGTTGTTTGTTGTTTTTTTCATCCCTCTTTTTTTCCCCCATAGAGTCCCATTCATTTTCGAGCACAGCCAAACATTATGGTTCTGTTCAGCCTACAGCTACCAAACTGCCTGTACTCATTCAGGGCAGGTCCCCAAGCACTAATCCACAGACATACTGACCTGCACTCACTGACTCAGGACGGGCCCATTGACCCCACAACTGTGGTACATTTACATTTACATTTACAGCATTTAGCAGACGCTCTTTTCCAGAGCGACTTACAAAAGTGCTTAATGTTAGAGTTAGAGTACGTATTTCTATCTAGTACAAACAGGTTTAAGTCCAAACTACTCGAGCTCAAACACTGCTATAAACAAGAGCCAGTGCTGATACCTAGAAAGAAGACAATAAAATATAATTTTAGACACAGAGCAATACCTAGCAAGACCGGAACACCTACAGAGAAGAGATTAAATACAAGACTACATACAGTATAAGTGCAATACTCCAGTGTTCCAAGAAGATTAAGTGCAATTACAGTTTATACCAATGCCCCAGCAGATTAGTACTTATAAGTGCTTCACAAAGAGACCGTGTGAGAGTTCGCTGTTCAGACAGCCAGTGGAGGTTTGTTCCACCATCGGGGCTCCAGGAAAGTGAAGTAACTTTTTGCGTGTCTTCCTTGAATCTTGAGTGATGGCGGGTCAAGCTGAGCTGTACTTGAAGGGCGAAGGGCTTGAGGTGCGGATCGACTTTTGACCATTGCCATAAGGTTTGTCTGTTTGTTGTTGTTTTCATCTCTCTTTTTCCCCCATAGGCTGACATTCATTTTCAGGTGAACACAAACAGCATGGTTTCATTGAACCTACAGCTACAAAACTATTCACTCAGGCCAGATCCCCAAACACACTGACCCCCACTCCTCTACTTGTCATTAATTAATCCCTTGTTCCTTGCACTTCCTTCAGGAAATGCAGTTTTCTAGTTAAAAGTGCTGTTATTGGCAACATGCAGAAAAGAGAACCTGAAGTAAAGAAAAGAGAAACTTCTAAGAAAAAAATAGTCGAGCTTGCTCTTGATTTTAATTAAAATAGTTCCTGTAAAGTAATGAGAGCCAGTAATGCACCAGTTTGCATTAGGTATATTTACTGACGCTCCCTGTACAACCTGCCAATTTTCACCTTGGGCTATATTGGTACATGTGTTTGTTTTTGTGATATTAAACAATAATTTTTAAATGGGCTGTTTTGTTGATGTTTATTCCCCACATGGACTGAATGAATGGCACGCTTGTAAAGGTTTACACCGTTTACATATATCAAACGCTTATTTCAAACAAGCCAAGAAAATGTGTTTTTCCATGATATGGGCTCTTTAAAAATAACTTGCACCCAGAATTTCTGTATGAAGTCGTGGGTTGTTTTGGCCACAACAAAGACCTGAAGGCTCTGATATGAAATGCCTTTTACAGTATGAGAAAAAAATGGCAGATTAAGAGAGAGCTAGAAAACAGAGCTAAAGAGTTAAAGAAAACAGAATAGACTCAGTTTGTAGGCATGAATAATTTAGTATACCAGTGCTGTCTCTGGATGTTTGATTTTTTAAAAGTATTCTTCTTGGAAAGAATTCATCTTTAATACATAAACGACACCCTGAATAGAAGAATAGTGTGAGATGCTAAAAGAAGCCCTAACATATTGGAATAGAAAACGTGTTGTTCCCAGTTGTTTTAAGCAAATGCAGCTTTTTTGTTTTCTTTCTATCAGGTTATTCATTTTATCCTCCACTGATCTTTAAAGAAGACATGATGTGAGCATAAATATACCATAATTCGCTACTTGTATTGCTCGTTCAGACGGGTAAATATTTCCACAGTGGAATGGGACTCATCCCGAGGGGGATAATTAAAGCAACATGGCGCAGCTTCGGTAAATGTAATTAAATGCTGGCATTTAAATATCTCTCTCTAGAGAGAGGATCCTGGGGCGAGGCCTCGCCATTTTGTAAACACCACTTTGGCTTGTCAGCAGTGTAGAAGTGACCCCTTATTGCATGTGCTGATCTGTGTTAGCATGTGTGTTCCCATTAACCCTATCTGATCAGCCTATCGATGAAAATGCATTCTGGCTTTAGAGCATCACTGATTCATTAGAGTGAGAGAGTTGTCCAGTGAATTTATGATATTGGGCTGACCAGCATGCCCCAGTGTGCCAGTGTGAAAAAGTGGATACAGGCTTATGCATTCCTGCCATCACTTTATAAGCTGAACAGTCTTATTGTGTACAGTCACAGCTGTCACAATTAAATGCTATTACATAGTTTAGTCAATCACTGATTACAACATCCCTACCGTCTTAATGAATGGAGTATGAAAAGTTTAACTTTGTCTATGATGATACAGTATATTTGAAAACGAATGGTCTTTCTCACATACAAATTGATGGTACAAAATTGCATAATAGCTTTGTATTGTACTGTGCAAAAATCAGAGACCACCCTTCATTTCCATTCAAAATGGAGCAATATGCAATGTTAATCCAATAGACTTTCTGTTAGGTTCAGCATATGTCCCCTCATTTTCCAATAGCTATCCATTCTGTGTATGTGCTGGAAAAAAAGCATTTATATACACACCCCTGGCTCTGGAAATAAACAAAGCAGCTCAGGTAAAACCACACTCCGGTAAAAACAGCACTCTTCCAGCCAGGCATTCATGCTGGTGCACATGACAGAGGGAAGGGGAGGGGCTATGTTCTGAACTCCAACTGCATTGTCAAGAAGGAGAGATGACTGGAAAACAGCCAAAGAGGAACATCAGTGAGGTGTTTTCAACAGAGGAGAGACCTCTGAGTATTGACTGAGATTGGCTTCCTGTTGGCCAGCTACTTGTTTGAATGTTCAACATGCAGTGGACCCCCTGCAGTTTGCCTACAGGGCAGGGAGAAAGTGGGAGTGGAGGATGCCATACTGTCCTTTCTCCATAGGACCCACTCTCATCTGGACAGGGGGGGCAGCGCTGTGAGAGTCATGTTCTTTGATTTTTCCAGCGCCTTCAACACCATTCAGCCCCTCCAACTAAGAGACAAGCTGGTGAGGATGCAAGTGAGTCCGCATCTGGTCTCCTGGATCACTGACTACCTCACTGGCAGACCTCAGTATGTCAGGCTGAAGGACTGCAAATCAGAGACTGTGGTCAGCAGCACAGGAGCACCACAGGGTACTGTACTCTCCCCATTCCTCTTCACACTCTACACCTCAGACTTCCAGTACAACTCGGAGTCGTGCCACATGCAGAAGTTTTCGGACGATACTGCCATTGTGGCCTGTGTACGGGGAGGGCAGGAGGAAGAGTACAGACATCTTGTGGATGACTTTGTGTTGTGGTGCTGTAGGAACAACCTGCTGCTGAACACCTCCAAGACCAAGGAGATGGTGGTGGACTTCCGCAGGGCCAGGCCACTCACACAGCCTGTCTCTATTGAGGGGGTTGATGTGGAGATGGTTAGGACCTACAGGTATCTCGGTCTGCACCTGGATGATAGATTGGACTGGTCAGCCAACACAGACACCCTGTACAGAAAGGGACAGAGCCGGCTTTACTTTCTGAGGAAGCTGGGATCCTTTAACATCTGTAGGAAGCTCCTGTGGATGTTCTATCAGACTGTGGTGTCCAGCTGTCTTTTCTATGCTGTGGTGTGCTGGGGAGGCAGCATGAAAAAGAGAGACGAGATGCGTCTGGACAAGCTGGTCAGACGTGCAGGGTCTGTGGTTGGTGTGGAGCTAGAGTCTGTGGCTACGGTAGCAGAGAGGAGGACACTGTACAAACTGGTTATTTTTATTTGTACTGTAATTACATTACTGTACATCTGCACTCCTCGGACACTATTGACACTTTACTGGACATCTTATGTCAGCACTCATAGACAATATTGACACCTTGCCAGACATCCTGTACATTTGCACTCCTGGACACTATTTGACACTTTGCTGTACATCCTGTACATTTGCACTCCTGGACACTATTTAACACTTTGCTCTACATCCTGTACATTTGCACTCCTGGACACTATTTGACACTTTGCTCTACATCCTGTACATTTGCACTCCTGGACACTATTTGACACTTTGCTCTACATCCTGTACATTTGCACTTCTGGACACTATTTGACACTTTGCTGTACATCCTGTACATTTGCACTCCTGGACACTATTTAACACTTTGCTCTACATCCTGTACATTTGCACTCCTGGACACTATTTGACACTTTGCTCTACATCCTGTACATTTGCACTCCCGGACACTATTTAAACACTATTTAATTTTTATATACCTTATTGTTTTTTGTACTATGTTTGTAACTGCTACTGGCTGCTAAATTTCCTTCGGGATCAATAAAGTATCTATCTATCTATCTATCTATCTATCTATCTATCTATCTATCTATCTATCTATCTATCTATCTATCTATCTATCTATCTATCTATCTATCTATCTATCTATCTATCTATCTATCTATCTATCTATCTATCTATCTATCTATCTATCTATCTATCTATCTATCTATCTATCCTGTTCCACCTTAACTGGTGCAGCAGTTACATTCAGGCACCAGAGTGTAACTGCAGCAACATTTAAGGTGGAACTGGAACAGATAAATAAGAATTTGAAATGGAAAAGACGTTCCACAAGATGTTGAGGCACCTGGATGTGGTGCAGCACCATTTAGGGCAGAACGGAAAGCACAGTCACTGGAACTAGTTAGAATGAGGTGCCAATATGGAACTGGTGGACCATTTAAGGTGGAACTGGAATATTAAAACAAGATGCTGAGGCGCCTCAATGTAACTTAACTGGTGTGCCGTTTAAGGTGGAACTGGAACATTTGAACAAGAAGCTGAGGCACTAGAGTGCATTGACTACTGATGGATGGGAAAGTTTGAATAAAAAGCTGGACAGGTAGACTGAGGCACCAGCATGGAACTGCTGCTCTGTAGGTGTGGGAAATTCCAAAATTAAGTGGCAGCTCCTAAATGTAACTGCTGCACCATTTAAGGTGGAACAGAAAAACCTGAAAAAGATGCTGCTGGACAGGTGGCTAACATGAACTTACTTTCGCTCTATCACAGAACCATTAGGTCAGTACAGTTTTGTCCTGTTTGCTAGTTAGCATTGACCCACAAACAACTTTGGATTACTTGCTGTGTACAGATGTTTTGTTTCATAAAGGGATTTGTGGCCTTGAAGATCTAAAAAAACAAGTTTGCTAGCCCAGTGTCATTCACCTTGGCGATGCTCGTCCATGAATTTAGGGCCCAGAGCGTCTGAAGGAGCACCGAAGGGGGTGTTGTATTTGTTTTGCTGCTGAGTTCAGATATCAACACTTGTTCTCCAGAATTGTTATGCATGCCTTTGAAGTACAAGTCAGGACAAAACAACAGGAGATACTTCTGCTGTGCTGCATACGTGGACAGGTGAAAGCTGCTATACTTGATGTATCGATCAAAAATGACAACATGATGAAAAACACCAGCCGAGGAGCGTTCATGTAGGGCTGAAAGGGTTAAGGAGCTATATGGTGCTTCTTTTCACGGATGCTTGCACTCACTCTCTCTCTCTCTCTCTCTCTCTCTCTCTCCCTCTCTCTGTTTCTCCTCATGTTGATGCTGTTCTCTTGGCTGTCTGTAAGGCTTTGAACTCCTATGCAGTGGCGTCGGTTGAGGAGACAGAAGGTCAAAGCCCATCTCTGCAGATAAGATAAGCAGCGGGAGAGGATACAGTGACACAGCCTGACGCAGTGAGCTCCTGCTGGGCCATAAACACGTTAAAGCACACAATCCTCTGTCCCTATTCCCCACTGCCCCACTACAGATATATTTGGGATCAGAGCGTGACTGCACATACAGATTCTTTACAGATTCAAGCTGATTCTCTGGTTTTTACTGCATATCAATTGGCTCATGCAGTGTTGGATAATAAGAGTTATACAAGAAGACGCTTCAGTCCAGGCTAACTCCCAAATGAATAAGAATATTAGCTGTGCTGCCCATAACTCAGTTTTCCCCTTCCCACAATTTTACCCCTAAAGTAAGTCAATCGACCAAGACGTGTTTAGTGTTTACAATTTATTTTAGTTTTGCCCTGAAGCTACGAGGCTAATGTAGCTATCAAGTAATGACAGATTATAGCCAGCAGTTCTATATCAGCACTTGCTTCAAACAGCATCTAGTAGTTAAGATAAGGCACAACAGGCAGAAATGGGGTTTCATCAATCAGTTCAACATATCTATAACATCTTCTCAGTGAATTTAATATGAAAAAAGTCAGAACTCAATCCTCAATATCTATTTATATCAGCATTGAACTATAATAGCCAAACTTCATTACAGCTACAACATTACAACATTACAACTTCATTACATACTTGTTCATTATATTACAAATGGCATTAAATGTTTTGTATATTGTCTATATATTGGTCTATATATATATATATATATATATATATATATATATATATATATATATATATATATATATATATATATAAATATATATACTTACAGTTTGACAATCAACATCTAAACTAAAAATTACAAAAATATAGGCAAATAAACTATTTAAACATGTCTATTCAACTGTGTTGGAAAGTGAGGGGTTAAGTGGAAGCCTGTGAGCCTGTGTCTCCCCCTATAAGGACTGTGATGCCTCTGCATAATGTTAGTGATTGCTGTTCATGTACTGAGGGGGCCAGGCAGGTATAATTCAGCACGCATCCAATTTCAAATGACAGTAAAATTGACCAATCATATCTTCCCCCTAAGTGGGCGGGCTTAACTGTATGATCATTTCCGCCCGCTGTGGCGACCTAGCTAGAGAAACAGCTAGCTGCAGCTATGATGATTAAACAATTTACTATCATCCTATTAAAACCTTTATTCTGAACTATCAACCTCCCAGTTAACCGAAATATATATATAATTATAATGCAGCATCATAACGGAGTTGCTACTGGTCAGTGACATTCGTTATTATACTGTGGTGTCAGCGAAGAAGACACAGAGAACACTGTGCTTTAAAGGGCAGTGCTCTTTCACTAAACAGGCAGCAAGGGAGAACCGACTGTCATGGCTGGGAAGGTCAGTAGTGGGATGCTACGTAACCCGAAAGCCATCCCATCAACCGCACAATGTTTGAGCAGAGTCCCTGAGGTACGGGGGCTCCATAGTAGAGAGCTGGGCCCTCTCCACTGCCATCTAAGCGCTGTGTCCTCTTAGCCCAGCAGATCCCCTCGCACACTGCTTATGTTCATCGTAACCTCGTCTCTCAGAATCGGCCATAGGGATTGAAGGCTGGTCAGTACGGTAAACTGCACTAGCCATTTCAGCTCCTCCAGCAGCTTCGTGCTTCCATCCTCGCTCCTTGTTGTATACCAGATATGCCTGCTGAAACATCACACTCAACTTCGCTGTCAGTTAGCTTATCTGCTCCTCAGGAAGCCGCCACCAGAACCTGCTTGAAACATTGCCAGGACTCCATACTCAACACCACCAAACCAGCTTGCTGCTCCACTATAAATGAATAAACTTTCCAAACCAAACTAGCTAGCCAGAGAGATGCAGTCTACAGTAGACAGCAAGTTGACAGCATCTTACATCAGCACATGTAGCTTGACTTCACTTTTAAACATACTTGACAGCTTTGAACATTAGAAGAGTAGGGCTGGCTCAGTCGGCCACAGTAAAGGAACATGAAAGATATCAAACATACCCAGACTGCATTTCCCATAGATCTGTGCTCGGAGTGATGAAGCCTTTAAATATAGCATATATTTTGCATGTACTTTGATTCAAGTTGATTGACAACCACATTTGGGATCAAAGGAAAAACTGTGTACATGCAGGGCTCCCTGCTCTCCTCGCAATACTCCTCTGTTGAAGGACATTAAGCTCATTGCTGGATCCAAGTACTTGAACATATAGTGGGCAGGTCTCTGACTGGATGATAGCAGGTACTCTGTATAGCTGATTGTTGGTGAACAAAGAGAGGCTCCACCCACTGTATGTCACTGAAATGAACAATTCACTTGTTTCAAACGTTACATGTGTGAGTGACAAGACTCACATTGTTGTTGGGTGTTTCTTGGCAGATAAGTGACGCCACCTAGTTAAGCAACTTCGCTATGCATTAAAATACTGCCATCCATACTTTGAATCCAGAAATGTATGCCCTACGACTGGGAAGTTTATAATGAAATGCTCCTCAATGTTGGAATTCCAGTTTGGAAACACCACACTGCTCCCATATAGCACAACTAATAGCTAGCTTTTCTTCTAAAACGAGGTTTGTTGTCTGTGGAAGATGTTTAGTAATTGTGTGTTTGGTTTTGATAGGGCAGAGTAAATGGAATGATTTGTGCTGAATAGGTGGATGCAAGGGCATGGATTTGCTCTTGACGTTGTTGGGGACCTATGAATCCGCCCCACCTCCGCCAACGTTAGAAATGTTAACTTAACAGCCTATGTAGGCTAATAACATCCTTTCTCAAGTCTGCAGTTTTCTCTGACAGAGAGTTTCAACTGAAGTTAGACATGCTGCTCTTGAAGACTGTAAGAGAACTGGCAGTTGACAGTTTGTTGTGCAGTTAATTTCCAAACTATGTTATTCACAGCTACAGACGAGGTTAGTCTTGGCTTAAAGTGATGTATGCGTTTCTTTAAAAAAAATAGCTCCTTATGTCCACTTTCTTTTTTTTTGCTGCCATCCTCACTCGCTTTTACATCCATGTATCTCCTACACTGTACCTGAGTCTCACACAGTGAGTCTCATATGACTGAAAAGCTTTCATTCCAGTTTTGACGCTGCTAACAATCAAACGTAGCGTACAGAGTCTCACGTGACAGCAGCAAAAGGCACAGCCAATTACACTGGCCATATGTGTTACCGGGAGGTAGGATTTAGCATGATTTAACTCTTTCTGCACCTCTAGGTTAATAAGACGTTGACAGATCGGGCGTTTTTTTTTTTTTTGAGGGGATCAATTTATTGGTGGGGACAAATCAGTAATTGTTGGATATTGGTGGGAACATGGTGGGAACATGTCACTTCCGTCCATGCTAATTCTACACCCGTGTCTAACGCTGTCTAACTCTGTCACTCCAAATCTCCCTCCTACAAACTCCTCAAAGTTGGCAGCCCTGGTAAATGTAATTTTTGGATGAATATTGAAAAAGCATTACAATTTTGAAACTTACTACGGCCTTCCTGATGTAACCGGCCTACTGACCAACTCCACCAATAAACTCTCAAGTGAATCCTAAAAGGAAATGTTTAATTGCTCTTTAAGAGATACTAAGAGAGCAATAATACAAAAACTCTTTCATTAACGTGTTGGCATGATTAATATGCACTGATTCTATAACAACCGAGGGAATGCATGAAATATTTATGGTGGGAAAACTGGATCATAATCAACAGTGTGGGTCATAATTACCATCTCATGTGATTCCAGCAAAGGGACTTTATTAGCCATTAGCTGGGAAATTATACTTATTCTAACCACAGATTATCTTAACACAACACTCCCCTCATAAATTAATGATCTGACGACCTAAAATGAATTTTGACATTTTCAGGCACTCCGTCGGGAGGAAGCGGGAAGCTCGCTAATATTGATCAGGAATGCAACAAGGTGCTCCTGCGTTTCCACGCCCCTGAAATGAGTCCCAAATGCTGCAAAACGGACATGTTGTGCATATCAACTATAGGAAGCGCTTGATCATCTTCCCCGAGTATAGCTCCTATTAATTCACCGCATACTGCCTCTGCCGCAGAGTGCTACAAATCAGTTTTAATAATTCATTTGTAATGTTTAATATGCACATATTACACAAGATACAGTAGCTATCTGGCAGAGGGGGATTGTATTGGACTAGCTCTTTGATGGGCTGCTGTTTTATCCTCTGTTGTTAAACTAGAGTGGAAGTGAGAGCCCCTCCATGAGGCCAGGAACAAACGTATGGCGGAGATGTAGGGAGGATGCTTAGAAGAGTTTCAGAAGAGACCTTTTGAGCGGTGGAAAGCAAAAAACTTCCCCACAGGCTACAGACACAGCCGAATAAAGATTGCCAATAAATCATGGCCCGTGTAACCTGGGAAAAGAAAACAATTGCTGGAAATCTTCTGCAGTGAAAAATGTGCTGTATAAAAAGAGCAGCCTTTAAGGTCATGACTGTTGAGATGGCGAAGGTCTGCACTCCTAAGAATAAAGGCTTCTAAACAGTTACTGGCTTGAGTGTACATCTGTAGGACCAACAAACATCTCATTTCCATTAAAGAAGAATGTTTTTTGGAAGGTTCTTTAGTGGCATCACTCCAAAGAACCCTTTTTAGTTGCATTTAATTTCCAAGATCGGATGGGTTGTGTGACAAATAATGGATTCTAACCCTTTTATGCAGGGATCCTACACTTGTGGACATAGAATAGTTAACTTTAAGATATCTGCATGTGTTGTATCCTCCAAGCTGCTACAGATGGTAGAGTCATAAGGCCCATTGCTCCAATCCAACCAATGACATTCTCTTGAATTCTATTGTTTTCTTGAGTGCTGTAGCTTGGAATCCAAAATAGCTGACAATACCAAAAATGCTGCCAGTGTCTCTGTAATATCTGTTTAATGTTTCTACTCAAAAGGCCTAAAATTAAATACACTAACTGGCATACCTCCTTGTATCTATACTCATTGTTCTTTTGTCAGCTCCACTTACCATATAGGAGCGCTTTGCAGTTCCACAGTTACAGACTGTAGATGTGATTCACTGCATACATTGTTTATCTCCTTTTACTCTGTTCTTTAATGGTCTGGACCCCCACAGGACCACCACAGAGCAGCTACTATTAGGGAGGTGGATCATTCTCAGCACTGCAGTGACGCTGACGTGGTGGTGGAGTGTTTGTTGTGAGTAGATCAGACACAGCAGTGCTGCTGGAGACACCTCAGAGCAGTCCACCAACCAAAACAATCTAACCAATCTAACGAACTGTGCAACAACAGATAAGCTACTTTACATCTACACGCTGGAACAGCAAGATTGGAGTGTCTGACGGAGTGGACAGTAAATGGAGTGTTTAAAAACTCTGATTCACTCGTGTCAGCACAACACACTTTAAGACACCACCACCACTTCAGTGTCACTGCAATGCTGAGAATAATACACCACTCTAATAATTTCTGCTTTGTGGTGGTCCTGACCACTGAGAGGGTCAAACGGGCTAACAATGTATAAACTGAAACAAAGTGTAACTGGTCAAATGAACAATGAAGTGTATCCAACAATGCGGCTGGTGGGTATTATTTTTGTTTCCAACATACTCAAATGAGCATGATTAGATTTATTAAAAGTAGTTATTCCTCTTTTCTGATATGTTAATGCCTCAGAAAGCAACCGTGCACACATGTGGACATCATGCAACAACAGCTATAAACTGAACAATGTACTATTTACACATGCTATAGATTTTTTTTAAGTTGTGTATAAGAAGTACTAAAGTGTATTTATTGCAGTCAATAATCTATACAGTTATTGCTTGTATTGCCTAACGAGACACACAGTTTGAGAGGGAAAAAGAGTTTTCTAGTATAACATCAAAGGATTGTTTTTTAACCAGGGTTAGTGTAAATCATCCAGATCACATTATAAAGCTATTGGGGAGAATTCAGTGGGTCAGTTTTCACTGACAGTGACAGTGATAGCGGATATTGGTCAGTTCTGAGAGATGTGTTTTTGAACAAAAAAAAAAGAGCTTTAGAGCCCAGTATTATTTTTAGGGGTGTAAGAAAATATTGAAAATAGCCAATATCTCAATATTTTGGTTTATAATACTGTTCAGATTCTTAAAATCACAGTATTGATTATTAATAAACAGTTTTAAATCAAAAATATGTCGCAGATTTCGGTTTATTTCTTTTAAACCCCTGACTACTATACAGTAACAGCATACTTAACAAGTAGGATAAGGACGCACTGCTAACTTTAGCATTAGTAAACTTCTGTATATGATGGTGTGTTTTTTATACTATGACAGTTTTCCTAAAATATAATCTCAATATATGCTCAGCTTTGTTATATATTGCAATATATTTACATATATATGAAATATTCCTTATAGTTACTGAAATACATAAATGTGTTTTTTTCAATAGTTTGTTTTTCCTAGGTTTTAATACATACATAATGTCCAAATCTAAGCAATCTCAAATTGAGCAGTCTTCTCACAGACAAAAATATACATGAATATGAAAGATTTTTAAAGGGGGTCATATGCTACCTTATACTTTATTTGCAATATTTATTTTTCCCCACTAATAAAAATGTGGTTGTAAGTGGCAAAAAGAGTTCACAGCTATGTAATGTTAATTGTACATAGCTATGGCAGAGCAGGTGAGGGAGATGGATACAAGTGCAAGATTTGTTGATTGGAGTCTAGGTCCAAAATGCAAAATAACAAGAAAGAAAAAACAGATCACTAAAGCAAAGTTACACAAAAACAAAACAGGGTACACAATACTTGACTTCACAGTTTCACAATGCCAGACAAAGACGGGGAGGAAACAGAGGCGTACTGTTTTTGCAGCTTACTTTCCACATATGGCCTGTGACTTAATGTTTACGTAGTACATCATACTCAAAAAGCAAGGAAAATGTAGAGATAATCTGGGAAACTTGTCCTGAAAGTTATTTATGACTGTAAATGTGCAAACAAGTCTTTGCTTTTGTACTGAACCATGACTCTACTGACCTTGTCATGGGCTGCATGTGCACTAAGAGACGAAAATAAAAAGGCTCTTTCTGACTCAAGTGTGAAGACGTAAGGGTTCCTGTATCAATGATTCACGGCATGGCCTAGAGGAGAACTGAACGAGGTTTCTTTGTGGTTTGGTGCAGCATCGCAGAGGCCTCTTGGGCTGTCTATCCATGTCCAAAGAGCCAGTCAGGTGCACTGGTCTGCTAAGAATGAGGAAAGACAGGACAGCCTCTGAAGCTTCATAGGACTCCCAGGAGGGAATGTTTCAATGGTGTTAAACAAAGTCAGCAGCCAAATGCATTGTGGCCTGTCTATGGGGTTTCTGTCTGACTCTGTCCGTCAGACAAAATCACAGCAGCTGTCCATCTTAGCATTTTGGCATGCAGTTATAAATTTAAACTTGACCCTGTCCTGCATGATTAGCCTAGATCATGTATTTACTTTAGCCTGCTTCATGGCAGTGCTGATATCACTAATATGGGGCAAAATTAGGCTGATGTTTCCAGTTCAGAGGTCAAAACATCATTAGAATATCCAATGATTTAAACTATTACA
Source organism: Megaleporinus macrocephalus (assembly GCA_021613375.1). Lineage (NCBI taxonomy): Eukaryota > Metazoa > Chordata > Actinopteri > Characiformes > Anostomidae > Megaleporinus > Megaleporinus macrocephalus. Next base: position 30,572,873 of record CM038720.1, read on the forward strand.
CATAAAATGGGGGGCAGTTCCAGTTTTATCTAACTGTTGGATTGTAATAAACTCTGGAGACGGCCGACTGATAAAATTGGGAACTAAGTTAACTGTTTCCAAAAATGATACAGTAGCCGACCATAGTGAGTGAAGCTATGATAACTGAAACTAAACTGAATAATGAAAATAATAAAAGATTTACATTTCTTGTTTCACCCTAGTGACGTTTATCAATTGTTGCCTCTTAAAATTAAAGTCGCTGAATAAAAAGTCTCAAAAGTCACTAAGTCAAGCATATTAGAGGCAGGAATACATTTACATCAACGTTTTAGATCTAATTATATGATTATATAGAACTTCTATTTATATTAAACATTCTGGCAGCAAAAAAGACATGTGACTTCAACCCAGTAGCCAGACCCTAAACACACCCCTGGGCTAGCGCCACTTCCAGAGATATAGAGATGACTGCTATGAGAATATGACATATGCCACATGTATACGGCTTAAAAAGTGACACAGTTTTAAAATCTTTGCCCTATTTCTAGATGGCATGGAGCTAAATTCAGTCTATCAAATCAGTGAACCGATCACTTGGCAGAACAACTCAATTCCTGTAACACACCCCTGCTTTTAATCTCTGGGTTATCTCTTCTTTCAAAAAGATGTTTGTGACAATACTGTCAATTCACTTGATGCTTACTAGCATCTGGTAGAGTTCTACAATGCAGTATTCTCTAAAACTATGTGAGGAAGTGGTAGAGGGGTTAGTAGGTAGCAGCAGCCCCCTTGACCAAACCAAGCATAATGAGAGATACTTTCTTAGAAGATTCCAGTGTGCTTTGAAATCATGGTTGAAACCGCGTATGTTTCTAGGGACACCTCCAGCTGAAGACAGTCCCAATTTTTAATAACACGTATCTAGAGCCAACCACGCCAAAATACAGCCTTCGCAAGGTGGGTTTAGTTTTTACGAAATGTTACACCAAAGTCTACCAACGAAAACAATGGCCAACATACCACCATTTGAATTCAAATTCAGTTAGCCATGTTTGACCTGCTCTTATTTTACTAATTATGTTTATTGTGATGAATACTGTCGCTGCCCAAAAAAAAACCATGTATGTCATGATGAATGGACCAATAGAAACGCTCCAAAATAGCTTGAAAAAAAAAGATTGTTCAAATATTTTTTAAATTAGGAATCAAAAATCAAAACCGTGTTGCTGCCCTCAATTAGAAGTCAATTGTTTGAGGTGCCCCACTTTTCCATTTAGTCTTGTAGAGTAGGGTCAGCATAAATAGACTTTGTTACTTGAACATATTGGTATAATAGACTTCCCACCACTGCATTTTTTGTACCAACTGTTGTAAAGCTAAACAAGCCCACAGAACAAATATCCCATTCAACCTAAAGTGAAAGGGTAGCACTTTTGTTTAGTGCTACAACCTTTTCTGTAAACCATGAGCAGCCTATAGTTTCAACAATGAAATTTAATTTTCAGCATTTGTAGACATAACGTAGACAGATCAATTGCAATTAATGTTGGCGTATGTTGGTTTCTGAGTCAAAAAACATAATTTTTTTTGGTGTAATAGTCTAAATGGGGGGCTCTCAGTAAATGCAATTAATCAATGTGCTATTTTGAATTAATCCGCTGGGCATGGCTGGACAATCAAAACACTTTGACAGCACATCATTGTCAAGCCAAATGAAGACTGATTGAAGCTTCATTTCACTGTTATCTCTGACTTGACTGGTTGACTGACGGGGGGAACTTTAGCTTAAGCTGTAAGCTAGCTTCTGAACTAATATTCATTTAAATAAATAAACGGAATGCTTGGCTGAGTCATGCATAGCTTTATGAAAGGGAGATTTCACACGCCAGTGGCTGTATATTTAAAACTCTGTCACCATAGTCACAAATCCAATACGAGGCACTGGGAGAGAATTCCCCTGGTGCGATAGTTGCATAAACTGAACACAACAAGGAGCAGAACTTCTCCAGGAGACCCAAACAGCGCTGCCAATGTTCCAGACGCAGACTACCACAAATAGCAAGAACTTCTTCAGTAAGACGCTGACAGTCTGTTAGAATCTGACGTTCTCCGCAGAGTTTAATGTTTGGAGAGGTGCAATCATGGAAGCTCCAGAAACTTTAATATACTTCCACCATCAGCCTACATTTGAGCCCCAACTTGCTTGAGACACAATAAAGAAGGAAATTGCATTGTCATTTTTTATAGATTCAGTGAATTTTGTGGTTCGTTTTCTTTGTTTTTTTTTCACACTGGGGCCCATAATATCCTTGTAATGCCACTACAGATATGCATTTCACACTGCAGGCCGATCTCAAGCTTTATTACACCTGACAAAAAAGGATGCCTCTACATATGCCTGCGAGACAGTTGTGTACAACAGATGGTAAATAAGGTTTTAAGCCCACGTGCCTGTGTTGCATGAGGGCCAAACTTCGCCTGCTGTTAACAGGGCACGCAGTCGGTCTACCAGAGCGGGAAGTTTGCGCCGGAATCAATTTAGCTCCCGGCTACATCCTGCTGACTTCCCATCTCCCCGCCTCAGTCCGTTGCACGTAGGGGACGGAAATAAAATCGCTGGCTGCGTGCGTGGATGACTACCACCTGCTCCCTCAGAACTGCAACACCACCTGCCTCTGATTGTATTCTGGGGGTGAACCACCAGGGAGACCTACTCCTGACAAGCGGTACCCGACGACACACCCGCTGATCCGTAAAAGATCTCCCAGCAGTGGCCTGGTCCAGCACTGGGAGACACTGATGATGCTACCAGGGAAAACCCCATTTCTGACCCTGAGAAGCCATGATCTCTCACAACGGGGACACTAATGATATGGATCCAACATTCCAGTATTGGTTGGTGGGGTGCAATGCACAAATGAGCAGTCCACATGGATTCAGTTTGAGCAGTGTTAACTCTAGACTGCTCTATCTATGAGCCATTTTTTGTTTCCACCATAATATTGCTGTTTAACCTTCAGGATTAATGGAAACGGTGGGTCTATGCATCAGAATTTCCTTGAGGGGAAAATCTGGATCTCCACATGGCTTCATTAAAGAGAACATAAAGCCTTAGAACGATTTCCAGTCATTTGTTCTTAGGATTCAGAATGGAGAGCCCTACTCATTATCTAATAATTACCAACTGTTCACAAATGACATCTTCAATTTTAAATTGGAAACCAACTCATTGTTCATTCTACCTCTCTTTTGATAGTACATTTTGATAGTAAATGTCTAACTAGCCTATTTTAGTGCATCAGTTTTGGTTGTAGGTCATCCAGCAGATTGTTATGCATTTAGTTTGAAAATGAGTCGTGCCATTGCCATTTCCCAACTCACATTAGGAATTTGTCTATGGCAGTCTATTTTAGGCACAGTATCAAGAGGATAATTCAGGCTAAGGGCCTAGTTTTGTTCAAGAATAGTATGGCTTAACAGTTTTACTCCTGAGGCTGTGCTTCCTGGTGTGCTATCCGGAATGCTCAACTGAGAAACACTGAGAATAATTCTGGGTGCTATTTCAACGTTGAACAAATGTAAAAAGAACCTGTGTTGTTATATACTGAAGTGTTTAAATGAGTGAATTTGTCCGTTATAGCCGGTTAGGGCTATTTCATAAAGCATTAGAAAGGATACAATTTTCTCTATTACAGAAAGGTCATTGGTATGAACTGCCAATGAGTGAAATTCCCCCCTGATATTTGGGGGGTCACATGCTGGCTCGCTAATCCAGCGATGTCCGGCTGCTCGTTTGCCATAATTGTGCTTTAATGGCAACAAAATGTTCGGTTTAACAATTTTTTCATAAATATTCTACTTCAGGAGGTAGTGATGTGAAGTTTGAACCATCTCACAGTTTCTCTGTCAGAGTGAGAGATGGTGCCAGATGTTGGAACAGGAGAGCATCAACAGGTCAGGCAGGAGGGACAGTTGATCAGCCAGTGGGGATGGAGCTCTGGTGACTTCTAGCAGCTCTGCTGACTTCTGTGTGATGACTCAGGCAAACGTTGTGAAAGAGAGAGAGGGAGAGGGAGAGAGAGGCAGAAGGAGGGACAGAAGATAGAGGGACAGAGCAAGAGAGAGGCAAGCAATTGTAGGTTAGTCCATTTATGGGGAGATGTTAGTAAATAATAATGCAAGCAACTGACTTTAGACTGCTTGTGCAAACAGGTGAGTGTAGTTTTAAATATAGAAAGTGTATCTGAGTCTCAAACACATGACGGGAGGTGATTCCACAATTTCGGGACTACGTAGGAGAAAGCTCGCCCACCTCCTGTGGTTTTTCTAATTGGAGGAACTGTCAGCAGGCCACTTTTTTGTGAGTGGAAAGTACGTGTGGGTTTGTAAGGCTAAATTAATTCACTAAGATACTGCAGAGGCCATTTAATGATTTATATGTTAAGAGAAGAATCTTGTATTTAACATGAAATTCAACATCTCCTTTCTGGTTTTGGTTTGAGAAATCAGTTACAATTCACTGTTTCCACCAAACTCTTGAGAAAACTGGGAACGTTTTCAGATTTTCAAATATGCTGGGTCATATTGTCAAGCTTTTCAGAGGTATCCTGGGCATAGTTGCAGTTGCCAGGCTAGAAAGAACCAACTGGGTGAACCAAAATTGCTACAGTGCCACCCTGCGGCAAATTAGTGCTACAGCTCAGTTTAGTCAAGTAAGGCCAAAGCTCACCAATTGTGGGTAAAGCAGCTAAACAATGTTAGTTCTCAGGGAACCCCAGGGATCACGCTATTATTACCATTATTTTTTTGCAACCAGATTCCAACAAGGCACGTCTCGCTACACTAGGATTACAGTGGCAGTATCTTTAGCTTTTAGTTCATACTCATTAAATCACATCATGAAGGTGTGAACTGCAGATGCAGATGATTTACTACATAGGAAACACTACCCCAAGCTCCCAAAATGCCAAATAGATTAAACCAAGCCTCCATCTTGTCCATACTACAGTTGCCCTTCATCTGGATATTAAAGTACCTGCAAACTACCTAGCCATTTTGTGGTGGTGTCCGATGTCAACCCAGTGCACTCCAACATTCCCTCAGTGCAAATAAGCAGTGTGCAACATATGTACCCTAGCAGATAGGGGATAATATAATGCACTACTATGTTTTGTTTGAAGATTCATGTGCAACTTTTTAGAGGAGGATAATTGTTTCCAGTCTCTACAGAGCTCTCTACAGTACATGCAAGGAAATATGATGTCGCAGATTAATAAGCAAACCCTGTTTTCTGCTCGACATTGTCACCAGAGCTGCTAGAAGTCACTAGAGCTCCATCCCCACTGGCTGATCACTGTCCCTCCTGTCTGACCTGTTGATGCTCTCCTGTTCGTCAGCCTGCATGACCGGAATTAATACAGTAGAGCCACCAACATCTGGCACTGTCCTTCAGTTTGACAGAGAACCTATGAGATGGTGCACACTTTTACATCACTACCTCCTGAATTAGAATATCTATGAAACATGTTCAAGCCGAGCCTTTTGTTGTTCCTCTTGGGCTTTGTCGTTCTCTCTCTATCCAGAGTCAACCAGTGGAGGATGGGTTCCTCCCTTGAGCCTCAGTTCCTCTCAAGGTTTCTTCCTCTTAACAAGGGAGTTTTTCTTGCCACTGTCACCTCAGGCTTGCTCTAGGGGGGGCTTGGACCTGGATACCCTTTCTTACGTTCTTTTTTCGTTCCAGCCTTCTTTTTTTCCTCGTTTTTCATAAACTGCTTTTCTGTAATTCTGCTTTGAGACAACACTGGTTGTAAAAAAACGCTATACAAATAAAGGTTGATTGATTGATTGAATATTGAACAGGGATCCACTTTAGACACACCCTTAGCACAGTATACATATTGTAGTACTATGTGGTTTCAGTCGACCTACCAGCCAGTTGAATACCTGCTAATAAGCGTGATCCATCAGCCAATCGTGGCACAAGCGTCTGTAACCAATCTACTACGAACCAATCGTAGCGCAGGGAGGCGGGGCTTGTCGGAAAATGGGTGTGAAATAAAAAAACAGCGCTTCGGATCGTCCGCCTGTTCATTCAGCTGCAGCGTCCTCGAGCAGCTCCTCCACTCTCACGCGCACAGCGTCGGCGCGAGGCGCAAGTGCGCGCGCCGAGGCTCGGAGCGACCGTTACAGGAGGTGTGAGGGCGGAGGAAGCTGCGGTTGCTCCTTCATAGCGCATTTAGCGACCGAGGAGGAGCGTGTTTGTGTTTTTCCTTGTTTGTTTGCTAGTTTGTTTGTTTTATTGCTCCGCCTAACCGTTCGTTCCCCGTTCGCCTCGCTTCGTGTGCCTGAACCGAAGGAGCGAGGAGAAAGAGGAGGAGGAGGAGGAGGAGGAAGGTGGTAGAATGGGCGAACCCCTCAGGTTTTCACTCTAACTCTGGAAATGGAGCCCACATTCCCGCGGGGAGACAAAGGTAGCCCACAAAACTCTTTTCTTTCTGAGCCTTGCCGTAGCCACGTATCTTAGCCTGCCCTGCGTTAACGGCGAGGGCTCGACGTGACGACAGGTTTCTCACCTGCCATTGCACTTGTTGAGTGGACGTGAATCGTAAACGAGCAAGGTTACCGCATTAGCACCGTGTGCTGGGTTGTGAGTCTTTCCTCGGCTGAAGTATTCGCTAGTGTGGACGTTTTAATGTCCAGCCATTGCTTTATCTACCGTCAAAAAAGTATTAATGGCAGTCTAGCTGCACTCAGCCTGTATACCAGCGTACATGCTGTAGTGTTATAGCAGCCACATACAGTGTAGGCTGCAACTGTTTGGCTGGTTTCCTCTACAGCGTTCAATCTTCCACCCTAGAAACCTGCTGCAGGCTCTCTCTACTTCAGGATTACATCATTTGTTCGCTGAAGTTCACATCGTGTGCTCCAAGAATCATATCTAACGTGCTTGTCAGTTTTGCCACTGTTTTTTGCTCTGCAGTAACACTTGCCCTTCTTGCTCTGAAGGCTGCAGTTCACTTCATGCATCTTTTCCCCCTCATCCCACCATATGTTAAAACTGTAACCTATGACTTATGTATGTAATCTGGTTGAGGAAGGGTTCAGTGCTTGGTTTATTTGCATTCATGCTTATTTCATGGAGGTTTCGTCACAACCAGGCATTATTTTGTGCCTGGCATTATTTGTTGCATGCCCATATAGGGGTGCTTACTCATTCAGTGTTCACAAAAGCAGTCGAGCCATTGCACAACAAACAGTGCCTGGGTTTCTCTAAAGACTTCTGCACAGTGAAAATTTTTAGTGTTACAACACCTGCAATTGCATGGAAAGTATTTTTTTTTGCTGTGCACGTATACATATAGCCGGGTTTCCGTGTGTAGTTCATTTTGCCTATGCGCTGTGATGAAGTGGTTCAATACTGTATGCAGTGCAGCCTGCAACACCCTTATTGTGCCTCAGATTGGGTACTTTACAGGACTGCCCGATCATCTCCTTGTGATATGTTTGGTCTGTTTCTTGGCAGAGAACATTTTCAGGGGACAGAAAAGATGAACAAGTTTTTTACATTTTGTTCTCATGCCTGTTAAGAATGGCAGATGTCCTGACATGGCTAGGAACCTTGGGCTCGGACAGTGTAGGTGTTAAATGGACAGTATTGATTTTGTAAGGCACAAAATGCTTCCTATCTGTCATTGGTTTCGACCTTGGGCTTCAACTTCAATGGACTGTCCCACCAACACCCCTCACAAGTCCCTGTCCAATACAGTATCATCTTGACGTTCTGTCTTTTCTGTCATAATTTCCATGGCAGTGAGTTTTGAAGGGGTAAAGTGTTCAGTTTCTACTCATGCAAATTTTAGAGTTATTGCACGGGTCCCTTTGGGTCAACTGAGTGCGATAGCTCAAATTGGCAGCTCATTGTTTGATGGTTATAATGGCCGTCTCTTATCAGAGCAGCTTTTGAAATTAGGATATTATCTGGAATTATGTCGCTGCCCTACTCAAAAAGGGAAGTGAGTCTTGAAATTGAATTTCATGTGGACTAATATGATACGCAGAGGCTGAATTTTAGAGAAAACGAATGCGATAAGCAATTAAAGAAAATTAATTTGCAGTTATTTGTCATAGTAGGCTGTCACACATGCAAGTAAAGCTGGCTTTGCTTGTGCCTTTGAAGCATCTCTGTGTTGTTTAAGGAGGGAAACGTCGATGTTGTGTATGGACAGGTAATTTCAGTATTCGAGTGTGGAAACACTGATAACAATAATTTAAGCCTGTTTGCTGCCACGGGTGTCGAGCAAACTGAAACCCATGTAAATACGTCCTCTGCCAATTTCTGACAAGCCCAGCTCAATGTATTTTCCATACTAGACGGAGAGCATGTAATAAGGTTCTTCTCTGCCGTTACATACCCCTCACTCTCTACCCGTCCATGCATTGAACTGCTGGATAACTCATTTGTCTCCCTCTTTCTTTCATATCACAGCGACTACCCACACACTGCAGCAAGATCTGCATTTACGTACCATTTCTGGGAAAGAAATTTTAATCCATTAACTATTGCTTATTCCTCATGGGTTTCCTACACACAGACTAAATGAATATTGATTTTACTGAATTGCATCAGGCAAATTGATCTTTTTCCCCTAGCTTATTATTTTGGCCTTTTAATTAACAATATTTCAAAACTCAAATGTCTTTAATGAGGTACCACAACACGTTTTCACTTATCGTTTTATCACATTTTATATCGGGAAGTTAAATGTTAGATACACTTACGTTTATAGAGAATGTTAAATTAAATCTTAATTTTTGGTGCAGCATAGTTTTGGACGCGGAATTATGCAGCAGCCTACTTTAAATAGCAGAAATTCCAGTTTTTCCCATCAACAATTTGAGTCAGTTACAGTGAGTCACATCAAGTCATCATATATTAATGCCTGTCTGTTCTGAGCTGGATGCACTAAGCCGATTTTGCTCTGGCTCCACGTTTGCCGGTGCTTCTGGAAGAAATCTCATTGATGTTTAATACCTGAAAAGATGTGCGAAGACAAGCTTACATTAGACAATGAGTTGCAGCATTCAAAAAGATCTACAGATTTTTTCCTGCTGCCTACATGGGAAGAAAATGCTGATGTCCTAAAAACGAGAAGGCAGTAAACAAGAAAAAGATCAGGAATGCAGATCAGAATCACAGACATTTGGTTTTGTTTATTGTGTGTGGTATAACTTGCATGTCGCATTGCATTAGTCACTGTCCCACGTGTTTTGTTTTTAGATTGCCTGAGACTCTCAGTTATGAGTTGGTTTCTTTCTAAGACAAATCAGATCTTGGTGCAAGTTGGGAACGTAAACACCACAATAGCAAATGTGTCTGCTCTCCACTGTTGAGCTGGTCTGCCTGGTGTCTTAGATGCATATTTTGTTAATATCAGTCTATCAAATAAAGTCTTAAAGTAAAGCATTAGATAAGCCAGTATTACACCAAAAGGCTATCACTGCATATTCTAAGTAATACTAAATAAAATAACATATTGATAAACATGTATATCAAAAATTACAGCTTTTACAGGAGAAGGCAAAAACATTCTTAACTGTTGATCTAAGGTAATGTAAAAAAGGTTTTATTCCAAGCCATTTTGCAGCATTTCTGTTGGTCCTTTTTCTAAAGGATTGTGTTAATATAGAAAATGATATAAAACAAATGAAAATGGAAGAAAATTGAGATACTTTTGGGGTTTTTTGGTCATCGATGATATATTGGATGATGTAGGGGTGGACTAGCTTGGCAAGGCGTTCTTACCACAGTGTTCTTATTTATTAAAAGTTTAAATAAATATTTCCTTTTTAAATTGTAAAATACAGTGTGTATAGAATAAACATGTAATTACTATTTTGGCCACAAGAATCATTGGCTTGATGGCCCTAGTAGCACATTTTTTATATCTGCCTACCCCTAGCTGTGAGCATCCTGAACATCAGATGTTCCAGATAAGATTCTGTGAGTGTTTTGATGAATTCATTTGATGATTCAGATTATCTAAAATAAGTATTTGGTTAAAATCATGCAGGCAGTCTTTTTAACCATGTCCCATTATTGATGCACCAGTGCATGTTTAATATTGTTAGCCATACAGTGCTAGAAAGTCATACCAATATAATAGCAGTAATATCAATATATTTTGTCCACAGCCCTTAAATGTGGTTTCTTGTGAGCTGTAGCAAATGTTCAGATTCAAGGTGAACATGAATATGTCCAGAAAAAGGCTTTTCCAGGTATATGCTGCTCTACCTAATGCCCTCTTCTCCAAGGCTGGCATCTGCACAAGGAGGCCACCCCTGGCACAGCTCCATGGGCATGCTAGTGCTCTGCAAGCTAACACTAACAGGACAGACAGAGGTCAAGGAGGAAAACGTCCGGAGGACGTGATCTCCAGGGGCAGGCTGACTGCACATTCATAGCGAGGCCAAATGATGCGATACACAAACTCAAGTCAAATCAGCCAAGACACTGCCACCAATGGTTTTATTTCATAATGTGGCAGCATTAACAGACATGTTTCCTGAAGAGCTTTTTTTGTCTTTGGCTTTGATTTTTGTACAGAGTATGTTAATTACTTTAGGACTATCTATTATAACTTGATTAAACTTCTTATAAAAAAATGTAGTGCCACATGGTGCATGATGATCATGTATATTTTAAACCGGTTGGTTTTCTACAGTAAGAAACAGTATATTTTTATATAATTAGGCCATTTATTTGCCACGTAGGTGATATTTACACCTGGCAGTACTATGCATTCCTCATAACAATGCTAAGTACAGGTGGGTACTTTTTTAGAAGCAGTCTAAATGATTGTTACAGCCCTTAAAATACAAAGAAAGTTTAATGGGGCATTTCTGTCTGATAACAAATACATTGACAAATGAAGTAATTGTGTTCGGTGCCCTCCTTCCCATTATAATCGCATGTGGTCGAAGGACACACCATTAAGAAAGGAAGTATAAACTATACATCTGGTTGTTCACCTAAAATCAAAGGACAACAAATTACTTGAGACTGATGTATAACCCAAGTGTAAACAGATCCGTAATATTTCTTTTAACTTTTTAATCTTTTTGGAACTTTGGAATCTTTAAAATGAATCTAATTTGTTGTTATTCAGTTAATACATTCATACTGTTTGGTCCATTTTTACAAACTCTATAATAATGGCCTAGATTACAACATTATATAATACAATCAAAAGTGACAGCCCAAAAATAGTAATAGCTTCCAGTGTTTTCAGAAGCATCCTCGCCCTCCTCCCTTGAGTAGGAAAGACTGAAGTTAATTTGTCAAGAGACACACACTAATACGCACAACTTCCCATCTAATTGTTGAGGTGAACCTGTAGGACATGATGGTCATTCATCTTCGTGGTTGCTTATGGCAGGGGCTGACATCAGTACTGCAACACTAGAGAGTCACATTTGCTACTGAAGTGTTTAAATTTAGAGACATGAAATGGCTTCTAGTGGGTAAGGTTTTAAAACCGAATTAGTAACATTCAAGCATGTGGTACAGCATACAACAATGGCTTGTATGTAGCTGTTAGGTCTAGACATTTTGCAGCAAGACTAGGTTGCAAGTGCATTGCTGATGTAGTATTGAACCATGCGATTATAGATATGTAAATGTTTTGCAGCAGATGTTCTGAGTTCTGCAGATGCAGTCATCATCACTGAAAATCGCTTGAAGCCATTCGCACAGAAGCCACTCTGGGTGCTCTTCTTTAGCATTCATTCATTTGGCAGGCATTAACAGTTCACTGTGCAGCTTTCAAGTTGTCTTGTTTCATTGATTGCTCTATGCCACATGTCATCATGTTTCTCAGGGTTTGTCCGTCAGTCTGTCTAACACTGCCTCTCTTTTTCTCTCTTTCTCGATTTCTGATCTGAGATCAGCAGTTGATCCTCTGGTTTTTGGCTGAATATAAAGCATTCATTGATCTTCTGTGAAAAGAACGGCTCTACCTGCCTTTGAAGAGTTTTAATAACAGTAGCCTTCTGTTGGGCATGAATCCAGCTCCCAACTCTATAATCCTCAATCCACTTGCAACACCTGGCAACCTACAGTGCTGTTGTGCAGAGTTAGCCCATAGAAGTTCAGTATTAGAAGGATATTAGAATAAGTTCATTTTCACTTCTTTTATAGAAAACCTACATAAAACATAAACTAATGTAGATGTTTTATGTTTCTCAAAGCAAACAAACTATATTGCTTTTAATGTTTTTTTGACTCATAATTTTTTTTTCTTATTAGACTTCATTGAGTTAGTGTCAGATTATCTATAATCTAAAGGCTTGGATGAGATGCGATTTGTTTTCTTTGGTATTAATCTTGGTACATCCTTCACAGTGACCTTCAGTAAATCTCTGAAACTAGAGTGTAGAACTCCTTGGTGGTTAGAAGTGTCCTCCGCCTAAGCTGGGAATCAGCTGTGACATCCCACCGTTTCAATGATCTTTGCTTGCCAACTCTGCTAGCATCATCACAGTGCCTGCAGAAGCACTGGGGACCAGAGGATTTGCAGAAGCTCTAGCTGATGGAAACTACCCATGACAAAGCTTGGTTTACCTTTTATATCTACTGCAGCAAGTCTTGAATCCCCACCCTGTTCACTAAAAGAAATGCAAGTCTCTTGTTAAAAACATTACTAATCTGAATATGATTAAGAACATTGTTTTTGGAATATGATCATGAACATAAGAGTATTGATGACTTAAGTCATTAGATTCCGCAGTTATGTAGTTGTGAAATGCAGGGTGTCAAAGGCTCAAAGCACTGCAGAGTTAGTATTTACCCATCTCCTAATACCCTCAAAGGCAACTCACAGAGGGCTTAGTAATTAGCTGATTTAGTTGAATTAGTTATATCAATTCAGCAAAAGTGTTAAACTCTGCAGCGCTAAGGCCCCCCAGGACTGGAGTCTCAAAGCAAATGGACGTAATGAGTTAAATATAGATTCTTTGGGGAGCAGAAGTGTTTCTCTTTCAAGGATTAAGGGTGCTATAAGGATGGACAAACAGAGCATTTTAATTTTATTAACAGCAAATCTTGCAGTGGTTGGTTCTTTCCCTGTATTTCCGGACAATCTTGGGTAGATCAACAGAATAATCCACTGTTTTTCTACCTAATCTCCGTCTACCACAACTGTAAAATGCAGTCAGTTACCACAGACAGCAGTGGATGTGTTTCAAATAAACAGGCGTTCAGTTCTTTTACTGTAAATGCTGTGGTACATTGAACCGCATGCTGGAGATTTGGATCATTAAAGCTCCTGTGCAGTCTCATGATTTTCCACCATCTGCCGCTATCAGGAAGTGACACAATTGACCTCACCTGGTCACTCACTGGAAATAGCGTGATGTCCTGGTCCAATTAATATACATAATGAGCGCCCTAAACACCTTGCACATAGTGGCTTACTGATCTCTTTTAGACAGGTGGGCAAGCACGGACCTTCTCATACAGTATTAAAAATCAGCAAAGATAAAATAAACAGTTGCCAATGCATGTTAAGATTGACTTGGGGGTGGTAACAGTTGCAGCAGGACTATAGGTTAAAAGACACCAGAGTATTCCTTTAATGGGAAATGTGAAATGTGTGATACAGGCACACAAGATTTCGCAGTGGATTAATGTTTATTTTAGAATAACCATAACTTTTTTGGATAGGTATCTACTTGTATCTTTTTGCATCACTGCAGCTCCTTCTGTGTATCTGCTTAGTTAGACTGATCATAAGATCAGATCAATATTGTACAGCTTTCTACTGTAAAGGATGTCCATTGGAAGTAGTAAACAAGAATGATAAATGACTTCGCAAACACTGCACTGAATAAAATGATGAAATTGCAAGGGGAGGATTAAGGAAGACGTGAATTTCTCTTCCCCGGCATACATGTTTGCCTGCACGCACGCACACACACACACACACACACTCACTGCCACACATTGTTCTCATTATCTCTGACCTTTTTCAATCCTGCATTGTTTATCTTTGATTGGCAACATGCTCTTGAACATTGTTAGCAGTGTCCAATCAGTTATTCTCTTTACGAGAGGACACAGTTCACTGCTCCGGAGCCAAAAAATACCTATTTTAAGATACTGTGCATAAGATGTATTGGGCTGGTGCAAGTGTTTTAACATGCTGGTAAACTAATGAGGTCTCAGTAAGGTTGTTGTTTTTAGTGATATCAGCAGACCTCTGTGCGTTGTGCAAGCTGCATCAGACCGTAGGGTTTGGCACACAGACAGTAGCAATGAACCATCAAGGTTTCACTTTAGATCAACTGATGTGTTTATTGGAAATTGAACAAATTGGTGTGTCAGATGTAATTCTTACCCATGTACCATCTGTAAAAGCCTTTCACAATTGGTTGAGCTGTTTGGATTTATTTAAGTTAACAGACTGCAATTATTAGTTTTATATGTTTGTGTTTCATTGTACATCATGTGAAATAAGCACATTTTCATTTGGTAGGTTGAGCTTAAAGCACAGTTCTTATTATTATACACACCTGGGTCCTACAAAAATGCTTTGAAGTTTCATTTCCTGTAAGTAGGAGGTAGTATTTGTTTATTTGAGCTGTTTGTGTCATCAGCTGGGAGATACTGAACATCAAGTTTGCTAAAGTGAACTGTAGTTCTGTCAAGCTCTACCTTGTTCTCCTTGTCTTTACATTCCCTCGTTTATCCCATGTGCATTTGTTTGTTTTGATTGTGTGCTCCTTGTCTCCGTCCCTCACCTGTTCTGTGTTTGTGTTGTTCCTCGTTCCTTGTGTTATATAGTCCTTCCTTCCTAGCCTGTATTTTGTTTTATCATTTTCTGTTTGTTTTGTTACATTGTTTCATTTTATTTAGTATCTCTTGTTTATTTTAATTTATTCACTATGGCTTATTTTAATAAAAGGACTTTGCACGTGTCCACCTCCCTCATCTCATCACCACCAGCTTCCGCGATAAGTTCATGTTTACAATTTGCAACTTTATTGTTGCACTGAAAAGTTTATACTGGGATTATAATTACTATGGCATTATCCAGATGTATATTAATAATAAAAGTTTTTGTAATACTTTATTCTTGTTTTTCATTCTTATTTGTATTTTTTAAAAAATGTATTATTTTTGCTCTTGTCACAGCCTGAAGTTAGACACAGTAAATTGTACGAATATATAGAGAATTGAAATAAAGAAAAAAAACCACTATCAGATCTGTCATCTGCATATATACCGGTGTCGGCATCTGTATCGAAAGACAACAATTTGAAACGGTGCATGTATATTTTATGTGTATATAAGAATCGTAGCAGTTTTGCAATTTCACTCATCTTTAGTTTCACTACTTAGCAGAACTATAGAGTGTGGCTCTATAGTTACTTTTCAGTCTCTATATGTGAAAAGCTATTATAATTACTGCATGGCTGCCAGGTTTTTGTTTTCCGCTTTAAAGGTGTTTGCATACTTTTTAAACTTTTTAAACTGTTCATTAACTACACTTCTTCTTTAAGTACACCTCTTTGAATCTACACTCATTGTCCTCTTAGTTCTATTTGCCCTTTTATGTGCACTTCATAGTGTTACTGTTACAGACTGTGGCCAGTCTGTTTCTTCATGTTTTGTTAGCCCTCTTTTATCCTGTTCTTTAATAGTCACGTGGTGGTGTGTTATTATGTGTTGCACTGGTATAAGTAGATCAGACCCAGCAGCGCTGCTGGAGTTTAAATAACTCATTATCACTGCTGGACTGAGAATAGTCCACCAACTAAAGATATCTTGTCAGCAACATCTTTTGGGCTGTATCCTGTGACCACTGATAAAGGACTAAAGCATTACCAACGCAAGCTGTGCAGCAAAAGATGAGCTATTGTTTCTAAATTTACATCTACAAGGTAGACCAACAAGGTGGGAGTGTCTATTAGAGTGGACAGCGAGTGGACACAGTGTTTAAAAACGCCAGTACCACTCGTTTATCTGAAACACCACCATTTCACTGCAAAGAAGAGGCTAAAATGAGGCAAATATAGTATACAGAGAAACAGATGGACTATAGTCTGTAAATACAGAACTGCAAAGTACACCTGTATGGTAAGTGAAGCTGATAAAATGAACAGTGAGTGTAGACACAAGGTAAATGTACTTAATGAAGTGTCCAGTCGATGGATAATACACACGTTACTACACAAAGTTATGAAGAACGTTGGAGTTTAGATACCTCTATAAAAACATTTGGATTATACTTTATATAGCCTTGGATGTGCTCCAGCATCAGTCATTCAGATTGGCCTGGAACATTCCTACTAAATCTCTGCCTGAATTTGTCTCTCAAACATTTTACGTAGATGAGGTCCATCTGGAGGAGCCGGGGCGTGCGCGTGTGAGGATGCGCGAGCGGCTGATGTGGGACTACCCTCTGCAGTTCTCCTGGCTGATGGAGGCCGAGCCCTTCACCTCCTCCCTGCAGGCGGGCGGCCCCGCGGCCGGCGCTGGCATGACGCTGGAGCAGAAGACCACCTTTGCCTTCGTCATCTTTCTCTTCGTCTTCCTCTGCATGCTGATCGTGCGCTGTTTCCGCATCCTGCTGGACCCCTACCGCAGCATGCCCACCTCCACCTGGGCCGATGGCTTGGACGGCCTCGAGAAGGGCCAGTTCGATTACACGCTGGCATAGAGCTGTTAAAGACCTGCACACACGATGCAGCTAGATAAATAAACCACGTAAATATCAAACAACAGCTAAGGAAGTAAATAATGACTAAAGGCAGAGGTCCTGTGACAGGATATGCCACACATGTAACTACACAGAACACATACATTTGGTCAGGCACAAAAACTTGACACAACATGAAGTGCACGGTTCGTGAAACGACAGGGTGTCCTTTCGAATGGAGCAGTTGGGGATTCTGAGTGACCCCAGAAGCAGTCTGGACTGGCCTGTGGCCCCTCTGTGCCATGGCCCCACTCATACAGGGTAGCCCTATCACTGTCTCCCTCTAAACATTCACCCCATCTGTACCTGCACTGTTGTAAACTGCCAAGTAGACGCCTAGAGGAGATAGCTGTTGAAGACCCTTTATAAGCACTCCATAAATACTTCATAAGTAAATGCTTTCGTCAGCCTTAAAGTATGCACTGTTACTATCAACGCAGCTTAGATTCATTAGAGCGCTTGAGAATTAGGGTGTATTTATGTAGTGCTTATGGCTACCTAAAGGGCCTTTTACTCAACAATGCCAAATTTGAAACACGGTAGGCGAGTTGATAACTAACTGGTATGTGGTTGTCTGTGACATTAGATATTTGAATGTAAACTCAACATAGAAGCAACAGATGGCACTTGTGGCTTGTTTCTCAGCCCAGTGTGAAAGTCCATGCCAAATGGTGTCCTATATGTCTGCTAAAAAAACAAGTCATCTTTAATGTGATCTCAGAGTGAACTTGTACAGTCAGCATATACTGCCTCATTAGCACAATAAACTGAATTTAGATCAGTTCCGTTTTAATACATGATCCGCTCTCTGGTCTTCTTTATATGATCAGGATTAATGGCTGTGGTTTGCTTGGTCAGCCCGTACATTTTAAGTAGTAGCCTGAGGAGATGCACCCCCCGAACAGCTATACAACGCTAATTTGCCTTGAGAAAATTTATCGCTAAGAGCAAATGATAAGGAAAGGCCACTTTTTAACAGTGCTTCCTTAGTCATTCAGGTGGTAATAAAAAATAAAGCTGCGTGCAAAAACGCCCATCAGTGGCTGAACCGCTGTTAAATAACTAGTTCCGCTCTCTTAGTGCTTTTAGTCCCTCACCTGACCAATCCGCTTCGATTTTACTGCTTGCGTCGATAAGATGATGAGGCTCCAGCCAAAACAATGTTACATTGCACTTCGCACTACATTGTCTTCTCCCCACTGTGAATGAGCCATTGAGAAACTGAGAGCACTTAAAGAATGTCAGGTAGAACCGCCGGTGTTTCTAAAGATGACTGCCACTGTTTTGCATGCACAAGCATTCGCCTATGAATGTGTAAGAGAAAATAAAACGGTCTTAAGGCATACGTGAACTGGACTGATGCATACAATGCAGATGTGTTCAATGCTGTTGAGCCTGTTGGTATTCTCTTAAGCTTTGTTCACTGTGAGGATCTGCTTTGCATCTCTGTGAATAGGCTTGTGTCTGATACAAAGCACTTAACAGTATTTCCCAGAGCACTGTCTGTATGTTTCGTCTCTTTGAGAATATATATATATATTAATATAAATGAAAACATTCGCTTTGGAAAGTCCCCGAACCTGTGAGAATCTTTAGACCTACATGCTGTTAAAACAAATACATTGTGTGAGCACAGTAGAAGCGCAGTTAAAGAGAGGAATTCAAGATAATATTATAGATTTTCAGTAGTGCAGCTACTGTGTGAACCTGAATATCTGTAATTCAGACAAATGGTAACTATAAGTCCTTGTTCTACGGCCGCACCTTCATTTGTCTTATAGAGATCAAAAATAAATTCTTTGCAAATCATTAACTGACCCTTTGTCTTCCTCTTCCTTTATGCTTGATACATTCATAGATTTTCTATTTTAACATTATTATGATTTTACTCAACTGTTTACTCAAATGATTTACTGTGTTAAACATTAGGGGTGTAATGTGAAAATACAAGTAAATATCAAAATCAATAATATCGAATATTGGGATATTGTGTTTTGTGATACTATTTCGATTATCAGAAATCAATACACAGATTCCTGGCAGACAGTGAATCACTGTGTGTTGTGTTTAAACCTCTGACCACTAGATGGCAGTGTTGTAATCCGTTTTCAGCTCCACTCCAACATTAACAAGCAGCACAAGGGTGCAATGCTATTGTAAGCACTGACAAACCTGTTCATATAGTGGTGTGTTTGAATAGTAGGATTTGAAAAATCAATATATCACTTGCAGTATCGCAGTTTATTGTGATATATTGAATCTTGACCACTGTATCACGATACGTATTGTATTGTCAGATTCACAGCCCTACTAAAAAGCATACTCGGATTTCGGAGATTGGATTCATTCCAGTAAATGTGATCGAGAGCTGGATTGTAGCTCAGTAATTGGATATCCTCTCACATGTATCTGCGTACTCTGATTTCTTTCAGATTTCTCAGTCTGCGCAGGTGCAAAAACAGATTGCAGTACCTGAAATAAACAGGCAAGACATTTTTGGAGAACGACATCACACATGCAAAAATTAAGCTAACGTAGTGCAGCCCACCTGCTTCCCTCCAAATAAGAAAACTTAAAATCGAATATATTTATAATTTAAATTACAGATGAAACGTTTGTGTGTAAATGTAATCTGTCTGCTAATCACTCTTTATAATGTACCTGAAACCTGATTACTGTATTACTGTATCCTAATCACAAAACACTGTTACACTTATTCCATTACTACCCTACCCTGCATGAACTATAGTATAAATGTATTGGCCATTTGCAAGCAAAAATCTATTTTATCTGATTGAGTGTAAACTCGTTGATCAGATTACTGATCAAATCTGATTTCCTGCATTTATCAGTCTATTAGGTACAAGTAAACACACTCACTGTTGTCACATAATTGAGTGAGCATAGTCAAATGTCATTCATTTATTTAATGTGGTACCTCAGTTAATTTCATTTTGTATTGCACTACTCGTCAAAAGTTTAGGTACACCCAGGGGAGACCTGGGCCTGCTGTCATTAAGTGTCTCAGATTAGGAGTGCTGATCTTTCTGCACACAAATAACACAAATCTGAAGTAATCTGAAGAATCTTTGTGAATACCGGCTCAGTGAGAGTTTCTGCTTCAGCCTCTGTAGCAGTTGTTTTGACTTCACCTTTCTTCTTTTACATAAGAGACCCATATTTGTGCATAACAAATAATAGCGCTGGAGAAATCTACTGCTTACTCAGAAAATGAGCAAGCTTGCATCAATACAGAGAATTCCACTGATGCAACCCGCCACACTGCAGAGTTAGATTCTAACAGTGGAGTATAAAAGAATTTACTGTTTCTTAAATTCAGACATTAAAAAAATCACTGATATTCATTCTATAGAACATATAACTCTGCAGACAAACCTGCAGATGGTGTGGGACAACAACTTGAGTTTCCCTCATTTCAGTGGATTTAGGATTGAGGCCTAGGATATCTTGGTCTCTTATTAGAGATTTGTCAGAGATTTATTAGCATGTATGTTTGGAACATGTTAGCACATATCCAACTGAACTAGAGAATCTGCTGATTTAGACCATGTCAGAACATTAAACAATTATTCAAGGAGTGATTTGAAAGATGAGGCAACCTGTTGAATACGTATAGTTGTAGTGTTAGCATTAACAGCTGTTCGTTTACAGGTCCAGAAGAAATATCAGCATCAAACTTGCAAAGCAGTCCAGCAGTGCAAAGCAACGGCAGTGTTACCTCTTTTGTTTGCTGCTAAATGTGGATTCTTGCCTACATCAGGCAACGGCAGTCATTAAAACATTTGTTTGGCAAGAGCTTCAGCCATCGCTGTGTATATGCTTCCTTTCATTGGTTAAATTATCACTCCAGGAGCTGCAAAAGATTACGAAACCTCATCCACTCATGTTGGACTGATTCATCTTGATGCTACAGTGACTCACTATTGCCTCTGGAGGTGCAAAGAGCTATTACAAGGCAGGGTGGGTCAGGCTAACTGGTTAGCATGGTAACTTCAGCAGATATCTCTACAAAACCGCCTTTTACATACCGTCAAAACTGTTATTTCTTCACATTTTGTTGATCATTTTAGTTAATTTTGGAATGTTTTAACTTAAAAGTTGTACAAACAGCGCCTTTAATTTTGGCCATAATTTAAAATGTATTTGAAAGAGATTATTAAACATGCTTTGTTAATAAATATTGCATAAAAACATTTCACGGCCTTACTCTACCCACGCAATGAATTATTTGTAGTGTCATAATAATCTAACCATGTCTCTTGTATGTGCAGGTCAATGACTGATGGCTAGAAAACCAGCAAATTGGCAAAGGTTTTGGTGCGGCATGGTCCTTGTTTGCTAAATTAAAGTAATTACTGGGGCCAGGGGCAGCGATAGAGATCTTTATTATCCACAAAGAGAGCCGTAAACTAAAAAAGCTGATTGTAGGCTCTGTTGTTTGGAGAGAGCCTGGAGAAGAATTCTAGCTGGACTGCATTTAGAGTACAGTAAAGCACAGAGATGTTAACATCAATATCTGGGGCTGTAATTCTTACAGGGGTTTCTGTGAACTTGCATTCATTGATGGGATCATGAACTCAGAAGAGTATCAACGCATTTGGAGGCAAATCTGTAGACGTGCGGAAAGAAATTCCTCAAGTGATACTAATCTGAAACACATCAGCTGCTATTTGCAATAATACTTAGCGCAAAAAATGTAACTAGTCAGTTTAAAATAAATGGCACATGGTTCAACTCTTTGTTTCTTAATGTTTGCTGCTCTTTCATGATGATTGAAGATAATGATGAAAGAAAATGGTGACTTAAAGGCCTCAGATCAGCCTGAAAGGACACCTGTTGTTTGACTCTACAGCATCTAAGAGATGGAGGAGAGAAAAGAACGTCCATTCCAACCACTCAGTTCATTGCTGACCTGCACATCAATCTTTTAGTGAGTTCACTGGCAAACATACATTATTTATAGAACAGAAACTTGTTCTAGAAAATGATATGAAATACAGATAGATCACCTAATCAAGCGCGCTGCCATTTGCTGCCCTGAATCTATATCTGCAGCAATAGCTGTATTGACTTGTCTTATAGAGTGGACGCAATCTCAATGCGCTCCCCCGGCAGCCTGCAAAGTGTGTGTGTGTGTGTGAGAGAATTCTAAATTTGACATGCTCCTCAAATTCTCTGCATCGACTCTCACTTGGTTCTTATTAGCATTCTCCACACACCGACACTGAGACTGGAAAAATAATTTTCGGAATAAATGGAAAATGCCATCAAAATGGGAACATTATCCATAAGCTGTCGGTAGTTGAACGAAATAGTTTTCTTTTTTCACTTTGCTGCCTTAAATTAAGATGTTACAGGTGTTTGTGCAGTGATATTCACTACGAGGAACCGACCCCAAACAAATGAAAATAAGAATCTGTCTAAGACTGTAACAATGTACGGTCATTCACATTCTGGTGAATATTCAGATTCGGTGTAAAAGGAATACGCTGGAGCTCTACCATGTATTTAGTCATTAAATACACATGTGGACCAGCAGGTGGCAGTAGAACACAGTCTTACCTGTTCATAAGACTCCAGTCAGGCTTTGCTGCCATGTTATCAAGCTAACCAAGGGTTAGTCAAGTTTAGTCAAGTCAGATACAGCATGTATCCCGCTGTGAGCAAGCCAGAGGCCACAGTGGCAAGGAAACACTCCCTCAAGACTGGAGGAAGAAACCTTGGGAGGAACCCAGGCCCACAAGGGAGGACCCATCCTCCTCTAGTCAAACAGTATTTACAGTTTATTAAACTAAATTCAGAAATAGAACTAAGAGAATCTCTGTTTAAGAGTCTGGATGGCAAAACCTCTAAAAACTGCACAGGTAGAGGCAGTCTCTGACTGAGGCAGTCTCTGACTGAGGCAGTCTCTGACTGAGGCAGTCTCTGACAGAGGCAGTCTCTGACTGAGGCAGTCTCTGACTGAGGCAGTCTCTGACTGAGGCAGTCTCTGACTCAGTGCTTGTTGAAAGTGGGAGTAAGCTAAACAGTCCCATCATATATTCAGTGCTGGTACATCTTGATACAGTGATGAACTGGTTGGTGTTAGTTGTGGAGGAGGCCCTGACGGTCAGTTAAAGGGTAATTACATTGATTTTCCAAAATTTCTACAAAGTTTAAGTGTTAAGATGTGAACAAAGTCATTGTGGCTTAATAAGAACGGTTAATTGTAGAGAAGCTTAGAGGCCTGTGTTTTTTATTGTGGTAGTGATTGGAACCACGGGTCATTTCCTTATATGGTCCAAAATGATCAACTCACCTATGTCCTTACCTGTGTTGATAATGGTACGACAAAAATGGTAAATAATAATAATAATAATAATAATAATAATAAAGCTTTTTTTGGTATTGTTTTGCCTTACAGCACACTGCATGTACCTTTTGCTATGAGTATAATGTACTATAGGTTAACAGCCTCTGTAAACTACTAAAGCAGTGTTTTGGGCATCAGGTAGCATTTTGCTGCATACCAATGAAACAAAGGTATCTCCACAATGGTAAGTCTACAGGAAAGGTCAAAAACATTCTTTACCTTAAATGCAGGTTAACAATATTGGAGCATTTCTTTTGGTCCATTTGTTGTGAGATTCCCACATAATGTAAAAGGCAGATGTAGATGTAGATATTCAGAACATTTTTATGTAATAACTTTCTCTGATGGAGCTTTCAGAGGCATTAAGTACTTCAGACACCAGATTCCTATCACCACCACTGAACCTTTCTAACAACACTAAGATTACTTTGTTTCCATCTCAGCGTAAGGTTTATTAAGTTGTTAAGCCTTTGTTATTGCACTTAAAAAAAGGTCTGATTTGCACCTTACGCCTTATAAACCTCTGGCTTTTTGTAATGCATTGCTTATATGAGTCACATGACTATTTTTACTAACTGGCTGTTCATTCAGAAAAAAGGAGGTGGTTAGTCATTTTCCATAGTTAAAAACAAAACAATACAGGCAGTGATGTGTAGTATTTAGTGAATATCTTACTACTGGAAGAAGACTAGTTTACATTTTAAGTGGTTATACTTGAGGAGCTATAATTGGTCAACTACTGAACAAAGCTATTCTGAGTGGTTTGAAGAAAAATGGATCATTGTAGAAAAAAAAAAACTACCAACCAGTGGGCACAATGCAATTATAGTTATTTAATTTCACTGTCCAAAACGAGCAATAGGAATCATGTCTAGTGAGATTTATATGTAATGTTGATGGCTGATGGATTGTAAGTTTCCTCTCAATGAATGGATTTTATTCCAAAACCTCACTTTAATGCTATTGTTAACAATACAAGCGCCGGCCAATGTATTCATAAACATTTGCTTGCTGTGGGAGAGATTTAGAGGAATTAAACAAGTTGGACATGTGGTTCCTATGAACATTGCTCATTTTATGCATGTATAACATTACATATTTATTATACATTCTATGTCTCAGTTAAATCAAACTACTTGTAAAGCATTTACTGTATTGATCAATAATTATGAAAACTTGGTTTCCGTAGGTCTGGGAGTGCTGTGTAGTTCCCAAGGCTACTAGTCTCTGCTGAGCTTCCTCCCAGATGTGAAAAGCTATACTGGAACTGTATAGTACACTTTGGTTCCTATCAACACCAGTATTGTGACACAATTGCAATTTCACAATTACACATCAAACCTTTCTAAATGACTTGCTGGAAGTCCACTGTGATCTCACACACAGATTATCACGACCTACAGGTTGTGACTGTCAGAACAAAATGTTCACAGAAGAAAAATAAAGTCATTCTAATTGCATAACTATGTAAGTCATTTAGGACGGTTTCAATTGAATTGTTCATCATGCATCATCATTTTAGAACAATGTAAAGAGCAGCTATCATTTACAGATACATATTCTGACCACACACTTCACAAAATCAATTCAGTGAAATGTCTGTGGTCAATTTCCAGGCTTATAAAATACCCAGGATATTATATCCCACAATGCAGTATTCAGTTTCCACCATTTCACGCTGTAGTATTTCACTCACAGTGACATGTGATAGTGTTGTTAGGTATTAGCTGTAAGAGCAATACCTATTTGGACCAACTCTGGAGTTTCGGGTTTACTGCAGCTACTCTGCTGGTCCAGAGCCTTTGTTTTATTTATGCTTTTAAGGTATCAATACATTCCATGTTTAAAAAGTCTGTTGAAGCTTGTGCAGGTCTTAATAGGTGAATCTGGCGTGCACTCAAGTAAGAACTGACCCAAAGCCTTGATTTTTGTGATGAAGCGCTTTGTAAACTGATCAGCCCTCAGTAACTGGAAAGATAGCGCCATCTAGTGTCGCTTAAACCTTCACAGTACTCCTTACACAGTAAAAAGGTGTTTAGTGTTTTAATATTGTGCTATTGACCATCTTATAAAACTGCTCTGCTCATTTTATGCAGGTATGGATTGTTTTCTTACATATTTATTATACACACCATGTTTCTTGGCTTAGGAACATCCAATAATAATAAAGATTTGTAGTGTGTAGTTGCCAATTCTCCTAGTCTCTGCCAAGCTTCTTCATAAGTGTGATAAGCTGCACTGGAATTGTTTGGTACTCAGCTATCTTGTCAATCTGGTACAGGGACTGAAATCGGAGTTGATATGTGTGTGTATTTTCACATCTTCCAGTGAAAGTACTGTTAAAAATAGTCACCAGAGAAAGGGATGCAAGTAAGATTGAGTCCAGTAGTCCTCAGGTTGACTATAAAACTGCAGTGGAACTGTCCGAGTACATCCAAGTACATATCAGCCGAGGAACTGAAGTTTGTTAGATGCTGTTCTCATGTTTATGAGACACTCTGGAATAGCTGAAGCACGAGAAAACACTAAAGGTGGAAAATGTAGCCATTCCAACCAGACAAGAAAATAATCACCTGTTTTTCTTTTTCCCTGTTTCTTGCAGCAGTATGACTAAATGACTTACTTTCTTAAAATATTAATTTACTATGCTCAAATACACACACACACACACACACACACACACACGCACACACATATATATATCAAATTGGTTTTGGCAGGAGTGTGTAGATCCGTTTACTTATTGACTTATTGCATACAATAAGCCATTATTATGGGATACCAAGTCATTATTTTGGTATAGTAAATCATCAGTTTGAGAAAGTAAGTCATTTTGCCATATTGCTTTTTTCAGACAGGAAGCTTTTATTTGCTCACCAAAACTTTTCAAATATTTAAACAGTGGGTTTATTTAACCCTTTCCAAGCGTTTTTTCTTGTGGCAACTCTAATACCCATCTAATTCTCATCTAATACCCGCTTTGACTGCACAGTACTTCATTAAGCAAAATCAAGATTGCTGCTGAAGGAACTTAATAAATTCATACAATGTCTGGGGCGTCCAGGAGAAATTTGGAACTACATTTTGTTCTTCAAACTGGAGCTCAAGATCTAATCTACTTCTTTTACAGTAAGATATTGATATTTATGTTTCTTTGTATTTATGTTTCTTTGATATTGTATTTATGCTTATTTACATCTGTTCTAATGATGTCTGTTGTGTTCTTAGTGGTGGACATACACTTATTGTTATGATAAAATGTTTTGAGCAATGTGATATATATATATATATATATATATATATATATATATATATATATATATATATATATATATATATATATATATATATATATATATATATTAAAGAAGGAATGAATGACTGCAGAAAAGTGTAAATCTAAGTAAGCACACTGAACTGAGTAAACATAACCAGATATTAGCAGACTGTGTGACTTCTAGATATCAGCAGAGCTGACATGTCTCACATATAACATACAGCTTATCAGTTCAGGGATGTAATTTACACCTTAAACATTTCCAAATTCCCTTTGGTTTACACTGAAAACTCATACACTTGATAGGCTTAGTAGCACATCATGGGCAAAAAGAGAAAGCCTACATTGCTGCTCAAAAGTTTGGGATCACTGATTTTGTTCATATAAACTCTTCTCTGAAGATACGTGTATAACTTATAAAGAAAGTGTGTGTGTACAGGGGAGTGCCTCATGTTTTCTGGCTACTCCAGCACTGACTGGCTGTCAAAATGTTTGGTTTAACATCTTTCCTGGTTTGCTTATGATGTTTCCAGACTTGAGCTGGAACATGAACATCTCCTTGTTTGTCTTCGGTTTGGGACGTGGGTAATGATAATGCATTCTTTCCACTGAACTCTGGGGAAGTTTGCAGATCTACAAATTCACTGCAGCATATTGTAAAGGTATCCTGGGCATAGTCACAGTTGCTAGGCTCTGCAGGACCAGGTAAACCAATTTGCTACAGTGCCACCCTGAGGCTGACCAACGTTGCATGTCTAGTTAGTTAAGAAGCAGCTAAACATGACCTTCCACTGAATTTGTATTCATCTGTTTTAGCCTAAAACACAGCGTAACCATTTTCTTGATTTTATATTCTGATTCTGATTGAGACTGTACTTTAGCCCAGGCCCGGAGTGGCTAATCGGGAGATTCGATGGGCCGGCTCATGTCAATCTCGAGTTTGGGCCGGTTGGAAGGGAAGAATTATTTTGACACTTATCTGTCACTTATCTAATCTTCTTCTTGCATTCATTCTCCATTTAGCTATGTATTCATTTTCTATTCATCTAACAACACAGCCCCTACATCGCAGTACATTAAGTGGGTTCTACCATCTGAGGGAATTCTCCCCTCCTAAATGTTTGAGTTGGTTGGGCCAACGAGTCGTCTTTTCTAGAGCGGTAAAATTAAATATAGCTACAGAACAGCGCAAAGCGTCAATCGGTGGTGACGGAGGGCTGGAAGACTTTATTTTGTAGAGCACAATACACACCATTAACCACAAATATCCAGTTTCAAGCTGAAAACAATAAATATAATGTAAAAGTGTACTATATTAATAGCTCAACTCATTAATGGAATATTTTTGTACCGTCGGAGCAGCAAACCCCCTCCGATGCTTTTAAATTATTTTAATTTCAATTTATTGCTTACAAACAAATGTAAATATGTTTTAATCTTTATCACTTTATCAATCCTTTTAAATCTTTATCTGATTTAAATTTGAATTAAACATGTTTAAGTGAAGTGTTTTCTTTTAACTTACCATAATATACCTGAACTTTTAAGAGCTAGCTACTGTTTCATTTATTCAAATAAATGAAAAAATTTGGGCATGAAACTCCTGGGCTGAAAAAGGGGCACACTCCGGCCCCGCCTTAGCCTGGCTATAGAACTCACTGCAGGGCTTCAATATTGTGCTCCAGTGCAGCCACTGTGACGAATAATAAAATAACATAGAATTTATTCTGTGACTCCTATGCACAACTCAGTAATAATAGAAAAAAAACAGTGAATCTTGGAACATGTCGGTTATAGATATAGAAATATGAATATTGTTAGCATGGGACGCAGGATTATGACCAAACGAAGATTCTACATAAATGTCTCTAACAGGACACCATGTGTGAGGTTGCGTCCTGCTGTCGCCTACAGGTTAGATCAGGTTTTCTTGTTCATTGGTCACAAAACACCCTTTGGTGGTCCTTGGGCCAATATTAAAGGAGGACTAGAGGCCCAGATTGGGTTGATGATGGTAATTTGTCATAAACATCAAAGTAAAACAATTGACTTAACAATGAAAGACTATATATCAATTGTTTTCAAACTGTAAATAATGTTACGTCCTACAACAAAGGCCACTTGGTAACTTTTAGTAGTTGAACATGTGTTGAAAAAAAAACTCTCCAACAAATAGCAATTTAAAGCAAGAGGTTTGAGTTTTGTTGCCCTGTGTGTCTTAATGCCTTCTAGTGATAAACAGATGGGCTTAAAGTTGGTAAATGTGGGGAAGCCTTGGATTAGATAATGATTGATTGCTAACCAGCATTGAGACCATAGAATGCCAGCTGTCTAGGTGTAAATTGACTTCATTAACATAGGAAACAAAGGTCTGAGCACTGTAAATAAGCCTTTCTGGAAAGTGTTAGACCCATTTTCAGTATTACAGGTAGTTACCCTTTGGAAGGACCATTCAGGATCCAATTTGCGAGTTCCTGTCTCAGCATGCGGCCGTGCCATGAGCCTGCAGGTTCTAATTGAATGCCACGATCGTGGTAATAAGCTGATGGCACCCTCAGGACTTTGCGTGTTGGAAACGGGCTCTTGCAGAAGGTTGCTATCAGGACTTTCCTTTCTTCACGTTTGGTAGCCAAATGCCATCCTTATTTGAAGAGTAAATATTGACATGCAAATTTTTTGGTTGAACCTCTTTGGACATTTGCTATTGAAACCATGTGAGCCATGCTCAAAATATCGGCTCGAGCCAAGTCTCAAAAGTGTCTATGAAGGGAAGCTTGTGAAACACTCCGCTCTGGTTTCTGTCTCGAGTGAGACTGAACAGGTGTGGAAAGGCATTAAAAACAATGAGGGAACTGTTGGCCAATACACCGCCCACCACCACCCCCTTCCCACCCCCCACACCCCTTCACTCCAAGCTCTCTTTTCAGGTGAATTTGGCCCTGGAATGTACTGATGACAAAACTCAATCTTGTATTACTCGCAATGCTACTTGCAAACTTGTACTTACATGTAGAGCTCCTGGTAGTTCTCTGCCACACAGCGCTGTGCAGAAGACAGAGACCACCCCTTCATTATTTGGGGTCAGGAAAAAAGCAGAAAACACAGGTTTGATGGAAAAGTATTTATTGGGTTGACACTTAACACTAAATTAAGCTTCCATTGTTTTCAGGAGACGTGCTTTCAGCAGCAGTTTCTTTGTTTGATGCGACATTTTTTGTATTGACTGTTTGTTTTAATAGCTACACATCCTTGCAGACTCATAGCCTTGAGTTGCCTTCTTACAGTGGAAGGATAGACAGAAATCTAGCTAAACAAGTATGAGACCTGGTTTTCTTCTCTGCCTTAAAGATGAATGCTTTAAAGGAGCAATGTGTTACATTGTGTGTGGGGTGGGCGGGGGTGTCTTCATATCTATTTAGGAGCAGGTCATCTTCTAACAGCCGCACTATTGATGCAGTAGCCCAAAACGGACAAACAACACACCTTTCACAAGTGCCTTTCATGTTTGCCATTGTTATGTTGAAGTGGCAGCTTGAATTTGGTGGCGCTATAGCACCAGGTGGAAGATGCAGAAGGAAGAAGGGTCCCTGTTGAAATGTTCTTTTATAATGTATATTTATCAGTAGCTCCATTCATAATTTGTATTGGAAGGATATGTTGATATACATCTCCTAATTAAAACTATTAAAACTATCAAAACTATTCAAACTATCAAAACTTCAGCTATCTAAACATCCTAATTATTCTTTTAATGCTGGTGATATTTTATAATAAGGCCAGCCTCTTCTTGGAATTTTCCTGTTCCACCTTAAATGCCATAGCATTAAACCATTTTTAAACACACAAGAGTTACTACACTGTACTAATAATATGGGCATGCTAAGTAGGACCGCTGACAGATGGTATAAATAGCTAAAACACTGCTGGCTAGGAGAACTATTATGTGTTGTGAGAATTTTGGGAAATGGAAGATTGAACTTAATGTTTAACATTAAAAATCAACATTAAAAAGCAAAGAACGGAGAGTACTGGCCATCAAAGAAGACATGAAGAAGAATCGGAAGGGTAATTACATAGGTTGCAATATGCAACCCCACCACCAGAGGTTACACATTGCTCCTTTAAGTGCAGTTTATCTGGTGTTGACAGTTTTCCTTACTTTTAATTAAGTTTGTGAGTGGATCTTGTATATTATACCGTATCTCTTTAGAAATATCTGAAAATATCCTGAAAAAAAGGAACATTTTGACTGGAAGCTAACTAAATGAAAGGTGGTCTCTGGCTTTGTACAGTGCTGAATGTTTATTTATGTAATACTAAAAAAAGAATAAAGGAAATCCGTTTTCCAGAAAGCATTAGATAATCAATCTTTTGCAATGATTACATGAGGATGAGGTTGGTCATTTATTCATTTATCACCATAACTCTTCTTAGGAAACTTCTAGACGCCCCTGGGTGTGAAAACCAGCCTTCACTTTCCAGCCAACACTAGTAATGAATTACACAAGGATATGTCAAATACAGGGTTTAGGCCTTAATTACTAAGTATCAGAGTAATAAGCTTCAGTGAAGTCCGAAGTTCAAGGGAAATGACACCCACCAATCAAACATTTGGCCAGCATTTATCAATATTAAACAAATATAGCTATTATATTGCAAATATTGGCCTTACCAGCTTTTTTATTTACTAGCCGTCCAGCTGAGCATAGTTAAGGTTGCTTAGGAATCCTTGCACATGGTCGAGAGTTTCCGGCACTGTGGAAGGTTTGATGTTTATACACCTTCACAGAGTTTGCTGGGGGTATTGTTGCTACATTGTATTTACAGTACGCAACTGAGCCTCTACTGAGGCCATTCCTTTATATCGTCGCTGTCCAATAAAAAAAACCATTTATCTCATTTTTGTCCATTTCTATGTTTTTACATCATTTGAACATGACAGCTGCTGTTTACATTGTGGGGAAAATTTTTATGGTTAATGGACCAATAGGAATGCTTCAAAATAGCTTGGAAATAGCTTGGAAATAATTCTGGTTCCACTGACTTCCACTGGTGATACATATTTTTCATTGCACAGCGACAAAATATTACAAATTTTGTTTGAGCGCTACTGCATCTTCATCTCTACATCATGCACCCAGACAGCTGACTCTGACTTGCTTTTGGTTTTTCAGGAAAATCCAGATGTCCAAAGTTCAGTCTCAGAAGTTGGTTGCATCTTCTGCTTCTCAGAATGCAAGTGATTCCGAATACGGATATGTTAAAGTCTGGACTTTGGAGCGGCCAGCCTATCATTTTAAAAACAGCAGCAGATCCCCTGGCCATTAGCAACTTGTAAAGAAATTAAAATAATGCATCCCTTATTGATCAGTCTATAGTATATTAATGGGTTTTGCCTTCAGTCTATTGCTTATTATAGTATAAGAGAATAATAGGAGATCACATACGTTATCCATCCTCTTTCGCTTTATCCCACTAGTCGGGGTCACTGGAGCTGATCACAGCATAATCAGGCGAAGGCGGTGTACACCATGGACAGGCCGCCAGTCCATCACATGGCCAACACACACTGATGCACAACACTCACCACTACAGGCAATTTAGAGTGACTAATCAATGTAACATGCATGTGTTTGGACTGTGGGAGGAATGAGGAGTACCCGGAGGAAACCCACTCAAGCACCACACAGAAGGACCCGGACCAGGACTCAAACCCGGAGCGTCTTGCTGTGAGGTGACAGTGCTAACCACTACACCACCATGCCACCAACATACATTATCATCATGTAAAATCAGTTAACGCTGTACATTTTTCATGGCAGCTGAATTAACAGGTAGCAGGGGTCTGTTTTATTAAGCACCCAAGATGGAAAGATGAGAATTACTGTTTTGAAATGATAGTGTAGCTCATACTAGACCATACCCTGTAATTTGGCCTGATTCCAGTAAAACCATCTCTTTCAAAACATGCTTTCTACTGGAGTAGAATCAATAAGTTCAGCGTGTGACTAACTGCTCAGCTAAAACTGCCTGAAACCTTTTACAAGTGAATGTGACTGTTACAGCAGTCCTTGTAATTACATTCCACCCCAGTGTCTGCGCTGGTCTATTGCCCCCTAACTGCTAGGGTCTGTTTTTAGAGACAGGCCACTGGGACATGTTTGGCTTCTTCACAGGGTGTCAGCTCATCCCCTAAGCCCGACCTGCAAATATGACACTTCCCCTTCACTTTGCACTGGCCCTGGTAATTTAGCATGTTCAGTTTGCCTAAGAGAAAGGGACACACTTTGCACCTCATTAATCTAGAGTGGGGTGAAAAGGTAGAAGACGGCAATGTGTAGACGAGTGATTAAGGGGGCAGTGTCCTGCTGTTTTGCTAGAAAGAACCGAGCCATGAGCCAAACATACTGATAGAAGGCTATGTTAGACGAGAATGAGATTAAGAAGAAATGGCTGTATATCTTTGTAGCTTCTCCTATGAGATTGGATGGAAAGACAAACCTGACTCAGCTTGTTTTCACTGGACTGGTTTGTTTTGTTCTCTTAAAGGGCCCATGTGGAACATCATTTATCTTGTATGCTTTTTGCCCCTATTCCATTTTTTGTATGGTCTGTGTACCAAAGCCAGTCATAATTCATATTAACACAACCATTTTGCAAACTCTTTTCACGCTTTAGCTTTAAACAGGCCATTTCTGTTATTCTACTCTGAACACTCACATACTGTCGCTGTCCAAAGATTAACATGTATCTCCAAAATTGCAGCTTTACAGGAGAGACCAAAATCTGCCTTTACTTTTACTGACTACATTTACATGCAGCCTGAAAATCCATTAATAATCCGACTAATAGCTCAAACGGAATAGAATACATCCATGTATACACTTCAATCCGAATAGACTTGTCCAATTGAGATCATTCTTAATACAATTTCTATCCAAATGAACAAGGTGGGTAATTCCATAAATAATCTGTTTAATAAAAGAATAATAGCCGTGTGAACACTGGTATCCGATTACATTCCCAATCAGAAAGTTTAAGTATGCTCTGTGCATGTGCAGTTGAGTCATGGAGGAAGTTTCAACATGGCGGGAGGTAGAGACTGGTCTTCAGAAGAGACACAGTTCATGCTTCAAACCTTAAAAGATTTCAAAACAGTTAGCAGGATGGACGGCCATAAAGATCGCATTAACGAGCTGTTCAGACGATTCTATGAGCAAATGAACGCCGGTGGGTTTATACGAACTATAGAGCAAATTAAAAACAGATGGAAGTTTCTCAGATCGGCGTACTGCTAAGCTAAAAAGCAGAACGGTGAAAGCGGCTCCGATCCACTGTCCCGTTTTACTAAATTATGGATGAAGTCATGGGAGATCGACTCGGATAAAAACAGTGTTGCAGGACGTGACGTCTTACTCTCGCCCCGTCTTTAATAAGTACATGTGAAGTTTGTTTTCCTGAGTCTGCATCATTTTAAAGCAGTTAAAAACACGAGCGCACTAACTGAAAACTCAGATAATTTACTTCTGCCGGTCTCACTCTGACTGAATGCGCGTAAATTTGGCTCAGATTGATTGTAGTGTGTATGTAAACAGATGTGTATGTAAACAGAGATTTTCAACAAATTGTTGAGTAGCGTGAGCATATTAACACCTCCGTCTTAATCTAGAATGGGAATGAATTCAATCGGATGTATGTAATTCATCTCTGCATGTAAACGTAGCCCATGTGGGTCAATGGAACCAGATTTTTTTCTCAAGCTATTTTGGAGCATTTTTTTGGTCCTTTCATTGTAAAACTTTTACAGAAAATAAAGAAGGTGTGTGTCGATAAAAATCCTCAAAAACAGAGATACACCTTTTTCTTTGGACATCAACAATATGTAAATGACGACTGTTGTGATTGGCTGCTCTGAATCATGCCTCATTCAAAAAGCAGTCTGGCTGAATCAGCGGATATATGTAAGAGTTGGTTTTAGTGACAGCCGAGGTGCAAAATATGCTAAGTCCCTGGGTGTTTCAGGACCTGATAATTAACTCTTAGTTTATTAAAAATTCTGGGGGGTCCCTAAAAATAAACATATTAAGAGATTATGCTGTATGTTAGGATACTATAGATGTTCAAATACAACATTCAGGGAATGCGCATTGTTTAGCTGCTTCAGCCTCTATCAGTCAGCTTTGAGACGAGCAGGATTGATCTGCCTCAGGGGGCACCGTAGGAATATATAGTGATACATTTTACTTATACAGCATTTGGCAGACACTGCCACTATATATATATATATATATATATATATATATATATATATATATATATATATAATGGATAGATATAAACGTAAATAGATATAAACATAAGAATATTGTGTATGTGTGTGTGCTTGGGCTTGGGAGGGACTTTGCAATCACACTGTGTCTCAATTTTAAAAGGAAATTAAATCAGTTTCAGTCTGAATGGGATATCTTTATCCTTTGTAGCCTCCACGCTGGATCACACGGACTTGCAACATAACAGTAGAGTTAAAACTGCGTTTAATTCAAAGTGTAAAGATGAACCACACAGTCGGATCATGAAAAACATGAAAAAATTACATATATTTATTTCATTTCTAGTCAAAAAAGCCAAGTACAACAAAACAGATAATCCACTCACATAAAGAAAGTGAAGAAAATAGGTTAAAATTATAGCTGCTTCCCAGACTGGAGGACGAAAAACTAGAAAATGATCTAAATATAAATGTGAGTCCTAAGAACCATGGATAAGATCTGCTAGACCACCGAAAATGTCACCATCAGCTTCCTTCCACTGTGAATCTGATTGGGTGTGTAACTGTTAAGACACCCTAACTGAGAAAAGGAAGCAGACAGGGGGTTTCCAGTTTGGAAACCCCCTGACCACGCCAGTGTCCAGATCTCAACGTCGCTAAATGTGTTCACAATTATGTGGATTGTAAGATGCAAAAAATTACTGCCCCCTTTATTGTTATTATTATTATACATCTGACACATCTGAACTCCCGGTGCAGTTCTGTTGTTCTCTGATAATAATAAAAAAAAAACTTCCAGAATGTCTTCTTTTTTTACTCTGAATCAACTGAGCATGACGGCGTGTCACTGCATGAGTGAACGAATATGAGATACACTGATACTGGTTGTAATCCAATCCATTCATGATCTTCCGCCTTATCCCACTAGTCAGGGTCACGGGGGGGCTGGAGCCAATCCCAGCATCATCAGGCGAAGGCGAGCTACTTCATGGACAGGTTGCCAGTCCATTGCATGGCCAACACACACTCATGACTACGGGCGATTTAGAGAGACAGATCAACATAACATGCATGTGTTTGGACTGTGGGATGAAACTGGAGTACCTGGAGGAAACCCACTCAAGCACGGGGAGAACAGAATATTTCTGTTATCAGACTAACAATTAGAAGTTGCAATTTCTCATCAGATAATAATAGAAGAATATAGACTATTTTAGTTATTAATCTAAGTTTAGAATATGACAAACACAGAATGACTAACACTGCTTACAGTAACCAGACATCTGATGCTCAGTTATCATATACTCATCAAGTTAAAACAGTTTCTACATTTCAGAAAAGGCTCCTCTTCCTAAAATACTGAGTCAATATCATCAGATAGACATGACACACTGTGACCTTTCTGTGACTGCTGTGATCCTATTGGGAGGAATGGTCATGTTTTGAGTTCAGGCAGCTTCATTGTCCATGGCAAGTGGCTTTGTGGCCTAATCTCCTCCACATGGCTGTCTACACGGCTACCACTTCATATCCACTCGCATGATCGATCCTGATTAACTGATGGATTAGCCCTTGTCATCTTCTAGGTCTTAATCATAGGAGAGCATTTGAAGCGGAGGCACATTTGTCTTAGTACCGGAATCCACTGAAGTGAAGAACATGATGGTGTATGAGAGCACTTTGTGTGCATTCATGTGGTACAAATGGTTCCTGAGTTGCTCCTTGGCTAGAGATGAACAAAAACCTCATGCTCAGTTAGCTTCAACACGTTTTTCTAAGTCATTCCCATTGCAGGGCACTCTTTCTCTAGTGTTTAATTGCTCCATTGATCTGAAAGAGGTGTGAACTAACATTTCATGACCACTAAATAAATGTGTGTAAGGTGCCTTGTTTCAATACGGTTCTAGACTGCCTTGATGTACACTAGGGATGCACCGATATTGGATTTGTTTGTCGATACCCAATATTATCCATTGTTACATGCTGTTATACACTAATCAGCCATAACATTAAACCCACCTCCTTATATCTACACACATTGTCCATTTCACCAGCTCCACTTTCCATACAGGAGCACTTACAGACTGTAGTCCATCTGTTTCTCTGTATACATTGTTAGACCCCTTTCACCCTGATCTTCAATGAACAGGACCCCCAAAGCACCATCACAGACCAGATATAATTTGGGTGGTGGGTCATCTCAGTACTGCAATGACACTTTGATGATGGTGTGTTAGTGTGTGTTGTGATGATACGAGTGGATCAGACACAGCAGTGCTGCTGGAGTTTTTAAACACTGTCCAATCACTCTCCACTCTCTTAGACACTACTACCTTGCAGGTCCACCTTGTAGATGTTAAGTCAGAGATGATAGATCTGATAGCTGCACAGTTTGTTAAGGTCATCCTCTAGGTCTTCAGTGGTCACAGGTTGCTGCTCACAGGACACGGTTGGCTGGACGTTGCT
This sequence comes from Megaleporinus macrocephalus, assembly GCA_021613375.1. Lineage (NCBI taxonomy): Eukaryota > Metazoa > Chordata > Actinopteri > Characiformes > Anostomidae > Megaleporinus > Megaleporinus macrocephalus. The sequence goes on from CM038720.1 coordinate 30,609,997, forward strand.
GGTTAGTGGACGATTCTCAGTCCAGCAACACTCCACCAGCAGTGCCGTGTCTGATCCACTCATACCAGGGCGACACGCATAATGTCTGTGTCACTGCAGTGCTGAGAATGATCCATCTCCCTAATAATCTGTAATCCTAATAATCTACTCTGTAGAGGTCTTGTGGGGGTCCTGGCCATAGCTTAACAGAATAAAAGGAGATGTATACAGTGAATCAGTAAGCTGAGTTGATTAAACAGACAATGTGTGTAGATATAGGAGGTGTTTTTAAAGATATGCCTGATCAGTGAATATGTTATTGACTTACTGACTTTGCACATATGGTCTTGGGTTTCCGTCTCCTGTATTTGCGCTACTGCCTATTTATCTCTTTTCAACTTTTATTAAACTTTTAGGAAGAAGTAGCTTCACAGCGTTTCATTATACTGGACAGCCTTGAACTGGTATAAAGACAATAAAGTTAAATTGAACTGGACTCATAATTGTGTTACTCATTGCAATTGACCAAAATACCAAAACAATTACACCATATTATCTTAGGTATAAGACAGCATTGGACATGTCTCATGTGTGGCTGCTCCATAGCGTCCCATTCTACTGGCAGTCTCTATGGATATTATACAAGCACAAATAAACACCTGTGTGAACAGTGTGTGCACTTCAAAGTAGCTAAATGCATCTACTTCGTATATGATGTGCTACTAATTCACTACATGTTATACAGTAGACTATAGAACAGCAATCCTGGCTTCCTATAGGAGAAAACCAACCCAAGTTTCCTTCATCTGTTGTCAACTCTGAAGAACTTTTCTTGGCAAGTGACAGTTTTGGGTCAGATAAGCTCTTTAGCTGCAGTGTGCCAGCGGTTGGCACACTCCTGCACAACCAGGAAATCCTGTTTTCTTTTGTTTTTCAGTATCTTATCAGGAAATCCTGTTAAAGGAGCTTCATGTAACACCATTAAAGGAAATAAAGAAGTACAAAAATGTGTAATGTGTCACCAATGTCCCTGTTATGTGTCATTTCTGATAATGCAACATTCTTTTCACCTAGACATGTAGCAGCTACACACTAAAACAAGCACTGACAAAGCAGCTGAGGTGCTTGACCTGAGCTGCAAAACGAATCCCTATTCAGTCACGAGATGGGTGTCGGTGAGAGTCCTTCAGGCAGAACATTCGGAGATAATCTCAGTTATTCCCTCGGGCTCCTGAACAGCCAGTAATTGGGAAAAGAGCAAGCGATTACCTGGAAACTCCCAGTGTTAAGTTTTTTTGTTGTTGTTGTTGTTAATGTGAACGCCCCCCTGTTCAGCCCTCAGCAGCTCAGGTCAAAACACCCAGCCAGCTTCTACCACATCGGACCACTCAAAGGAGCCTTTCAGTCCAAACTTGCCCAGTCATGTTTCTTATTTGAAGCCATTGGCTGAAAACTAAAAATGATGCTGAGTTGCAAAACAGCCACTCCAGACTTTACAGACTAAAAACTGCCACTATACAGGACCATATCATAGTGAACTGAATTTTATTTATAATAAAAGACTACTATAATAAAATACTTACTATTCAGCACATATGGTACACAGATGAAAACTAAGTTGCAACCAGCTATTTGGCTTGCAGCAGGTAAGAGAGTCCATTCACAGTGAAGTTAGAAGGAGTATTTCAGCCACCGTACAGAGAGAGTCAGTTAGATTAGAGATTATTGTACATCGCTGTCCTTTACATGGTACATCAATCTCATGCCAAATGGACCAATATAAATGCTCCATCATGAATTGAAATAAACCCTATTTACATGAACTTACATTAAAATACAAGAACGCATTACTTTCTCTTGTGAAGTTACTATGTTGGAGATACTTTGTTTTTTTCAGAGAGCAACGATTTGTCCATCTTAGTCACAGTAACACAAATAGCTTGTGCCAGGGTCTCGAGGGTGAAGAGAGGGTTGAAATGGTTGTGTAAAATAATCTTTTTTCGATACATTAACCATCTCAGATATTATAGCATAAAGCGAACCAATAAATAAATTAATTAAAAAATAAAAAATGTCACTCCAAATGTATTGACACCCATTAAGAAAGTGAATAAGAACATGAGTTAAATAAAGGTAATATATGCAATGATTCTATTTTTCCACAAATGTTTGGAGAGACTGCTGACTATTCCTTCAATAACAAGAAGTGAAGAATAGTTCATTCTACCAAAAATGTATGAGGCAAAATGATTGGCTCCCTTGACGAATACTTTAAGTAAATCCAAAAGAATGTGTGTCATCAGGAAAAAAATGTTTATTGATATTGTTTTAGTGTCTAAGAACTTTTTTGTCATCTAAGATAATTTCCTGTTTCACTGGGGTATCCATAAGAAGTAACACACAAATAAAAACTTTTTGTCATCCATCAACATAAATAAACCCCAAGAGCCCTCAGCACAGACTGGGGAATGGCTCAAAATAAATAAATAGATGAATATAACAGGCGAGCAGTAGAAATGACCATACTCAACAGTGTGAACTGTCAAGTAAACAACTTGTGTGTTGGGGTCAGACAAAAATTGAGCTTGGTCATACACACCATTGTCCTGTCCAGCGACAATGGACAGAGTACAAAGAATGGCATCTCTTACACACAGTAAGATATGGTGGTGTTGGGGCTATTTAGCTGCCAGTGGTGCAGAGGCTCTTGTTAAGGTCAGTGATGTAATGAATTCCATTCAGTACCAGAACTGGTTGCCTCTGGCTAAGGGCTGAAACTGGGCCGTGCTTGGGTCCTCCAACAATACTATGACCCGAAGCACATATCAAAATTGATAAAAACGTGATTGCAGCAGCACCAAATCACAGCTACGCGGAGGCCCTCATAGTTTCCGGACCCAACTGAATATCTGTGCTCTAAACTGAAGAGGGCCATTCACAAGAGGAAACATAAGAATATCAATGAGATGGAAATATTTTATATGGAAGAGTGGTCCAAGATCCCTCTAGGAGTGTTCTCCAACCTCGTTAAACACTGAAGAAAGAAACTGAGTGCTGACACTGTCACCAGAGGAAGCTCGACCAAATACATTAGCATTTACATTAAAATTTGGAAATCTTTATTTTGATCTAAAACTATTTTAATAAAAGCATTTGTTTAAGCCCAAAATATCATTGCAGGTGTGGTTCTATTTAGATGTAAATTTTAGGGTGCCAATATTTTTGGAGCTGACTGTAAAACAAGGAATATATGAGATGTTGCCTCTTTAAGGAATATTAAAAGTTCATATAATAAACTAGTAAAAGTGGCTTTGATCAGCTGCTACAAAGTTGCACGTTTGGTGCTTTGCAGGATGGTCAGAAAGGACCTTGGTGCGGATATTAACTTTAATATAATTTAATTATTTATTAATTGAATTGCTCTTTCATTTAGATATAGTCTTATAGCACTGACTTTAATGCATTTACTTGGTTTAATTGTCTCAAACACTTCTTTACTGTGATATTGCGATCATTTGTTGGCGTATGCCATAACAGTGTTTAATAAGGGAGTGTGGTGGGGTGGGGGTGGTAGCTGGAGCCTTTTTTTGGAGCCTGGGTCAATCTCCTCGATGGCTTGAGCCAAAACACATTGAGAGATGTTTTAATTCAGTAAAGAGTCAGATGGATTTTCACTTGTTTTGTCTTTGAAGCCCTGAGCTATTGAGCACCTTTATTATTATATACTACTGGGCAAAAGTCTTAGGCATCTAAGCTCTTTCTTTATAGTACAATACAAAGTAACATTAACATCTTATTGTGTAAATAATACTGGGTTGTTTCCACAAGGAGAAGGGAAAGGGTTAAATAAACACACTGACATGTAAAAGCACTACTTACTGTAGTAATACTGTTTAAACATATATATATATATATATATATATATATATATATATATATATATATATATATATATATATATATATATATATACATATATATATATTTACTGAGCAAATAAAAACTCTTGAAAATATTTTATAAATATTAACATCCTCAAATGTTTCTAGAAGATTTGCATGTGTTCATTTCCCTTCCAGCAGCCCTGGAACATGATTTTCTGAAGCATTTAGAAAATGTTTAGTTTTTCTAAAATGTAGCTGCTTGGTGATTATCTGTGAAACATCTGTGAGTTTATGGTTAGTGCACCAAACTACGCATCATGAATGCATATGCAATATCTAATATGTAATATTAGAATTGATAGATGTTTAGATATTCCAACTGTATGACCAATACACTGGTTTATAAGGCCAGACAGACCTGCAGGAAAAGGTCAACAGTCAATTATTTTTGATCATTTAAAGCCACAGCAGTGGCATATTTCGTCTAGTTGGACGTTTGACCTTTGTAGCTGACAGCAGGTCATAAAAAATATTCAAACAGTGAAGCAGGTCTGCAGTGTCAACATGTCACATACGCTTCATGACAAATATTCATTTGATTAGTAGACAGCTGTGTTTGGAGCTTGTAGGGCTGTTGTTTCGTGTGAGTGTGGCACACTACCTGCAGAAACGGAGGCCTAATGAAGTCCCTGCTGGATCCTGATTGTATTAACAGGATTACTGGGTACTGGGCTCTACTTAATGAGAGAGAGAGAGAGAGAGAGAAAGAGAGGGAGAGAGCGAGAAAACTTCAGACCTGACCTCACGCTCACTCTGTGTGTGTATAGCCCTTTCTGCCAGATTGTTTACGTCAGCCAAACATGGGTTTTTATTACAGTCCAGCAGCAACAGCAAACAAAACATCATAAAATGCAACCGAGTAAATACATAAAAAGTAACTGCACTCATGCAAATCATCAAGTCTGCAGACAGCAAACAGCATACGCACTGGTAAACATTAAAGGACCCTTACCTACAACCAAGTTTTGTTTTTAAATAAAATAGTCTGTTCTACACTATAAACATGCAAAACCATAAAAATGCTCTCCATAAACTCCAGAAACTAAGTTGAAAAATGTATTGTTTTTGTGATGGCGGCATGGCGGTGTAGTGGTTAGCACTGTCACCTCACAGCAAGATGATCTGGGTTGGATTCCTGGTCCGGGCTGTTCTGTGTGAAGGGTGCATGTTCTCTCCGTGCTTGAGTGGATTTCCTCCCACAGTCCAAACACATGCATGTTAGGTTGATTGGTCACTCTAAACAGCCCATACGAGTGAGTGTGTGTTGGCCATGCAATGGACTGTCCGTGGTGTACCTTGCCACACCTGATAACGCTGGGATTGGCTCCAGCCCCCCTGTGACCCCGACTAGCAGGGTAAGGCTGAAGATAATGGATGGATGGATGCTTTTGTGATGTCACAAAAACCAATGCATTTACAACTCTTCAGCCTGAGGGCCCACATTAAACGTGTAAGGAGCGTGTTAAGATTGCGACAATACGGGGCATATATAGTATTTTTGCATATCGAAACTGGCCAATGAAAAACGTATCTCTATTTTTTCATTTTTCCAATTTTACTCTTCATTTCAGCATGTCCTTTATACTGTGAGACAATTTGTGATGAACAGACAAACAAAAAAATGCTCCAAAACTGCTTGTAATAAAATGTCTGACTTGCACTGAACGTAAAGACTCCTCTAAAATTACTATTTTGGAGATGATTGTTTTTCTTTGGACAGTCACAATATTCCAGTCCCAATTGGGACAGTAACCAAAACAGCCTGATGTGTTCTTCGTGATAAAGACTATGGTACTCTTGCAGATTTTCTTAAGGGGGGCTGAAACTGGGCATGCATGAGGGTGAGGAGTGCTGGTATGCCAAGCTTTTTAGATTGATAGAAATTGTTGTTCTGTTGACAGGGACTTTTATTCTGAAGGACAGAGCTAGGTGGTTTATGGAAAAGGTTAGTAGTAAGAACCTTAGCAAGGCAGCTTTGTTTGGTGCTGTTGTACAGCAAAAGTTCTGGAGTCGTTGACTGAAAGTTTTTCTCTGAGAATCCCATACGCCACAATACTTTTACTGTACAACATAGCTTTTCATTTAATTACCTTAAAGCACTTGCTTTTCCATGTGGTAGCGGCCACCTGACAGCTGAGAATGCAGCAGGCCATGAGTGCAGCAGCCGGAGAGCTAAGAGTGCCGCAGCCTGAGAGTGCAACAGCCCAAGAGTGCAACAGCTCAGGAGTGCAACAACCTGACAGCTGAGAGTGCCGCAGGCTGAGAGTGCAACAGCCTAAGAGTGCAGCAGTCTAAAAGTGTAGCAGGCTGAAAGTGCCACAGCCTGGGAATGCAGCAGCCTGAGAGCTGAGAGTGCAGCAGGCCATGAGTGCCGCAGCCTGAGAGGGCAACAGCCCAAGAGTGCAACAGCCCAAGAGTGCAACAACCTGACAGCTGAGAGTGCAACAGCCTAAGAGTGCAGTAGGCTAAAAGTGTAGCAGGCTGAAAGTGCCACAGCCCGAGAGTGCCGCAGCCCGAGAGTGCCGCAGCCTGAGAGTGCCGCAGCCTGAGAGTGCCGCAGCCTTAGAGCCTAACAGTGCAGCAGGCTGAGAGTGCAACAGCCTGGGAATGCAGTAGCCTGAGCAGCCTGAGAGCTGAGAATGCAGCAGCCTGAGAGTGCAACAGCCCAAGAGTGCAACAGCCTGAGCGTGCAACAAACTGACAGCTGAGAGTGCCGCACACCGAGAGTGCAACAGCCTAAAAGTGCAGCAGGCTAAAAGTGTAGCAAGCTAAAGGTGCCACAGCCCAAGAGTGCAACAGCCTGAGAGTGCAGCAGCCTGAGAGCTGAGAATGCAGCAGCCTGAGAGCCTAACAGTGCAGCAGGCTGAGAGTGCAACAGCCTGGGAATGCAGCAGCCTGAGAGCTGAGAATGCAGCAGCCTGAGAGTGCAACAGCCCAAGAGTGTAACAGCCTGAGCATGCAACAAACTGACAGCTGAGAGTGCCGCAGACTGAGAGTGCAACAGCCTAAAAGTGCAGCTGGCTAAAAGTGTAGCAAGCTAAAAGTGCCACAGTCCAAGAGTGCAACAGCCTGAGAGTGCCGCAGCCTTAGAGCCTAACAGTACAGCAGGCTGAGAGTGCAACAGCCTAAGAGTGCAGCAGGCTAAAAGTGTAGCAGGCTGAAAGTGCCACAGCCCAAGAGTGCAACAGCCTAAGTGTGCCGCAGCCTTAGAGCCTGACAGTGCAGCAGGCTGAGAGCCTGGGAATGCAGCAGCCTGAGAGCTGAGAGTGCTGCAGGCTGAGAGTACAACAGGCTGAGAGTGTGGCGTCTCTGAGGTTTCAACTGGGGACTACTGGAGATGAAGAGAGGGTGGAAACTGCTGGAAACTGGTCATATTAAAAGAATTAGGACTGTTTCAGTACATAAGCCTATACAAATGTTATACATGAAAATCAGGAGGTATGGCCCTTTAAACACAAACTAACACAGGCATTAATTTCGTCACTTAGAAATGCAGATGAAAACAAAATGAAGGCAGATATAAAGCCAGCAGCATGGAAAAGCTATTTTTACACATTACTCCAGCACAAGGAATGACAAGGCTCTAAACAAATGTAGCGAAGGCGCATGTGCCAGTCATTTGAATGTAAACACAGAGCCATTAGCCTTCAAAGGATCATAAACAATGGATCTTTATCTTGTCTGTGTGAATTCATGCCTTCAGATCGTGTCTTATCACAGTAATCAACAAAGTTGTGTTGTTAAATCAGGGCCGCTCACCTTTCACTGGACACATTAGTTTTTTGCTAACTGGACAGAGACCTATAATAAAACTGGAAAATCTGGCTGGTCAGGTGAAGCCTGAAGCAAACTGGGGTCATTCTTGACCCAGATAGTTACTAAGAGCCATGACTAAAGCAGCTGTTTAGAAACTTCAGGAACCCAGGGGGCTTTCATTATGGCATGCTAAGACGTTGACTCAGGCCTTTGTTATTAATCAGTGTACAATGCATTGTTTATTGGATTACCGAAAAGACTTTTCACACATTAGAACTCCAGGAAATTACCTTAGTGGAATTTCATGAAGAATTAGATGTGTATAAACATCATTTTGGACGATTTGAAATATGAGATTGCAGCATCTGGACACTCAAAGCTACTTTTGTCCTGCATGCATTGGTAGACTCCTTAGGCCCAATCAATCCTTTCCTGTTTTTTACAGGTCAGTAACCTAACACCTTTGCACTCAGCACGACTGACTGGATAGTTTTCTAGTTGTTGCCCAAGATCTTGTAGTGTGGCTTCTTTACATTGACCTATAAGTAAACACCAGAAAGTGGTGAAGCAGTCTTTAAAGGTTTTAAAAATGACTACTTTTGTTTTAAAACTGTTAACAGCTAAAGTTAAGTGTTGTTCTTCTCTTGGCTTATGTTTTTTGTCTTGCTTTGGTTTGTCTCATTTGTTTACTGTGTTTAATTTAAGGGAAATGAAATGTAGGCCTTTGATTTAGGACCGTGGGCTAAGTGTTCAGTGCTGGTGCAAAGTGACACCTGAAATAAAATAATAAAAGACTGCCTATTGTAACCTATGATAAATTCAACCTGGAGACTGGCATACAAACACACACACACACATACACACCTACTGTGAGTCACATGGTAGTGACCTAGTAGCGGCCTGTTTGCTTTTTCAGGGGAAATGATTGCTGATATGATAGAGAATGTAGAAGTATGTGAACACCAGACGTTCTATCTTGACAAGCAAAGCTGACAATACTAAAGGCTTCAAAGCATGTATTAATTATAACCTAAAGAGGCTGACGTACATTTTTTTTCAATTCCACAATTTACTTATAGTAAAATATATAATATATAATATATAGTTATATATTTAGTTTACTTCTGCATAGAGCTCAGTGTATGCAAAGATATTCCAAGTCCTCCTAATATCCAACTATAAAAGACAAGAACACATGTTTTTCTCATAGGCTATTCAAATTTGTTGCATAACATCAAGTAAAGATATAATTAATATTGTTGCTGTCCAAAGAAAAAAATGGATCTCCAACTTGGTGGATATTTATTTTTCTGGAGCCAATATAGTAGAAAGCACAACAACAAGGCCCCCCAGTGTGGTAGACATAAAGCCCCACACTTTGTTAGAAGCCCTGTTGCTCTGCCACGCCTAGCCTGTTCAGACTATCCGCCCATTTCGATACCGTATCTGCACGGCCTCTCCATTATTTTATTAGCTCAAGTGAAGTTGAGTGAACACAAGTGTTGACTTTAGGAGTGGAAATTGCCCAGAAATGCTTGCTATCTAATGCATTTTCCTTTTCAAACTGAAAAACGACAATGGTGCACCAAACTGTCAATAAGCCATATCAGTAAACTACGTTCAAATGCTTGATAGCTAACAGTCAATAGCAAACCATGGCATTCGATTCAATAATCTCCCACCGGGTTTAAGGTAGTAAGCTACTCCATATGTTATACATGACTGCTCATAAAACTTCATTACATTACTTTGCTGACTAGATAGTCCACAAGCTAAAGGCTACACCGCTCGCAACAACAAGAAAAAAAGGTGACAAAAGGCACAAACAGTTTCAATGCAAAGCTTTTTAATGTTTTAATGTTACATTTACACTTTTCAGAGACAGAGAATGCACTTGCATGGCTAGCCGAACAGCTCATGGAGGCCTCATCCTCATTGTTCCTTCCTCCCTTTGTGTTGCAAGCGGCCACTCGTTTAATGCACTTCAGGGTGGGTGAGTCAAAGCTGGCAATGGCCAATAGTATTGAATAGTATCAAACAGTATTGAAAGCGTGCCAATGATTATACATATTGTCAGACAGCGAGATATCCTTCCATGACACATGTGTGTAAGACTACTTTACTGATCGCCTTAACCATTTCTCTGTAAAATAAATTCTGTTAATAATTATAGGATGCTTTTACACCTGCCTATCAGAGAAAGCTATCCAGTTACCAGTGAGTAAGCCTACAAAGCTCATCTATTCTAACCAGTCAAACTGCTTTTATGAATATGAGGTGATTAAAGGCTGCAGCTTATCTCATTTACATGTTGGCACAGTCAACTCATAGCCTAATAAAATCGAATGGTAGTGGTGTGTTAGCAATTTTAGCCAATTCTCTTTTTAATCAATTACAATATGATTCAAATATTATTTGTAAAGCATTTTGAGAGCATTTATTTTTAACTAACTATTTTCACTGAGTAGTCTGTATTACTACTTTTATATGAGTGTTTAAAGGGAAATGTGAATACACATCAGTATTTCAGCAGATAATCGCTAAAAAACAAATTTGGGCATTGAAGAAATGTTTAGATTTGACTGATATTTCAAACTGATGATTTGTGCTGAATACTTCCTGGCCTTAAATTAACCAAGCTGAGAGAATGAGTGAGTGAGTGAGTGAGTGAGTGAGTGAATAAGTGGTGAGGGAGGAAACGAGAAAGTGAATGAAAATGTGGTGAAGAAGAAGAGTTGCCACCTACATAACCACAAGTTGTTTGGGTGGGTTGCCAAAAAGAAAAAAACAGCTCCAGTCAATGACCACCAAACTCTCAGAATTACTCAGTTACTGCAACCGTTACTGTAACTTTCAGTTGTGTATAGTTCTTTAACAACATCTTGTGACACCTTTTGTGGATTTGGTGTATACATAAAAGTAGCCAAGCAGAAAAGTACCCTCTTGTAATGTATGGCTGTGGTTCTGTGATATTGGGGGCGCTTTTCTTTTCCAAAGGCCCTGGACAGCTTGTAGCCATGGATGTTCCAGCAGGTCAATGTTCCACAGTTTGAAATCTCAGGAACAAGGTTTGCCTAAACTGAACCCCATAGAAAAACTGAGGGATGAGCTGAAGAGCAGTCTGGACCTCAGAATCTGAAAGATCTAAGGATTCTAAATGAAAAGATCACCTTTAATTACTTGCCATGTGTTCTCCAGTCTCATTAAGCATTATAGGAGAGGACCCAGAACAGTTAACTTTGCAAAGGGAAGAACCCAAAGTGTCAACAAACACAAATAGGGACCAACAATCATAGCACACATAGATTTGAGAAATAGATTTTTTATTTCATAATAGATCTAAATTTTTCCTTTCAAGCATTGGACGTCAAATCAAAGTTAGACTTTTTTAATGTTGTGGATGAAAATAAAAATATATATATTTTTTTTACAGACCGTATAGCTCATGCTTACCAGATGTGCTGTTAATTGTGAAGGACACTGTAAGTGCTAAAGGAGGAGTGGAGTTAGAGGGTGATGAGGAAGAGTGAATGAGCAAATAAATCTAGAGGAAGAGACTGATAGAGACAAAGAGAAATCCTGAGGGACATACTGACTAACTGAGTGAGTTAGTGAGGTAGTATGTGACAGTGAACATGTACTGAAGGAGAAGAGTGAGGTAGTGAGTAAACAAACAAGTACTGATGGAGAAGAGTGAACCAGTGAGAGAGTGAATAAACACTGAGGGAGAAGAGTGAGCAAGAAAGTGAATGAATAACCACTAAGTGAGACGAGAGAACAACTGTGAGAGTGCATATGAGCGAGAAGAGTGAGTTAGTAAGTGAGAGAGTAAATAAGTTATAAGGAAGAAGAAAAAAACAGTAAAAGAGAGTGAAGAAGTACTGAGAGAAAAGAGTGCACAAGTGAGAGAGTGAATAAACAATGAAGGAGAAAAGTGATCTAGGAAGTGAATGCCTCACCACTTAGCAAGAAAAGTGAGCAAGTAAGAGAGTAAATAAGTTCTAAGGAAGAAGAAAAAAACAGTAAGAGAGAGAGTGAAGAAGTACTGAGAGAAAAGAGTGCACAAGTGAGAGAGTGAATGAAACAATGAAGGAGAAGAGTGCGTTAGGAATAAATGACTAACCACTTAGCAAGAAGAGTGAGCAAGTAAGTGAGAGTGAATAAATACTGAGAAAAAAGAGTGTGCACAGAAGAGTGAACAAGTACTGAGGGAGAAAAGTGAGCTAGTAAGTAAGCGAATAAGTACTGATGGAGAAGAGTGAGCCAGTGATAGAGTGAAAGAATACTGAAGAAGAAGAAGAGTGAGCTAGGAAGTGAATGAATAAGCACTGAGAGAAAAAAGTGAGCAAGTATGTGAGAGAGTGAATATGTACTGAGGGAGAAGAGTGCACAAGTAAGTAAATAAGTACTGATGGAGAAGAGTGAGTCAGTGACAGAGTGAATAAATACTGAGAAAAAAAGTGTGCACAAAATAATGAACAAGTACTGAGTGAGAAAAGTGAGCTACTAAGTAAGTGAATAAGTACTGATGGAGAAGAGTGAGCCAGTGAGAGAGTGAAAGAATACTGAAGAAGAAGAATGAATAGAGTGAATGAATAAGCACTGAGAGAAAAGAGTGAGCAAGTATGTGAGAGAGTGAATATGTACTGAGGGAGAAGAGTGTGCAAGAAAGTGAATAAGTACTAATGGAAAAGAGTGTTAGTGACAGAGTGAATAAATACTGAAGAAGAGTGAGTTAGGAAGTGAATGAATAAGCAATGAGCGAAGAGTGAGCAAATAAGTGAGAGAGTGAATAAATACTGAGAGAAAAGAGTGCGCGAGTGAGTGAACAAGTGAGAGAGTGAATACGTGAATGAGTGAGAAGAGCGAGTGAACAGGTTATTCTATACTCCATCTGTACAAACTGTGCTCTCTCCTCACTCTTCGCTCGCCTCAGCGGCTCCTCGTGTTGTCGTGTGACGTTACTGTAGTCGCCATCCTTTCATTTGGCTGCTTCTCTTGCTGGGGAGCCGAAATCTCGCGAGATCCGTCGCACTCGGAACCCGCCCCTGAAGCGATGCCCTGCTGCAGTGTGTGTGTGAGCGCGTGTGTACGAGTGTGTATATAGCAGCAGCAGCGGGAGAGCGGCCGTAGCGCGAGGACGAGTTGCGGCAAGGTCGCCCCAGCATCACACGATCACTCACAACATCAGCGAACAGCGTTTGTACACATACTATCCGCAGCGCTGCAGGTCTGTAAGGGACACCGACTCGTTTTGTGTCTCCAGCTTTGTTTTTCTTTTCCTTTATCGCGGATTCAAAAGCTCACCCGGACCTGGAAGCCGAAGCCCCTCGCGCCAAGAAAACGTTTAAGTCCGCCAGCTGCCGAACGTTAGCCTTCTCCATTTCGGTCCGCGCGCCTGAAGTCGTTCAGTCGCCGTTACGCTGTGATAGGAGTGACGGTTGGCTGCTCTGACTGAATTCTTGAGGTAAAATTAACGTTAGTCGGCTGTTTTTTTCCGTGAGGGAGGGAGGAGAGAGAAAGAGAGAAAGAGAGAGGGAGCGCGGCTGGCTAGCTAAGCGCTTTCTCTCGGCGTGAGTGAGACAATAACTAGCGCATCACTACTAACGTTACTACTTTTCCGTCGTCGCCCGCCACTCGCGCGAGTTTTACCGGACGTGAACGGTCACTGGAAGCGGCTACCGCCTGCTCCCCAAGCTTCGCCTCGCCATGTCCGCGTCACCGAGCCCCACTTCTTGCACTCCGGGAGAAGCCGCCCCGCCAGAAACGGACACCCTTGCAGTGGACGGCGGTTTGAAACCAGCGGGTCCTACGCCCAGCCAGAGCCGCTTTCAAGTGGACCTCGTGACGGAGGCGGCCGGCAGCGACAAGACGACCGCTTCTGACTGCTCGTCGCTGGTAGCCGCTGGCGACAGCGCGGAGAAGGCAGCTGAGGAGGCGAAGGGCAGGTTCCGGGTGGTGAACTTCGCGGACCCGCGTAGCGCGGCCTCCAGCCCGGATGCTGCGCCGACCGAGGGCGTACAGAACGGGGACACCGTGATGAGCGAGGGCAGCCTGCACTCCTCTACCGGAGGCCAGCAGCACTATCACTACGACACGCACACCAATACGTACTACCTGAGGACTTTTGGCCACAACACTATCGATGCCGTGCCGAACATCGACTTCTACCGGCAGACTGCAGCGCCCCTGGGGGAGAAGCTCATCAGACCCACCCTGTCAGAACTGCATGACGAGTTGGATAAGGTAAGGCCCCGGGGGTCGGGAGGGATGGGGCTCCACTGTGCACATTTCTTAAGCTCCTCTGCCTTTCAGCCTCATCAGTAGACACGTGCTGAGTGAATTTGAATAGAGGTGGAGGATCCAGTTCACACTCAGAGCTGCTAAGCCTGGTGGACTGCTCTGAAATGTGAGCTTTACAGTTTTTGTAGCACCAGTCCTTGAGTGCAACCCCTGCCCCCCTCTTTTGTGGCAGAGAAAGAAAGGTTGAACTTAAAAGCCTAGCTTGCAAGTACACTATCCAGATGTACGTGTAGGCATATGTGTGACTATATCTCGGTGGAGTGACCCTAGTATTTGAGCTAGGCATTATATTAAGCAATGTCTGCTTAAGGGACGTATTCAGCCCCTTCATGCTTTGAATATGTCTATTTATACAGCACATGTTGTCTTACCTGCTCCTGCACGTGCCAAGCAGCATATGCTCTTGAAAAAGTGACCCATGAGTGCCAAAGTAAAAGGCTTTTGACTGTGACAGAAAACACAAACGACTTCTTAATTTGTAACAGAACCACCCGCGACGTGGGAATGAGGGGTGTGTGATTGGATTCTGAAAGCCTAATCACAAGCAGTTGTGCATCGGTAGCAGGTGGGGAAGTCAAAGCCATTCCTCCAATAATTTACTTGCAGCACTTGTTTTATCTCGTGGCATCCTGTGAAGTTTTGTAACATAAGTGCCAAGAGGAGCGTAACATTTGGTTTGGGTATTTAGAGAATGGAGTATTGCAGAGTGTGTACATGAGCCACCTAATGAAAATGTGCTCATGTCTCTTAGAGTAAGAGCGGTAAGAGATGGGCATGCAGATCTCTCCATAAAGAAATATTTGAATGTAACATGTATGCTCTTTTCTTTTTAAAACAAATGCACTCTCCTCCCACCAATCTGGACATGGTCAGTAGGGTGGCCAGCTGTGACTGACTGACAGAGAACGTCATTCTCATACAGAATCACTCACGCTCAGTCATGAAAAGGCTGAATATGAAAATGAATATATTCCGCCGAACACGCAAACCTTGTTTTTTTAAGGTTCATTGCCGCCACGTTTTCTTGTGTGATCATCGTCTGGCAAAGTAGTGGCAGTCATTTTGAATGTCAGAAGATAAATGTTGCAATTATGGAAAGGTTTACATAAAAGTTGAGCTTTTGTTTTGGTGGATAGTCTTAGAAATGCACTGTTTGACGCAGGGGCTGTCTACATATCTGTCTGTCTGACAGAACTTTTTCCGGGATCCTCATTTGGTCCTACACTAATGCACTAATGTAAACCTGCTTTTTCTCCTCATAAAACTCTTGGGCTACTCATTCTACTCTCTTCTTTAATTAGCCTGTAATCACTTCCACAATAAACATGAATGAAAGCAGATATGGGATGAGTGGCACACTACAATATTCCCTGTATCACCTAATAGGTTTCTCTCTCTGACCTGACTGTCATTGACTTTTTTAGTGGCTTTCGATATGCCGGTCATAGTCTTTTGTTCACCTCCTTTTAACCTACTTTATTTAAAACAGCCTACGATTTACTACCCTTTTTTGGCTGCCAGCATGACTTGGCCAAAGCAGCTGTCTGTAATGTGATACTTGTAAATAGTTGTTGTAATGGATGGAAATTACGTACGCTTTCTTTTTTTAAACCTGTTATAACATGGTCTGAATTTCCAAAGGGAAAGGGCCAAAGGTAATCTTTTATGTTTTATTATTTAGCCTAATTACTCCAAGTGCGGATCCTGTGCTGTGATATGTTCACAGTTTTGTCACCTCCCTCCCCCTCAACAAAACATTGACTGTGCAGTGACTGTGTACAGCTAAATCCTTCTGCTTAGTCTGTTCAGTGCCAGTTCTGCTAAAAGGGACTCATTTGTTATGTAATGTTGGTGCTTGAATTTAAAGTTTGCCATGCTTTCTGATTGAACTACTTTTTCCTTCTGTAGTTATCTGGCACATGGTACTGTATTACAATCCATGACCGAATGGAAAATCTGCTTTATTGTTTGCCCTGAGTGGATCTTAAACAGAAATCAATGTCTGTGCCAGTCTGGTTTAATTCCGACTGTTAAGTGGCACTGGCTTTGTGATTTGCCATCTGAGTTTACCTGCTCATCGCTCGGTTTTCTCATAGCCATACAGCGTATGACGCGGTGACGGTGTGTTATGTCACGCCTGCACGTTGCTTTCATGGATCAGTTTGGCTGTGAGCCTATTGGAGAATAATTTGTGCTTGGTGGCTGCACAGTTTACCGTGCTTGACAGCGGCGGAGCTAAGCTGCAGGAAGATAGTGGTGGCTCAATGCGTGCCGGACCTAAGCATAGAGCTGTGTGATATTGACCAGCCAGAGGGAAACCCTGACGGGGCAGATTTATTCAGCACGGTGCGGCCGAGCAGAAACAGATTGTGCTGAAATATTGATGTCTTCTCAGAGAGAAAGAGAGAGAGAGCGGGCGAGCAAGCGCGAGAGAGGGGCCAGCTGATTTTTCTAATGTCACCAACACATAAAGCTTCTATAGAGTTTGCATTGTAATGTAGTAAGGGCTCAAATTCTCCCTAAAAAGGCCCATCAGTTATTTTAATCTATGAAAAATATTTTTAAATCTAATGTGGTCCATAAAGCATTGGACAGTGACACAATGCAGAAGGTCAGACTTTTTTTTGTTGGGTGAAGCGATAATGAATTGTAGACCTATATTCTCTATATTTGAGTAATTAAACAGTTGACCGTTCAGATGTTTCCTGTCCAGCTGTTTGTTATTTTACCTGATATGCCCAGCAAAAGGTCTAGAGTTAGTTCTAAATTTGACATTTGCTTCTACAGTCTGTGTTTTTATCATTCTGCTGTTTCCTGTTTGCAAAGATTAGATGGCTGCAGGTCAGTATGCATAGGGTCATCTAGTTTTTTTTATCATTTTATTTGGTTTTCAAATTCCGCTAGATCCAGTAAATCTGCTTGAACGGGACCATTCTTCGGTCAAGTTTCTTTTTCTCTGATTCCCTGCCTGGCAGTAGTTTGTGTAGGTTAAAAAGCTTCATTAATGGTATTCATAAACGAGATGTTCTGTCATTTGCTGCCCATAAAACTAAACTTTTCACAGTTGTTTTCAATTAATCGGCTTTTATTGTTCTTATTCCATCAGTTCTCTTCCAGGCTAGCTCTGGAAACATTTCACATGTTTATATTAACCATAATTGAGTTTTTTGTCCAAAAGTATTTTTTTTATTGTATAGCATTGCCAAGTATAATAAAATAAAAAGAGAAGGGTAGCATAGATGTTTGACACAAATACAGGTTTTCCTGTTTTGATGTGCAGCAAGTCACTAGATATCTGTTTCTTTTGTATTAGGGATTTTGCTTGATTAAGTCTGCAGTAGCAGCCAATATATTGGCCAGACATATTGCCCCACTTCCGTTCTACAGCTGGAATGCCACCAAAGAACTAAAACACTCTGTTCCACACTGCAGGATGACCAGGTTCATGTGGCTTTTGTCCTTTTTAACCTCTCTAGTTTCTTAGACGTGACCCTTTAGTGATACCTGAGCTTCATTGAATTTTATAGACAACTACGTCCTTCCATTGAAGGGTCAGTGACGTGATGTGAAACTTGATTCCATCACATGGCCACGATGATACCTGACTTCTAGTACATAATATCATTGGGAAAGAAAGGATCTATCTATTCCTCTCTCCCAAGTACAGCTTCTTACCTAATGGCAAAGGCGAGAGAGTTGGTAAGCCCTGCTGTCCTGTGAGGGGCACTTGGGGGTACGGTGAAGGAGTCTGGCGCAAAGTTGTTTTAGAAATTGTGATGTTACGTTATGCAGTGTTTCATTAATTTGTGTGGGAAATTAATGTGGGAAATAGCGCTTTCTTTAAAAAAACTAATAAAACAAAAATTGCTTCTAGATGACTGAATTAAACAGATACAATAAACCTTTTTTCAGTGATTAAGCAAAGATGCAGTACTTTACTGAAAGTGCTATGTGGATTAATAACATTAACTTTCACCCAGAAAACTCATCCCAAATTGTTGTAAGCCATGGTTTGTGGAATCTGTAAACTGTTCGGTTTCATTAAATGTTAACTATGCCTTGTTTGGTCCTTATGAATGAATAACTTCTTTTCAAAATTAAGAAAATATTTCAGCTTTCGGCACTTGAAAATTACACAAGAAAAAATTACCTGGTGCTTATAAACTTCTTCAATCAGAATATCACTATATACATGTTATGTATGAGTCATAAGTTGTTTTATTTTGTGTTATGTTTTCTGCAAATGTTGCTTGAATTAAGAGAATTCAAATCAACTTGCATGAGTAGTTGACGTTACAGCTACATATTTTGTTCATTTTCTGTAACCCTATAGAAATGACCATAACAATTCTAATACATGTGGATTTATATGCAGTTTCTGCTATTTCTATGTGTTGACATTAGCAGACATGTACAAGAAATAATATTGTATATTGGCCTCAGTTCATAACTTTCATACTGGTGCATCTCAACTTGTGAGAGCGTTGCTATCAGTTCTGAGGTTGCTGATCTAATCAGCACTGTAGCCTGTAACTGTGATTAGTGTGTGTTTGTAGGTTATTCAGTTTCTACAAGATCGTTATTGTAGTATGTTCTCAGTTCGCTTTGAATATGTATTGAGACCCCCCTCCCCCTCATTAGACAGAAATGACTTCATCCGATGGTCACTGTGCTAACTCTGAGCTGCATGTGCCAGGTGTACTTTTAAAGGCCAGAGTGATGGGGGGGGGGACCTCTGGTTGCCTAGCACTCAGTGCCATATGTCTCCATAGTGATGCCAGTCTCTTGGGTAGACATGACGAAAGCAGAGAGCGGTGGGCAGAGCACAACAGGTTGTCTCCTGTGGCCAAGCTGATGAGGGAGCAATGGCACGACTCATTGATCTTTCAAGGCTTGTTAGAAGATGTATTGGACTCACACAGAGACATGCACCATTTGAAATGCACCACTGGACACCATTTAAAGGCAGAACTAGCCTTCTTCTATAACAGGGTCTTAAACTCAAATGCTTCAAGGATTCCAGTAAACAAGTGTTTCATTTTTTTTTTCAATGATTTTGTTATTTTCCTTACATTGAATTATTATATGCAATTCTTATTGTGATAGGATTGGCGTTCCTGCTGAGTGTGAGAAGAGTATTGGCAAACGGAAAGTGGCTAATACAGTGTTATCATTGGGTTCGTTGGATATTTTTATATTTTCAGATATTTAGCAGGTCTGCTGCTATTACAGTGTGTCCACAAAGGCAGATTAGACTATCAGCCTATATTAGAATAAGGATATTTTATAGCTATCTAACAAGCATGCATGGTTTGTGTGCAGAATCCATACCGTGTTTTTGTTTGAATGACTCTTCTTGCATTTAGTGATTTACTTTTGCTTTTAACACATAAGAAGCAGCCTATCTTTGCCCACCAGGTGTAAAAAAAAAAAATCCCCCTTGAATGCAAATATGTAGAGAGTTTGTAGAGAATTGTATTTTTATTGTTATTGCTTTATATGTTTCTGTACTAAACACATGCTCAGAGTAGCAGTGAAACCTAACGAGTACTTCTCTGAGTTGGGAATGAACCTTGTTGTCCACATGGGGGATGAATAAGCTAAAGGGCCAGTTACAGTATGCACACATGCACAGCTCAAAAACTACACCATCCTAAACTACAAGTCTTAAAATCACATGAAATATTAGGATTATGTTCACAGCGTTGTATTTTTATTAACTACTGTCGCAAGTTAAGTAAAAATAAATAATGATGATGCAGAATAGTGAATGGTGCTTTTATAACTTGGTGTTTTGCTTTCAGCTTAAAGAAGAGGTCAGTTAGATCTGTTTACACCAGAAAAAAGTAACCACTATCGTTAGGTCCACTCATTGGCACACCATTTAAATATTTTATTGCTTCTTATATTACCATTGTGATTTCCAACAGTTTTATCGAACATTACATTTTGTGTCCATATCGTATACCCCTAATAGTGTCTGCTGCCTGTATGCCTTACATTTGAGGAAGGATATGAGCATGTCTGTACATGTGTACCCTCATGACCAAGCAAGTAAGCAAGCAAGCAGAAGTTTGTGTACTTACTTACATACTCTCACAACAGCCAAAGATAAGCTAGAAATAATGTACAATATACTTTTGTACATTAGATTTATGATTATAAAAGCTTAGTATTTTCACTTGTAGTATCATTTTGAGGCCATAGTAAATAAATATCATGCGTATCATATTTCCACATTTTGATAATGTCATGTCCATCGTGTTGTCAGGTAACATACCACGTGGCTATGAGATATTATCATGTTCCCTTAAATTCTTTAGTTGTTGGCACAAGATAGGCTTCTGTGGTTGTATGTGATGTATTATTACCCATCTCTTCTTTTCAATTCCTACTTGTGTATAGAGTAGGGGTACAAATATTTGCTGTTGTTTTGACTGTTTACCGACTGCAGGCTTTAGATGGATGTGCACATTAGCAGAGTTGGCCTGTTTTTGACATGCAGCATGTTATATTAAATAAAACAACTTTAATTTAAAATGTCTGTATATATCCTATTTAAAAGCTTTGTAATACTCTAACCATCAAAGAATATAACAGGATCCCAAAGCATCAAAAAATGAAATTAAATTGAATTTAAGAAATTAAAGTTTGGCTCATGAGTTACATACAGTCTTGATTTTCGTTGTGAAGAAACAGGTTGACGCTTGGAGCATGCAGTTTGATGGCTGTCTGTCTCTCTGTGTAGTGACACAGGCTGTCTGCTGCCTGTCACTTTGGCTTTCTGCAGGCAGATCAAGCTCTGCAAGCTCAATTCCTCTTTCTCTACTGTGCTGTGACCTCTTCTGCTAAAAGCTTTCAGAGTTTTTACCCTCCACCCCGCAGATTTTGTGATCCTAGATCTTAAAAGTCCTTAGTTGTTGGTTCTGCTACAGTATGTGGAATTATGGCTTTATTTATTTATTTATTTACTTGCTTGCTTTCTGTTTTATGACTGTTTTGGTATGTTGAATGAGTGTGTTCATTCATAAACAAAGCTAAGGTTGTGGTTGGATTGGTAATAGCACAAAATTGCCCTAAATCTGTTTTTCAAGGTGGGCTAATCTGTCACATTCCTGTTGAGTCTGTTGAGAGAATTTGCCTGCCTCTAGGGTAGCTTGCCTACTTTTTTAATAAAGTGAAGAACAAACCTGCTTTTTAACACCGTACTGACAAAAATGCAGATGCTCAACAGTGCAAGAGTTATCAGAAAAGGAAATAAGAGCATGATCGCTTGCGCAGTGGAAAGGCTTTATCTCTTTAATGCTAGTGCTAATGTTTCCTGAGTAAACACGAAGTTGCAAGCGCTGCGGTAAGTAGAAGTAAAGCCTGTCAACTTGCCTAACACAGGAAGGACTCCGTCAGTAGCTGACTACACGTGGTTCAGTGTTGATATTATCACTTTCTTTCTTTCGCTCTCATGAACTCTGTTTGGGCTCTAGATCGTGGTGTCCTACGCAGGAAGAGAGTAGGCCACAAGCTTCCCCTCAGTACTGTGATGCTCGGGAGAGGCCTTTTGTTGCCCTCTGAGGCTGTGAGGCTTCAGCTGGTGTACAGTAAATGCTTTGAGTCTTGCAGGTGGTTTTATGGGGAAGTTTCTGAACTCCTGTTTTTCATGCAGAGCCTACTTTTCAACTGCGTAGCTGTAATCATTGTCATATGTTTTTGTGTTTATGTTTTTTAATTTTTTTATTTTTAGGTATAATCGATCTCCATTTGTGTTGATTTATTTCTGTTTTAATTGGATGGTTCTTGGTTCTTTCTAACAGAAATGTTCTGCAAGGCTGTAAGCTGACATCAGAATTTAGCTATGCTACAGAAGCATAGGGTAAAGAGTAGAGATTCATGGAATTTGGCTCGGAGTTGTGTTAGTACAGACCAAGTGCCCTTGAGGATAAAGAAACCTGTGACCTTCATGAAAGCATAGTTACTGCTGATTGGCACTGCTGTGCTCGTGTGTTGTATTTGGAATTCTCCCAGAAAATGTTCCAACGATTCTGAGGTCCTATATGCTTGCTTTCCTTTTTTCAGATTGGAAGAAAAAATGGTAGCTCATTCGTGTCCCTTTAAATCTGGTTATAAAAATGTGTCTGTGGTAAAGGTGCTACAGATACGTTCTCTAAAACCAGTTTGCAGCCACAAAAGGAGCATGGTTCTAAAAGGAAACACTTTATCCATTATTCAGCTCTCTCAGTTCTGGGAGAGGAACTGATCTGATCTGTTGCAAGTAAACCAGAATTGCTTGCCTCATGTTACTGATGGCTTTTTGCTTTTGAATTGTTTTGAGTTACAATTTTGTTCATGGCTCTGGAGCCGGTGATGTGTAAGTTCCAAGCAACAATGAGATGCTTTGTTGCCTAGTGAGGAACCCACATTGCTTAAGAGTGAGATGAACTAGCATTGCAATGCAGTATTTTTGTTGTTTTGCATGTACAGTTTACTTGGTTTCATGCTTCTGTTTTTTATTTTTTGCTGGTATTTTAGCTATGTAGTAAATGCTTTAATCATGGCATCACCCTAAGTTTAAAAAATCCATAGCAAATCCATGGCAAGCTGGTTTGAGCAGTCTTATTTGTGATTTTACTTGATTACTCGCCATACGTTACCGCAGAAGGGCTCTGTAAATCACAACAGAGAGACATCTCACAACATCTCCTCCATGGTCATATTGTCAATTGCCAACAGATAGGGAGCCTGATAGGATAATGGTATATTGCAAACAACCTTACAAGCGTAGCGAACAGTTGTGAAATTAGAACTTGCAAAGCCAGTTACCCAGAGAAGAGTGAATGGGTGAAGTAGGATGCCATGATTGATATTCAGTGTTCAATAACAGTAGTTGCAAATCTTGACGGCAAGAAAAAATTACTGAACCACTACGGAACAGGCAGTGTAATGAATGTTGAGGTGCGTGTGAAAATCTGCATGTGGAAATTAAGCGTTTGCACATGTGTTTGGTGGCGCAAGTGACAGCATGATGATGTTTGGACCAATCAAGACATCTCAGAACATATGCTGTTTACAAGTTGTCTTTAGCTCCCATAGCAATTCCATTAGAACATAAATCATTGTTTTAACTTTTTAATTTACATTTTGTGACCAGTACTGGTTGCCAAGTATATGCTTACTGTCAGACAGAATTGTGACTTTAACTCTATATCACCTACTATCCCCCCCCCCCCTCCCCCCCTTTTAAAGGTGGGATATCTTAATATTGATTATTGACTTGGTCCTGAAGTACTAATACCTTTGACATGCCTACTGAAAATATTAAGAAGCATCTTCGGTTACTAATTGCTTTACAAATGCTGTATCCGTTTTTTCCCCCCATATAGGGATCCCACACACAATTGTTTTGGACTTGAGGTTAAAATCCATTGGGGTTTTAATCTCAGTTTTACAGTTATCCCATTGTCCTGTATGCTGTTTATTCTGTATGCAGAATGAGACCCCTTACTCATTTCATTTCGTGTGATCCTTTGACAGGATCATCTAGAATTGTCAACTTTTTTTGGCTTGTCTGAGCATGTTTCTCCCTGCTGCTTTTTAACATGGCCATCAGCATTCACACAACATCAGGTGACCAGCAAATAACAATGATCTATTCTAAACATAAACACATCTCTCACAGATTGTCTGGTCGTGTGTCTGGCTGCAGCCCTTTTTTGTTTTACATGACCTCTCTGATTGGGTTGATGCACTCTTGTCTTGATTCAGTAGTGCTGGTTTGTGCTAGTGGCTTTTGGTGAGGCCTCAGAGGTTAGGTGGTGGTTGGAATATTTTGTGTGTGTTATGTGTTTCTACATGTGGGAGTCATTTATAGTCATCCAGCGGTGGATTTGTGGTTCTTGCTAGTCACAATCTGTGACACTAGTTTTTTTCCTTATTCTGCTGGCTGACGTTCATTGGCAAAGTTTAGTTGATGCTGATGCTGCAAATTAAAATCAACACAATCACAAACACTATTTTTAGAGATGTATATGAACTTTATATGGTGCTGTTTTTATCTAATTCCTGTTGTGACTCACAGTTCAGTTACAAAACTATTAACAAGCAGACTTTTGCTGGCTCAGCTAGCGAACAAATCTTTTTAACTTGGCAAAAGATTTCTTGTAAAAACTTCTTGTAAAAACAGACTTAAAGTGCTGTATATTATGTAACATTAATAAGTCTAATTCATTAATTAAGTCAAATATTGCATAATGTGTTTTTTATCATATTTATAAATGCACTTGGGCAATTCTTTCCATTGTTATATAAATAGCCCTTTGGTAAAAGACATTATGTGTAAATGAATAAAAATAATAAATGATTAAAAGCTGAAAAGGACTCTCCAGTGTTAGGTTTAGTATTGGCTCATCTGAGGAGCACAAGATGTATTACTTATATTGTTGGCTGCTGAGCGTGGGTACTTGCTGAGAGTGGGCAGCGACAGTTGTTATAATGATTACTGGCCAAGAGCTTTAGCCATTACTGTGTTTGCTCTTTCTTTTATTGCCTACTTTCCTTAAATTATCTACCCAGCAGCAGCACCTTCAACGTAAATGATGAGAGATTAGCATACTGTGTTAGGGCAGTGCAGCTTCTTCATTCTCGCATGTTGGACTCCTTCGACTTGTCACTACAGTGGCTCAGTGTCACCTCCTGAGGTACAAAGTAGTTTCACAAGACAGATGAAGTTGAGGCTAACTGGTTAGCATGCTAACTTAGGTACATATGTTACATAAGTAACTGAGAAAATGGTCATTTCGTCACGTTCTGTTGACTATTTCGTTTATTTTGGGATGTTTAAAAACCCTTTGTAAAACGTGCCTTTAAACATTAATATTTAGTTTCAGTGCACTAAATGTCTTGTTGAACCGGTTTATTTGTGAATGAAAAATGATTCAGATATACTCTTTCATGTGCTTCAAAATTTTCCTTTGTGCTACATAACCTTTTAGCTTAGGAATATGCAAAGAATGCCTCCTAGTAGCCGGAGTTGAGTGTATTAATGTAGCAGCAATAATGAATAATGAGGCAAGAATGTCCAAATTGTATAAATGTTTAGTTTTATCAATGCCTTGGTGGACATTGCCTGTGTGGTGGCTCAAAAAGCAAACTATATAAACTTTGTTGTGTGTGTACAGCCATCATTTTCCTAAATAGGTGGAATAAATTGTTGTTCTATTGGAACAGGATTTTGAATTTCTACCAAAACAGTGCTCCTAATGGAAAATTGAATGCCTTATGCTCCTCAGTGGTTTTCATCTGAATTAAATAGGCCTGACCATATTTGTCCTGTCTGTACTGATTTTCATGATTTAATATTTCACAAACAGGTTTGTAACAGATGGTGAAGCCCTTTTTGAGCTTTTCGTATTGTATGCTTAGGTGTGGTGTGTGTTTATACATGCACAGCGAGTAAGCTCATTCCACTCGGTAAGCTGCAGCCTTGTCCTCCATTGATGGTACTTGTGTACTGTAATCCATGTGACACAGCCAACTGCTCGAGTTGATCGCAAGAACGTGTGCAGTTAAGTTCAAGGATAGTAAGCTTACAGTATCGTTAATGTAATGTGATGAATCACTGTGATAGAGGTCTAAGGAGGGGGCGTCTGACCTCCAAGACCTGGGCTTATTCTTGTATCAGGTTTTTGTGAACAAAGTGTACTTTTAAAGGCACTGAACGCTCATGAAATGCAGAATACTAATTGCGTTTTCTAAACAAAAGCCTCTTTGAGCGGAGGAGAGGAGAGATCTCCACCTCTACCTCTCCACAAGGTGAACTTTATAGTTGGCTGTTTATCAAGGCCCTGACTGGCTTCTTCTGCTGGTGGCTGTTGAGCCGATGAGAAAGTACTCATTTCCTGTTTAGAAACAGGGCTGGCTGCCTCCCTGTTAAGGTCAGACATAAAACTCCTGCATGGCAACAGAACTGTCCCTCCAGAGCTGCCAAACTGAAAAGAAGTTGGGTTGTGATGCTTTATTCCATGATGAAGTCCAGAATAGTGTAGGGAACTCATATCAGATGGGGCCTTTGCTTGTATTAGAGGCCTTATGTCAATTAATAAGGATCTGAAGCATTTCTCAGATTCAACATTTTCAGTGTTTGTACTTTTTGAGTAAATGTAAGTGTTACTTCCTGTTTGTGTTGCGTTCTAGCAACTTATTTATGCTGCTTGAAATTGAAAACGCAGCTTTCTTAGGATTTTACATTGCAGTCAGACCTGTACCTTGATGACTAGGCCGTCCACAGTTGTGCATTCAGTTGAGATTTCGGAAGTGTTGCCGCACTGGTGTAATTCATTAAATTTAGCTTGACTATTGCTTAATTTGTTTCTGTTAGATTCATGTTCAAGTTTTTATGTTTAAAGACAAATAAGAAAGTAGGATGATCCTAATGGTGATGTCAGTAATTTCATAATGAGCAGTGCAGTGGATTATATTGACATCATGTACATGTTGTTTTTAATGTTAAAAGTAAGATAAAAAAAGAAAGTTGACTGACTTTATTATAAACATAAATATGTGTACTGCGTTTGTTATTCCACAAATCAATGTATCATATATTTTTTTTAAATGCTTAAAAATATGTTCTGTTTGACTTTATTCATGTATTTAAATCACCACTGGAACTCATGCCAATGGATTTTCTGATTATTACTTGACTAATTTTTTTATATAGAATGATGAGTCTTCGTCTTGAATGTCTAAATCCAGCCCTATGTTTCTGAATTACAAAGTATAGAGTATGCTGACTGGTTGTTTAGCTGGTAGACTTCTTGTTGAATGTCCCCTAAAGCCAGGCATACACTATGTGACATTTACTTGTTTTTTATTCTTTTGTGACTCGCCCTGTAAGTTTGAATAAATTGTTGTGTATGAACAAAGCCTACAGTTTAAATGCTAATTCAGTATGAAAATCATGTGGCTCAATTAACAGCTGTTCTCTGTGCACCAAAGTACCAAACTCTGAGAAACTTGGCAGCTTTGCTAGCCTCTGTCACACTTTAAGCTGAATTCTACACAATTCTATTCAACCAGCCAGAGCAAAATCAGCATGTATGGGTTTTTGTGCTGTGGATATCTCTTACATTTTACATCAGTTTTGCTTGCCTACATGTCTCCACCCATACTTGGGGTGTGTGTGTGTCTTTTAAAAGAGGAAAGGTGAAATTGAAAGTTATTAACTATTCCAACTGCCGTGACATCTGCAGTACCTCATTGTGCAAGCAGACCCTCGTTCCCAGCCCACTTGAGTCATTTGTTTATCGCTGTGTCAGCATATGCTAAGCTTACGTCACGTGATGTAATGTAGTATCAGGTGTTGGTGGTAGTGTCTTTTTATGTGGATCGGCAAGTAAATAAGCATGATACCTGATACCAGTATCAGTACTGATGCATCTCTATAAGGTATTGTCTGTATAGAAAAAGCATAATGAGTCCTGTTTAACTGGATTTAACTGTGTTTCGCAGTTTTAAAACCCCTTTTTTTGGTCTGGTTTTGTCACTGGCATAACAAACCTGAAATACTTACTTCATAGGGGAGACTAAATCCTTAATTTCAGTGTACAATAATGTAGTGATTTTATACACAAACGTTTTAGAGCATTTCTGTTGGTCCATACTTCACTAAGTGTTTACACATAATTAAGGAAGTGGTGTTTTGAATAATGTATGTAAATAAGAAAATGGAGATGTTAATGTGGTTGTGGTTGTGGCTGTTTACTATGCTGATAATGTAAAATGTGATGCGTCAGAGTCCCATATAGTGAAAGTATTTTAGCTTCTTTCCTCATTTCGCTGAGCTTGCAGTCATTTTCAAAGGCATTTTTAAAATAACAGAATATGGCTTATGCATGCTACAAAGCTATGTTACTTTGTGGCTGGAGAGATAGGATGTGTATATGTGTTTAAAAGACTTTGTTTTAAGAACAGCCTCTTGCTTTTGCTGCATTCCTAATTTTTTCCAGACTGGACTTTACTTAAAAAGATTGCAGTGTGTTATGGTGAGAGAATGCAGTACCCTGGGAAAGCATCTGGGCGAACATCAGGAGTCCAAAAGCAAGACTCCCAACGCTCAGTTGACATATGTGTAGGTTTCAAATAATAGCAGGTAATACTTTTTTTTTTTCTTGAGAACTTCTTGTTGCTGCTAGTATTACTACTACCATATTAATAATAATAATAATAGAATTTTATTTTCACTCAGCAAAACTCTATCATGTCTTCATTCTGAGCCCTTGTCACAAAGCTCTTGTCTACACGAACATGGAATACCCACATAAACATTTCTCCTTTCTTTTTTTTCTTTAACCGAACTACATAAATGCAGCATGGCAACGCTACTATCCTACTACATAAATTGCAGTACACACAAGCAGCTCAGTTGCTCAGTACTTGGTGCACAGAATGTGGGTTTATTTATTTTACTAAAAACACTAAACTTTCTTTTCTCCACTGCAGTGCTGCTTACTCCAAGATCAATGTAACTAATGAATGCATGCCGTTTATAATCAATTCGATTTTAATAATACAATTTAGATGCATTGCACTCATTTACACTAATTCATTATAATGACGTGTTTGTTATATCAGACTCTGTATCGAAGAGTACAGAGTATGTACTCAGACTAAAAAACATTTATATTGATACATTTAAAAAAAATATTATTATTATTATTATAGTTTGGTGCTTTTCTTTGCCACTTTAAACTCGTTGCAATTATGCAAGTGCAGAGGAGCTCAGCAGATTCATTACATAAGAGCAAAATTGACGCATCGGGGCATAAAGGACACGCCCTTTTTCATCACTGCTCCTCTCACAGCTGTTCAAGATGCTTCTGCCAGAAACACAGATTACTGTGATCTCCCCAGACTCTGCCAGTCGTGACGCTTCCACTTTGTGGACTGTATCTATTTCGGTCCTCATGCTAGGTGTAGGCCAGACTTTTTTCTCATAGCATGTGTGAAAGTCTTGGCAGTGCTTGTCTTGGTGCTTGTTAACATTTAGCGATATAGCTGTGCTGCCTGGCTGTGGCGTCTACCCATGGCAGTTGCCATTAGGATGCGCTTGATTGGAGTTGAACAAAGTGTGAAGTTTAGCATTGTGATTACTGAATGCTGCATTGTTTTTGCTGTATCAGTATATTTTGCAGTATTTGCTTACCTGAAATGTAAAATATTTTCCCTGGTTTTTACTCTTAAGTATCTTTTGTTTCAATGCTTCAGACACAAATGAAAAGTAACAACGCAAGCGCACTAATGATGTGGATGTGCCAGGGTACTCGACAGAGATCTACATGTGCATATGTCCCCTGCTGACAGCACAAATTGATGTAAGAATGACCAGTTATGTCAATATGTGCTGCATAGATCCCTGATTTTTATCTATTCAGTTCTTTGTGTGGGTCAAAGATGTTGTTCCACTTGGTTTTGAATACGGGTTCATGCATTGTGCTATAGTTGTTGTCTTAAGAGCTTTCTGCTAGTGTGATTGATGGTGGTCTGTATTCTTGGCATTGGTGGTGTTTGTGATTGGCAAGCAGTAGCCAATCATCTGGACTTACAAGGACTTGTAGGATCCTTAAATGTCCAGAAAGGTTCTGTAGTGGTGCAAGGCTGTTGTGGTGATGGATGTTTTTGGCAGATGACCTTCTTCCACATCTTTATGCACTTTGTAGGACTATAGAAGAGAAGAGTCTCTTCTCAGTAAAGCCTCATTCAGTGAGTGTCTAGTTATGCCAGAGGATGATGTTAAAGCTGCTTGGCTGGTGGAGAACTCATCATCTCAGGCTTCCTGAGGACCTCTGACTCACACGTAGAAGAAACTTGGATGCTGAGGAGAATGAGTCATATCCTGAATCATATTGAGAGATCATGTGGTGTTTGACCTAATGGTGGTGAACAAAAGCCTTTTCCTCCTTTAATTATTGACAGGTTTTTTTTCCTTATTGAATTTTTTTTTAATCAATTCCTCAAGTGAGACTTAATATATGTAGTATCCACAGTGTGGAACAAGTTTCCTGATAAAACCTGTTTCCATGAAGCCTGGGTTTCATGAAGTCTTTGCAGCTTCAGGAGTCTGTACCCTTAAGTTTGGCTAAGGCCTGTGATCTTAAAATTATAGCTGTAGTCGCAGACCTGCTAGTGCTTTCCTCTCTCACCTGGTCAGTGGCTGGCCCTCTGTGGCCTCATGGTAGGGTGTTGACAGGCTCCGAAGCCTGAACAAAGCAGCTCTTTTTCATTTCCTGCTCCCCTCCATCTCAATAGCTTAGTGTCCCTGCAGTAGCCAGACCCTGGTGGTGCTGTTGATGGCATTGTGAACGCAGGCACACAGCTCCTGTTGACAGATGGCTCAGGTGATGCTGCACCCCAGTGCCCTAGTCACATGCTTCAGTACATGCCAAAGGCGCCATGCTGTTTTATAATTCATATGGCTTTTGTCTCCCAGCTGCACCTTAATAATAGACTGATCTTTTACCATTCTACACTCCCGTTTAATAGAGTGTCTCGTAACCACAATTCTCAGTATAGTAAGCTAAGAATGGCAGTGCTCTGCTGCGTGAGAAGGTAATTATTCTTTTACATTGAGCTTTTCCCCCCTCACCACTACAGTTATATATCTTCACTGAAAACAGAAGAGGATTACTGTATGCCCTTGAGTCTTCCCCATAGCACCCCATACTATTTTAATGAGCACGAGTACGAGTGTTTTAACCGAGGAAATCTACCCAAGAGAAACTGGAGAAAACTCCAAATCTGGAATGGCTGATTTGACTATAGGGATTTGACCAACACATTTATACCAGGGGTGTCAAATTTATTTTAGGCACCCTTTAATATCTAATATGAAATGACAACAAAACAAATTAGAAGGTCAGACAAAAGTTAATCAGTGCAACATTGGATCCTAAAGCATAACGTGCAAGTGAGCGCATTTACATTTTATCTAATCTCAACATTGTTGCCAATTGCTATTTTGAGAATGGTTATTTGCAGTGAAGATGATGTACATTTAGAACGTGGCTTTAAAACAAATTAACCAGCAAGCTGGTTAAGGACCCTAATTTGGCTGGTCTCACTGGTCTATAGAAAATGCAGGCTTTTTTTTTTTTTAAGCCGTTGAATTGATCCCAGCTCATGTCTGACATGGTGTATAGCTTTGCAAAGTAGCATGCACATGATTGCAACACATGTAATGCGAGACTAAAAGGCCAGTTTGTAGGGCATAAAAATTAATAGCCTGAGCCAAATGCATTTAGGGGGGAAAGAAATTTAAGTTGAATTAATCTTTGGTTAGCTATGTAAGGTCAACTGAGCAGCTCTCAGCACCCACCACAGAAATATTAATTTAATCAGAATTCCTTTCCACCCTGGGCTTAAATGTGTAAACAAGCATCATCACAAGATGATAAATATTCTTCAGTTAGTCATGTCTCACTTAATTATGATGACCATAAATATTGCTCTGAGGATGTTATTGAAAATTGTTGGAGGAGCTTTAAGTCACTAAGTAGGTTATTAAAACTCTGCTGCCGTACATTTGGCTTGTTATTCAACACAAGCCCCAATTCTTAGGGCCAATCAATGCATCCAAAGGTCATTTACATGTTCAGTAAATGCCTTGACCCATCACTTTGTAATAATGGTCTGGTTATGCTTTAAGAATTACTTCTAGTTGGTGTACCAATCCCTAGCATGTGAATCTTTGTGGGCAATAAGGACTTCACGTTTTAGAGAGCTTGTTATCTCAAACTCAGTGGAACAGAGCTGCTGCTGTATCTCGCAGCCTGTGCCCTCTGCATTACACGCTGGCATTGAACCTCAGCAAAAATGTCAATACACCCTCAAGCTCATTGTCACACGTTTTCATTGAACAGTTATCCAGATTTTCCACATGGCTCACGCTTAATCAGTGAAGATGTAGGTCTGCATGTTCTGGGGGAGGGCTCATAATTCTGTGCCTATCACACGGAAGGCCTTGCTGAGTTCAGGACGCATTGTTTAACCATTTGACTCAAGGTTTTTTTATAAGACTGGGGGTCAAACAGAATTTTGTAGTGCGTGGTTGTAAAGGGTGCCTTCCCTTTTGTATTGTTGCTAGGAGAGGCAGCTTTAGGGTGGTTCCTGGGCCATCCACGCTTGCATGCCCATGGTGGTGGTCTGGAGAGACTTGAGACTCCATTGCCTACGTCACAGCATTGTCCCAACACAGAAGGGAGTCTTCCTGTGTTTGACCTTCCACAGATACAAGGGCGGATAACCCTGCCTGTGTCTATATTTGAATGACTCTGACAAAGACAGGGAGGGAATGAGCATTGCCCAGGGGGGTGGCGAGGGAGGGGAAGAGTGAGAGGAAGCTCTGTCAGCATGAGAAGAATTTAGAGGTTACTCTTCGAGAAATGATGAAAGCACTGCTGTCAAACAACCAGCCATTTTTTCCGGGCGCAGATTTAAGCCTGGTCCTGCTGTAACCTAAATTCCACTGTCAGTGGGGATTCTCCACTAAAAGGCCTTTTAATCTTAAACTAGCTTTAAAAGCAGCTCTATGAATGTTCTCCCCCCTGACACTAATGTGGCCTTTTGTCAAGATAATTTTGTTGGCTTGGTTATGCTATC
Source organism: Megaleporinus macrocephalus (assembly GCA_021613375.1). Lineage (NCBI taxonomy): Eukaryota > Metazoa > Chordata > Actinopteri > Characiformes > Anostomidae > Megaleporinus > Megaleporinus macrocephalus. The sequence continues at coordinate 30,642,621 of CM038720.1, forward strand.
AGTTATCTGGAAAATAAGGGCGTCACGAGCCTTTGTGGGCAGGAACTCATTTCATTTAAATTGACCGGCCTTGTTTTCTATAAAAAGGATGTTGTTGTTTTTTATTTATTTTTTTATGGCGCTTATTGCCCTTACTAACCGAGAGGCACAATGTTTTATACCCAAACTACATTTTTAACGTTTTTACCATTCTTACTAGAAATGGTCTCAAACGCAGGATGTGATCCATCAGATCATTCATTTTAAACAGATAGTTCTGGTCTTGAAATTTGAGTCTTGCAACTATGATGGCACACATCAGCCAAATTCTACATTAATTCAGTGTGGTATTAAAAATATTGTTGCTTATATGGGCCATGGAACATGGTGCTGAATGTGGGCCCAAGCATAAGCATGTATATGAAATAAATGATCCAAAACTGTACTAAACATGCTATATCTAAGAACTGCACAAATGTTTTATTTTGTCTATAATATATTTATTATATAAACAAAAACTAAAAAGTTCTTAAGTTCAGTTTACTAATTATTATTAATAATGCTAACATGAACATAAAGGATATGACACCAGTTTTCACTAACTTGCCTTGTAACTCCCAAATATTCAGTACTTTTAATAAGATAAGATAATCCTTTATTATGACTGAGTGTGTTTACTTGCACCTGAAAATCCAGTATAATAATTAGGTTTCGGCTTTTCTATGTGGTCATGTAAACAGCCTTCTTTGAATTCTTATATTTGAGGCCCAGAAATCCATTTATAAAATCTTATATGAACAGCTGGACATTAGTTCAGTAGTCTGGGTTTTCAGCACATCTGTACTAGGGCCTGTTGTTGTTATAAATATAAAATAATGTATATAATTATGTTTACAAGAACAAGTGAAGATTCAGTTTAATTTAGTTCATTAGAAACCACCCTATGCATGTTTTTGAGCTGTGCATGTGTTATATTTTATTAATTTCTATGTGATTGACCGTTTAGCTGAATGGATTGGTTTTTGGTACCTCAAGTGGGTCAGCAAAAAAAAATATTCGATTTTTAATAGTTCCTATTGTTAAATTGGGCTAATGTTAAAACTAGGATTCATCGCACCGACTTAAAGTATACTCTTGCACTGATTTTCTAATTTCAGATGTAAATGTTTTTGGATTTTTTTTTTTTCAGTTGGTAGTTAAACAGTTAAATTTTTTTCCCTCCAATTCATATATATCACTTTTTTTGTTTGTCTTTGTGTAAATTAGGATCCTGGCAAAATTGGGTCCTGGTTGTTTCTGACAAAGTATATTGATCATATTTATGTGCATTTTATACCATACGGTTAACAATGTTTTGGTTTTTTTTTTTTTTTATAGGAGCCATTTGAGGATGGGTTTGCCAATGGTGAGGAGCTGACCCCTGCTGAGGAGGCTGCAGCCAAAGAGGCAGCTGAGTCCAAAGGAGTCGTAAAGTTTGGATGGATCAAAGGAGTGCTGGTAAGTGTCTGTCGTCTCCAAAAAAGGGAAAAAGTTGAGAAAGAGGCTTTGATGTAGGACCAATTTTTTTCCAATTTTATCTCGGATCATTTCTGACCTATTCAGTACTATCAGTATTCTACACACTTGATGATGAGAGTATCCTTGAACTGTGTTGGAGTCATTGAACTGTTTTTACAAAACACTCACATATCTCTCTCTCTCTCTCTCTCTCTCTCTCTCATTTTCTCTTATGGTCTCAATTAGCTGAGCCACAGACAGTAGAAGTATGTCATCCAAACAAAGTGAGAGAGATGAATGAGTGCGAGTCACACTCTACTCAGGATTTTTGGCCCCTGGTGGGAATTGCACTGCTCATTAGTCCCACTTCTTCTGTTCTGCTCATAGAATGCTCATAGTAGTGAGCCGATGCTAGAATTTTGTGCTATTGTTATTGCTACTGCTTCCAGCAAGCCGATGCCTGAGGAGAACATTGTCATGAACTCGTACTTAAAAAAGCCTTTGTGAAAGAGAGCAGACTGTGCTTTGAGTTGAATCCTGACCTTTTAAGTGATGGATGATTTGCATTATGTCTTCAGAAGTGTAGCGGTCACAGTTCTCTGGTTCTTGTCACTCTTTCTCTATTTTGACATGTGCAGACCATACTTCCTCTTGTTCTTAACGTTGTCATCATTTCCACCTACTCACTTTTGGACAAACAAAAACCAGATAATGTTCTAGGCAAAGGGAGGAAAAAAAAACCGATAAGGATTTTGTCCTGTCACAAGCATTGAAGTCATTTCCGTTGAACTTGCCATGTTTAAATATATTGACATATTGACATCACCACTTCTAACGTCAAGTTGTGTCCTGCATTTCATTTCGCTATTTCCCCCAAAGTGTTTTTCAAACTGTGGCAGGAATCTTGGAGTGTAGAGTCTTCGTTTCAGTTAAAGGTCATGCAGCAGTTTACGCAGCAGTTTGAGTGTAGAGTACACACAGTTTGAGTCCTGCCCACAGCCTTGGATTTCCAGTGCATTAAAAACCTGTGTTCCAAGGCCAGGTTTGTCCGGTCTCCGTAAAGCCTAACTGCCAAACTTCCTCTGTGCAGGTCCGCTGCATGTTGAACATTTGGGGTGTGATGCTCTTCATCCGCATGACATGGATCGTGGGACAGGCTGGAGTTGGTAGGTTTGACTCTCTTGGGTAATCTTGGCAGTTCATGTGAATTAGGGCCTTAATTCACACAACCTACACAGCCTCCCATCACCCCACCACCATCCACCATCCAGGTGCTAAATGTTACTGCAAGGTGCCACCTGCAGTTAACTGTCAGGCACAAGCTCATTTTCCACTACCGTTACAAGAACTGACCCAGGAGCTCAGAAAGGTTCTTGGAAGCTACAGAAGTGCTACATGTCTTGGACAGGCTGCAAACAGCTAGTGATGTGCTGAAAGCGTCTTCTTATCAGAAGGACATGATGAAAGAAAAAATGTAGGTTGCAGTATTTTGTAAGGTTTGGCTGATGGGTAGCATGATGTGTTGTTTTAAAGCCATGTACATTGTACGTGACTGACTTGGTAACCAATCAGGATAAGCCCTCAGCTTATTTTGTGAAGGACATTGTATATACTGCATTTCACTTTGTTGTCATTTTCGTGTTCACATGAGTTTTGTTCTGTTTTGTTTTCTTTCTTTCTTTTTTTACAGCATATTCCTGCGTTATTGTTGCCATGGCAACTGTTGTGACCACCATCACTGGCTGCTCAACCTCTGCAATAGCAACCAACGGCTTTGTGCGAGGAGGTGCGTAAGCTCCCAATGCAAAAACACATATATCAGTGGGTGCAGGGCATAAATGTAAACTTGGTGGCTTAAGGGTCACCGTGAGATTTTGATTATTATGATAGAACTTGGTGACTGGGATGGTGAAGGTACCCTTGGGGTCATTTATGTCTGTGAAGAATTTGATTGATGGGCTGGCTGTTTGTGTCTTTACCTGTGCATTGTAGCTCCCTTACCTGTTCACTGCTTTTTAAGCAGCTTCTTTATCCGCTGCAGATTCGATGGTTTTAATATAGACTTGTGGGAGACAAATTTAAATGTTAATCCAAAGAGAATTCAGATGATAAAAGCTAAACCCTCTCTGTGGAACTCCTCCTATTCTGTATCTATTAATTACTGTACCTGCTCTAAAACCTCCACCGCCCAGCGCTGACATGCCTCCATATTTCAGTCTCACAGGTTGGTCAGGATATTGCATGAGCCTCAGGGACTGTCTGCTGAGGTCATGTCCAGAATTAAGATACTACCCTTGTGTCTAAAGTCTCTTTCATCGGCATCCTGCTAGAGATCAGTTTACTTGCTAGGCAATAAAACTAAACCATCTCCTTGTTGGCAGACAAATTGTCTTGCAGGAAAAAGAGCTTTTTTTCTTTAGGTAATGTGATAAGGATGTTTCGATAAGGAAATGTATGAAGTGAGGGAAGTGTTTAGTGTCTTGGGAGGGGTGGTGTGAGGGTGGGACACTGCACTACTTAAACCATGCTCAGTGAAATGTGAGCATATCAGGTCATGGCTGAGGCTGATCAACACTGTGCTAATGTGGAGGTCATCAGAAGGGCATGACGTCCTCTGGCACACGTGACTACACAGGTGCCTATTCATCTCTCAGACAGAGGAAACACATCTGGGTTTTTGTTTAGAGAACATTGGTTAACACTTTCAATATAAACTTGTAACATTCTCTGATAAAAAGAAGTATAAACATCAAGGGTTGTGTTTTTTTCCTTTCTTCTGTTAAACTTTGTCTCGACATTTATAGCCTTAGTTTGTTCATTGCCAGTGTTTGATGGCTTATTTCTGCTAATATGAAAAGACAGTATCTTCGTCCTCAGTGGTTTTGTTTCCTATTTTTGTGCGCAGTACACTGACCATTGATAAATGATGAGCCCATTAGGGCAGGCTAGGACGCCCTTTAGAGTAAATCTGTTCATTGCCTGCAATCTGCTCAGATTTCGACCTTCAGACAAGCTCGTCTGGCGTACTGCACAGGTCACTCCAACTTTAATTATTTCCACACCGCCTCATCTCAGAGTACGTTATCTGCAGAGTCAACGCTGAACTGCATCTTGATCTGCTTGGAGGAGAAAGAAAGCACTCTGCACATAGTTCTCAATTGTTATGGCAAGTGGGAAAAGTCATGTGTTCAGTCTGAAATGGATACAGGACTCTCCCCACAGGTGTTCAGGACCTGAAGGAAAGTGGAAAACAAAAAAGTTTTTTTTTCTTCAGCTTGAAACCGTAATCATATTTTTGGAGGGATTGCAGGGATGTTTACATGTTCTGAGGTTACTCCAGGGGAATTTATTTTCTGCTAACCTCTGTACCTAAGGTCTTGTATGCACAGGATTGGTTTCTGTTACAAGCTGAGATGGAAACATAATTGGTACATCACTCTGACAGTGTTTTGTCTAGAAAGCTTTGCTGGTCAAGCAGCCCAGACTCTCACCAAAGCTCTCTAAAGGAATAGGGAAACATTTTTAAAATCTAATTTACCAGGTGCTCCTGTTAGAACTTTGTTGTTTTTGTGCACCCTGATGAGAACTTTTCTCTTGTTAAAAAAAAAAGAAACCAAAAAACAAGACAAAAACTACTGTACCAACCTGCACAGCAAAATGACAGCATGGTTGCAGGTACGCGTAAGTCAATTAGAGTTGATTCAGGTCACATGCCATGCATACAGCTTACAATAATGCCTCCAATCACAGCAGCACATAGCTGTTAATTCCACAGAGGCTAATCTTTTTTGGTATTCCAGCAATTTCTCACGTCTCGCCCATTGGCCCATGCTAAATCTATTTACCAAGTCTGTGCCAAGCCACTATGTTTTCGTTTCACAAATAGTTTTCCAAGTTGGCTAAAGTTGGGTTGTACCACAAACACCAGACCCTCCAACTAAACTGAAAACTAAGAACTAAGTGTTTACTGTAAAACATGTACTTAGCTGTCCCCCATCACAAACTAACATTTTTCTCTCTTGTCTTCAGGAGGGGCATATTATTTGATATCTCGAAGTTTAGGCCCAGAATTTGGAGGTTCTATTGGTCTTATCTTTGCCTTTGCCAACGCAGTGGCAGTGGCCATGTATGTTGTTGGCTTTGCTGAGACGGTCGTTGAACTTCTTCAGGTAAGGAACATAAACCCAGTTATTATTGAATAGGACCTGTTATGCTTTTCTGGTTTTCCCTTTTCTTTAGTGTAGCTTTCTGTGCATGTAAAGAATCTGCAAAATCATAAAACCATATGGAGAAACTGTGTTTCACAGTAACCACTTTTTCTCAGTTGTCTAAAACACCTAGTTGGAGTTTCAGCTGTTTTCTCTTTTAAAGGGAGGTGTCATCTTGTAATACAATTCTAAAAGTCCACTCGGCACACCCTCAAACGACACGAAAAGCTAAAAAAAATTTAACTTACCACCCTGAGATGTCCTGCTCAGGTTTAGCTTGTTATGGTGAATCTAGTCAACCAAATTGTTCTGCCTGACAGGATTGGACCCAAGCTCCAACAGGTAGAGCAGAACTGATGCTATTGTAAAAGTAGTCACAGACATTGTGGGCATGAAACTGGAGTGGATAAACTTGGCGGTCAAAGTACATCTGGCTCATTGGGAGGTGGGGTTTAAAGACACAGGAGCGCTACCAGAGCGTTTCAGACATGTACAGAAATGTACATTATGTGAAAATATATTTTTTTTTTGGGAAAACATGAAAATTCTAGTATTCTTCTTTTTATTTATATTTGTATTCTAAAATAAAAGTATGCACATTAGAAATCAGCATAATACTTTTGCCCTTTAAAAGTTTTTTGTTTGTTTTGTTTTTTCAAAGGGTGCTGAGCTCATCATGTTAGATCCTATTAATGATGTCAGAATTATTGGAACCATCACTGTCCTCATCCTCCTTGGCATCTCTGTTGCTGGCATGGAGTGGGAGGCAAAGGTGAGATACTTGATTACAATTTGTATCTTTGTTTAACTGATCTTTACACATGCACCAGAAAACATACATGTAAGAAACTATGTGAGTTTTTTTTTTTTTTTTTTTTTTTTCTCCCGCAGGCTCAAATCTTCCTCTTGGTTATCTTGGTCAGTGCCATCTTCAACTACTTCATCGGCACATTCATCCCCTTCGAGTCAAAAGAAAAATACGGGTTCTTTGGCTATGATGGTAAAAATGTCCTTGCTTTAATACCTAGAAGTCGATACCTAGCTTCTAAAGCATTTCATGTTTTTAAATGCCTTTTGTCGTTACTTTTGTTCCTTCTTCAGGTGGCATCATGATGGAAAATTTAGGCCCAGACTTCAGAGGAGAAACGTTCTTCTCTGTATTCTCAATTTTCTTCCCTGCAGCCACTGGCATTCTTGCTGGTGCTAACATCTCAGGAGATCTTGCAGTGAGTTGTGCAAAATGTCGATGAATCAAAATGTGATGACTGTAGACAAACAACTGTCAGACTCATTTGCATTCATTGTTTCCGTTTTTAAGGATCCCCAAATGGCAATCCCGAGGGGAACACTTTTGGCCATTCTTATCACAGGCATAGTCTACCTGGGTGTTGCTGTCTCTGCAGGTAAATTATGTTCATTAGTCTAAATTCTGTTGTACTTCATTCTTGAACATATTTCAACTTGGTCGGTTTTATTTTCTCTTTTCTTTTAAAAGGAGCCTGTATTGTGAGAGATGCTACAGGTATTGAGCGCAATGTGTCTGTGAGTGTTGACCTCGCCAACTGCACCGGTGCTGCCTGTAAGTTTGGCTATGACTTCTCATCCTGCAGACCTACTGATGGAGCTGAGTCCACTTGTAAATATGGACTCCACAACGATTTCCAAGTAAGTTTCTGAACAAATTGGAAATGTTACGAGAAGGTATGCTGCCTAGAGTTACCTTGAACTTGACTTCATATTCCTGTGTTTATCCCCAGATTATGAGCGTGGTGTCGGGTTTCGGTCCCCTCATTTCTGCAGGGATTTTCTCTGCAACACTCTCTTCAGCCTTGGCTTCACTTGTCAGCGCCCCTAAAGTGTTCCAGGTAGGTATCTTCCCTCACTGCTGTTATACATCATATCCTTTTGTGATCATATAAAGTTGTTTGGTTATTATTATGGGTTACAGTGGTAAGTATAGGGGGTATAAGTGGGACAGAGTTCTTTTATCTTTGGTTTGAAGTCCAAATGAACATGCAACCAGATGTGAAGATGTAATTGGCCCTTCACTTTAACTCAAGCCAGTCATAAAAGTAATTAGTGTCAACTGTCATGGTTTACCTTGGAGGAAATAACAGTGTTATGAAGGTATAATTGAGAATGACATTTAGTGTTAATTGTTCTGACTTTAGTCTTAGCTTTGCAGTGCGATTGGCCATGAGTAGTAATACTTGGTGGAAATCAAGGTGGTTTAAAGATATTCTGTTCTCCTGTTTTACATGAGAATCAAAGACACTTGTCCTATGAATTGAAACAGACATACAGTTGCTGTTGTTGTTGTTGTTGTTGTTGTTGTTGTTGTTGTTGTTGTTGTTGTTGTTGTTCATTTAGCTCAATAATTGGGAACACCAAAGTGTGATTACATGGTTTATGCTGATAATAAGAATACATTTTCACTTGAGGTTTATGCATGTGGGTGGGGAAAACAATGACAAATGAATGTAGAGGTGTGTAGTTAATCAACTGGAGGTACTTACTATTTACTACTTACTATTGATTCAACATACTTTCTTGTCAGTACACTGTACAATTAAAAAAATCTGGCTCATGCTTATAGCCATATATGCTTATATACTATATTATGCATAATAGTTTTTCATAAAACTCTTCTTTTATGTCCTTTGTTTTCAGGCATTATGTAAAGACAACATTTACCCTGGCATTGCCGGTTTTGGTAGGGGCTACGGAAAGAACAATGAACCCCTGCGTGGCTACTTGCTCACTTTTGGCATTGCCCTGGCCTTTATTCTAATTGGTAGGCAGATATTCACCAAATTACAATACAATACATTAGTGTCATCAGTGCATCTTCTAAAACCTGTGTATTCTTTCTGCAGCGGAATTGAACACCATTGCTCCAATCATTTCCAACTTCTTCCTGGCCTCTTATGCCCTGATCAATTTTTCTGTGTTTCATGCCTCCTTGGCCAACTCTCCTGGTAAGCCATTCCTTTATAGTATCAAAGGTCATACAGTTTTATATATATGTACTGGATTTTAAATTATTTCACTTGCATTTGCACTGAGAATGCTTTAATGATTTTTTTACTCACAAAAGTCATGAAAATCAATTAAATATGAAATTAAAGATGTGGCATAGCTGTGATCATAGTGGTGGGCATTCTTGTTCTTTTGTAGCAATACGTGTGTCAGAGTTGAAAATAAATAAATAAAGAAGTACAATGGATAACAGAACTAGTTGCCAAAGTTAGTTACTATTGATTAATCTCTTATCTTCAAGTAATTTTAAGGTTTAACCCAAAGGAAGTAAATGAAATAAGAGCAAGTGTTTCTTTAAAGTGTAGTAATAATTAACACTTCTCCATATTTTGCCAGCTTTTTGTAAGCTAAGCTATGCTAGAAACTAAGAATGCAGTAAATTTTCATATTTAAAATCAGGAAAAGTCATGGCTAATAGTAGAACTTTCTGAAGAGGGTCAACCAGAGCAGAGCAACATGGTTTCGATCAGATTGCAGGACGGCTTTTCATAAATCAGAGCTCTAGTGTTCTCTCTCTCACTCCGAAAACACTCCAGTATCACTCCATGCCACGAGACACGCAGTCCATTTTCCCACACTGACTACCTCTGTGTGACATGAGTGATGAGTGACGGCCATTCATAAACAGTGTCTGCGCTGTGGAGCTGTTCAGCAGGCCTCCATGCTGGAGATTCTCATTGAAGATGGTGTTAAAAGCACATTAATTGTTTACCATCTGCAGTTCTAGTTCTGTGATTGGGCTGTTTCTTCAAGCCTAACCCTTCAGAAAAAAACCCCTGAAAAGCACAGAATGTTTAGCTGTTTTTTTGGTTAATAACGACCATAAATTAAATAATTAGGTTTGGACAGAAAGCGAAGAGTTTTCTTTAACACATGAGCGCAAAGAAGGAAACAGAAAACCTGGAACAGCTGGAGCGAATAATTTCAGAAATGCTGTAAGTGGAGGTCAGAAATGTTTTACTCACATGCTCTGCAGTCAACAAAACTTATAAAAACAAATATTTTACAATTATCTCCTTATTTGTAGTTTTAAAAAAAAACCCAGATGTTTCCAGAACTTCTACATCTGGTCTATCGCTTGATCTTTACATACAGTGTATTTGATAACATGCTATAAATGTCCATGAGTTGATAAAAACACAAGTCGTGTGCTATAATTCTAAGAGATTATTGTTAACATTCTGTGAAGCTTGTTCAACTTTGCTATGTTAGCTATAAACGCTTGAGTGGACAGAGCTTAAATCTGTCAATCGGTGTTTTATGTGCTTAGATTGTAGGATGGCTTGGAAGACATCCTACACACATGAATATGAACCATGTTTATATTAATTTTTGTTGATTATTTTTTAAACTTGTTATTGATTGCTAGAGAAGAAGCAATTGTATACCGTTTCACCAGAGCATGAGTTTAAAAAGGTTTCATGAATGAAGCCCTTATTCACGGACTTCCTTTAATCTAACATCCCTTGTAAAATGTGTTTAGTATATAGATAATTAAGCTAAAGGGCTTGACTCATTTGACAGTTCTGTCAATCAGTCTTAAGTGTTACAGAAGTGTTTTATTCACTGATTTATTTTGATATTAGGGAACGATCATCTGTATTTTTCAGAATGCCTAGATTTTTATCTTGGACAAGCTCTTATCGTATATCATACATTATAATCAATTTTATGTATTTATGTTTTAAGCATGTTTTAAGTACATGTTTATTCTTTGTGTAAAGAGGTATGTTCTTTCTTCAATACCAAAGCTCTAGAAGACCACCAGGTAGATATCTTCAATCTAATTATGATGTGCAATATTCACACATATGCAGTTTTCATGCACGTAAAGGGTACATTTTTTATTTCTAACTGTGCTGCAACATTTGAGAATTCTGACTAGTGCTGTCTGTTATGGGGCTCACTTTTTTGAGCATTGATATGTACCCTTTATGTCATGTACCCGTTATAGATTCACAATGTAAACAGTTCAGCTGTTAAATTACTTGCCCTAACTAAAATCCCATTAGTCTAGTACTACTTGTCTGTCAAAGAAACCCCTCTAGTTACAGTAACCTCTCTCATATGTATCCGCTAACTCGCTAACTCATTTTAATCCAAGTCTGTTTCCATGCTAAACTGTGACACTGCTGCATTACATTATCTCGGTCTGTTGATGCATTGAGGGAAGAGGATATGGGACACCAAAATATGTTAATTATTATATAAATGTTTTGGTTGGTGGGATGGCATTAAGTCAGGCCTAATTTGAAAGAATATGTTTTTTATATACTGTTTAAAATGTGTAGAGTTGTTATATATTTTAGTATGTATTGTAGTACTATAAGAAGTAGTACAAATAAGGCTCTTTGGGGAAACACTGGACCAATACTTCTAGAAGATAATAAGTAGATCCTGTGGGAGATTTAGAACATTCAGAAGATTTGGTAGTATTAGATTATGAGACAACATTATTAGTATTAGTAATGTAGGTCCTATATGCATTGCCTAGTCTCTAACTCTTGATGTCTGCATGTGTTGGGCAGGATGGAGGCCCAGCTTCAAGTACTACAACATGTGGGTGTCCCTTGCCGGAGCAGTGCTGTGTTGTGTGGTCATGTTCGTTATCAACTGGTGGGCAGCCCTCTTGACCAATGTCATCGTCCTGTCTCTCTACATTTACGTCAGCTACAAGAAGCCTGGTAAGATAGCTCTGTATAAGATATATTTTTTTAGGTTGTTGATTATTTCTGCAGTTCTGATATTAGTCTTAGACTTCCCAGATTAAAGTTTCTGTGGCTGTTTTCCCTCCCAGGTGCCAAAGCCTTTTTTTTTTTTTTTTTTTTACATTTTCTTTCTCACAAAAATTCTAAACAGTCTTGGCGTTCCAATTACAAAACTTAAAAAAACCCCAAAAAACAAGATGGCTTATTTGCATCACATTTTCATTTCTTTATTTTATTTATTTATTTATTTATTTATTATCTTTTTTTTTTTTAATCCTGTAATGGTCATGACAACATTCAAGATGATAAAACCACCAAGCTTGCTGTGGACAATAGTTTGAATTAACATTCTATTTTCATGCAGATAACCTTACATTAGCTCTTCTTTTTTAAACCACTCTTCATCTAAAGCGACAGTTTAAATTCAGTGGGTTTTTCTTGTACAGTTGACATGAGAGAACGACTAAGACCAATGTGTGTAGTGGTTATACATACAAATGTATGTACCAATGTTGAAATGCTGATGCAAAGACTGTAGCAGCAATCCATTCCAATAATGCTTATCTACAGTATGTAACTTTGCAGTCCTTTCTCTCATCTCTACATCTTCCAGTAGAACCCCTACTGATATCACTGTCCTGAATGTTAAAGCTATACATCAAACAGATTTGGTAGGAAGATTGATTATTTGATCTAAGTATTGAAAATAAATATCACAATCGATATGTAGTGTTATGTAGGCATGTTAGAAAATATTAATAGTATCACAATATTGTGTTTTCATTCTGTATCAATTCACAAAAAACAGGGTCCCTGCAGCAAAAAACAATCCTGACACATCAGGTACCTACACTATTTGTTTGTTTTTTAAACAAAAGGTAGTGTACACCAGACTTTATGGGTGTTGGTGGTACTTTGTGTGTCTGTAATCCCTGTTTTAAACTAGAATAAGAACATGTTTATCCAAAAATCAAGAACACAAGGCTGAGAGCAGGCAATGCAGGCTCAGCAAGGCTCAAGGTAAATACAGATTGAGTGAGAAGTGGTTGGAGGACGTTAAATATTGTGTCTATGAGGCATGATGTGAACATCTTGCAGAACATTCAAACTTTTTCACATCATAGCTGAACAGCACAAGTGCTATGCTAGCACTTGGAAAAAGGACTATGCAAATTGAATTGTTTGCTGTTACTGCTAGTTCGGCTGTACGTATTAGAGGATTGTCGACTGTGAATATGGACTGGGCCAAACCCCATTCGGTTTTACTTTAATGTGCACAAAAATTTCTGTAATTCAAATTTAGTAAAACAGTAAAGCAATAATTTTATTCTTTTCTTGGTTGAATTTGCAATTAAATTTTTTCAGATACCCTGACATACCCATTTACATGTAGAGGTTTGTGGCAGACTGTGGACAGTTTGTGTTTAAACCCTCAACCTCTAGATAAGAGTGTTGTCTTCAGCTGTTAGACTCTTCCACTCTAGCATAAACAAGTGACGTAAGGGTGTGCAGCTAACATTAGCATTAGCAAAGCTATGTGTGCAGTGGTGTGGTGCATGGGTGTTTTATATTTATTTATTTTTTTTAAATATACTACTATAGGAGTATTAGGGCTGTGTATTGGCAAGAACCTGGTGATACAATATGTATCGTGATACAGCGGTCACTATTCAATATATCGTGATATATTGCGATACTGCAGGCAAAGTGATATATTGTGATTCTTCAAATCCTACTATTAAATCACATTACTGTATAAACAGGTTTATCAATGCTTACAATAGCACTGCATCCTTGTGCTGCTTGTTAATGTTGAAGTGGAGCTGAAAATGGATTACAACACTGCAATCTAGTGGTCAGAGGTTTAAACACAACACACTGATTCACTGTCTGTCAGGAATCTGTGTATCAATACTGTGCTTTTGAGAGTCGATACAGTATCACCAAACATATCCCGATTTTCGATATTTTCTAACACCCCTAATGAGTATATTGCATAATATATTAACACCCTTACAGTGTCAAGGTATATTGAATCGTAACCCTGGTATCATATGTATCATATTGCCATGTTCTGGCCAATACACGGCCCTAGTATGATATTTTGTTCCTGGCTTATGCAGTATCGCTGTCCATGCATTTCAAAACTTAAGAAGTATAATTGTTCCATATCCCTGTGGAGTGATCCTCCCTTTTCTCAGCCTTAATCACTATTTCATTCACATTCCTTCCTGCTGCTGAATTGGGTCAGTTTAGAGAGTTGTTTATAGTGAGTATGGGAAGAGCACTAGGTGCCAAGCTGTTGTCTTTTCTGACTTTGTGTCATGGCATAAGGTGATTCAGATGGACATTAGCTGTTTTCTTGCGCCCTGGATTTTGTTCCGTTATTGATACTTCTAGCTCCTTTTTTCTGCTGATGCATGGATGTGGCCTTGTAATGTGAAGGGGTGGGGATTTGAATCTCAATGCAGCACCACTGCACTTTCTCACACAAACACACACGAGCACATGCACGCACTGCAGCGTTGGTGTTCTATTTTTGGTTGTAGTTGCAGTCAGGGCTTTCGTGGGGAACATTTCCTGAAATAAGTCTTAAAATTTAATGCTGCATTCTGAACAGGCATGCAGGCTTTAGACAGTAACTGATGTCATTGGTTATATTTAGGGAGCACAGTCCTTTCCTCAAGCCACATTTACCAAATTGCTAATCATGATTTGCTTAATTAGAATTTATAGTAAGTAGGGCTGTCAAGTTATTCAAATAATGTGGAGTGATTAATTGCATGAGTTTGTGTAGTTAAATCATTAGTCTTAACTACGTTTTTGCTATAGTTAGTTATATGAATGGTCAAAATCTCCATCAGAATGTATTTATTTAGTTCCACTTGAACCTGACCTTAAAACAGTGAGAGAGCACACTCAGCATAAATGTACGTGTTTTATTACCAACATTTAATGAGAACAGTAGGAGCTACATGTTCCAACTCTTTCCTCTTGCTCGTATACCGCTATGTCATGCCTTGTTTTAAAGAGAACTGAATGGTTTCACTTTGCACTTGCTTTTGTTGGTATGCTGCTCTATGAATTATCCATAATTGTCCCATGAGCATTCCATTACTATAGTCTTCCCAAACACGTTTTTAGTGCTCACATCACTTTACTGGCATCAGCGATGCCCCCTTTAGCTTGTAAGTGGCACTTCTAGCACGTCAAGACGCACAAATTCACACTGTGACAGTGGCAAAATAGAAAACTTGTGAAGAGAGGCATTAATGTAAATGTTGTATTTGAATGAGAGGGCTACAGTCGCAGAGTGAGTCATCACCACAGTGATGCCACCAGTCTGGTTCAAACAGAAGAAAGCTTACATTTTTTTTTAATCATTTATTGTGTCAGTGTCAGCCCTAATAGTGATCTTTCAATCTCATGTTATGTTAATGCTTATTAGACACAACAATCTAAACCATAAACCACTTTGAGCTGGACAATATTTCTGCTGCCACTTTAAAAGGCGAGCTGTGACGCCATTTATAGTGTTTCCCCTAGGTGTTTCTATGGTGATGGCACAGTCTAGGCTGTCTCTAATGTTAAATATGTCTGAGTCGTGCCTACGCTTGCAGTGGAGCTGGGCTCTGCCATTGTGCAGACTGACTGTGAAGGAGGAAGAGATGAGTATGTGCGCAAGACATGAAGTTTGCAGACAGCCTTGACCACATGCTGCGTTAGTCTGAGGGTCCGCAGCCCTCCGGGTCGCCGGCATGCTGGGGCCACAGATGCTGAGAACACTCATGCGGTGTGTATGTGTGTGTGCGCGCGCACACGTGTGGATGCCGTGCGTGTATGTGTGTACGGGTGGTCAGTGTAAAGGTCATTTATATAAACGGACACACTGCCATGGTAATGTTACTATAGGAGAATGGAAACAGGTGTTTTGGTTAATAAAGCATTCTAAATGAATTCTGCTCTGTTTGCAGATGTGAACTGGGGTTCGTCCACTCAGGCGCTGACCTACCACCAGGCGCTGACACACAGCCTGCAGCTCTGTGGAGTCGCAGACCATGTGAAAACTTTCAGGTAGGAATGATACTAATAGTCTCCTTTTTTGATGTTTTTATTCTGTTTGTGTTGCAGAGCTAGAAATTATGCTTTTTAATGTAATTATTTTAATGATGGAATTTAAAATTTAATGATGCAGTTCAAACAGTAAATAGAAATTTTAAACTCAATGATACAGCCCTAGGTTTTAATTTACCAGTGAAAAACGTTCATTATCTTCATTATAGTTTACCCTGCGTGTCACACTCAGTGTAGGTTTTGCACATATTTTAATTGTGCTGTTTGCTTCAGTTATAGTTCACTATGTTGCACAGGCTCATGCTACATTTGGAATATCTTTATTGGGCTGACCAAGCCAGTCAAATCAGTGTAGTATGAAACTGGATATTGATGGAAACAAGACAGACTCAAAAAATATTGAACATGGCTTTAAATGACTTCCTGGGCTTTCTTTGTTGTGAAAATTTCCTCCACAGCACATTTTTACTGGCTGTCAATGCGGTTTACTACAAACTGTGCAGTGATTTATGCCATAGTCAAAAACCTGACTCTGCAACTCTAGGCTGAAGATATTTTGTCCAGCATGATATTTCCCCATGAGAGTGTTATATAAGAGAGACCACCTGGGACAGTGAGGCATCCGGCATCTTTCAAACTTGATTTAGTGTTCTTATCTCTTCTTGAGTGC
Source organism: Megaleporinus macrocephalus (assembly GCA_021613375.1). Taxonomy (NCBI): domain Eukaryota; kingdom Metazoa; phylum Chordata; class Actinopteri; order Characiformes; family Anostomidae; genus Megaleporinus; species Megaleporinus macrocephalus. Next base: position 30,658,796 of record CM038720.1, read on the forward strand.
CCCTAAGGACTGCAGATAGATGGCCAAGTAGACTGATTTGTAGACAAAGATTAAACCCAAGCTTAGACTAAAAAAGGATGTTTCAATGCAGAGGAAAGTCTTGTAATGTGGTTTAGGGGCAGACTTAATCCCTGTCCAGATCCTGGCCCAGTATAGATTGTTGTGAGGATTAGTGATTTTGTGTTTGGTTTGCTTTTAGCTGTTCGCTACCCAAGAATTTGTCCTGAAAGTTAGGTTCTCTGCTATCTCTGCTGATTCTGTGTTGATAATGTTCAACGTTTAGTCCAAAACAGCTTTGGTTATCAGGACTCGTCAGTAGGTCACCTTTGTAACTCAAAAATATCTTGCATTGTTTTCTATATAATTACGGTTGAAGTCTAAGGATGTAATAAGCCGACATTTTAAGGGGTTAGTGTGCGTATCTGTTGGCTACTTTACAAATATATGTTGGATTGGACTTTTGACTTTTACCTTAAATATACCCTCTACCCACCATACCCTACGTGTATATATATGCCCACCAGAGCTGGAATCTTTACAATGCTGACCATTAAGTGTGTTTAGAATTGATGGGGTAGTGTGATCAGTGTGTAGCGTTTACACAAAGCTGACATTAAAGCACAAATCTGACCTCTTCACTGTCAGCGTCCGTCGCATCTGCCAGGTGGACGATCTAAACATTGCACAATGTGAACAAGTACGTAGGAAAGTCATTAATACACATTGGCTCTGACCTAAATAGATCATGTTTTCACATGAAGGTGTAATGAGGCTAACATGGAAAAATAGCAGCTCAAGCACATTATAATTGATTATATTGGAGTGGTGGGATATTAATGCAGAGCGACTGTAATCTCATTAACACCAGTCAAATGTGCAGCTAGCAGGGAGTGTAGGAGCTGAAACGGAGGAAACTCTAACCAGAGTGTGGCCTCTTAGAGTTCCCATGGCAATAAGCCCATGGGGGGATTAGGGAGTGTCTGATTAATACCTTGATAATCAAACGAGTTACTACCCTTTGCCTGACCATAATCCCTTTTTCTTAGCATATTTGCTTTGAAGTACACTAATCTGAACTTCTCGTGTTCTATTCCTGACCGAAGAGATGATCTCTTAAGGTCATGTGAAGGTAGAACTGGAGCTACAGGTGGATGATATGGCAGGATGTAATATTCCAATACTAGAAGTATTACAATAAGTAATTCTTATTTTTGTCTTTATATATATTCAGCATTTTAAAACTTGTGCGGTACTAAATCAACTGAAACGGGGCTATACTCTGTCTTATCATACGTGCTGTTGGGAAGTGATTTTTTAATTTTTTTTTTATTGATGATGTTCACGATATGCTCAGAAAAATGTGTTGTGATGTAATTTATTACAAGATTTTTCAATATTGTTATTGCTCAGCAGTAGGCGAAACTGTCTTTTGCACTCTGTGGAGGCTGTTTATTTTTATACAGGGATTTTTTTAATACTAGTTTTAAAATATATATTGAAATTTGGGGATTGTTGGCCTAATTAAGGGGTTTTGGGTAAATTGTGTACAAGACAAAACTAAATCTGAACCTGCTATGTTTTGCCTAGACATGGTCGTGTGAAATGGTAATGCTATTACACAGGTCGCTTTGCTTCCTGTGACCATATACAATTATTTTTTTTTTTTTTAATTTTTTTTTAAACTTACTAGCTGCAACTGGTTGAAAACAACAGAATCACAGAAAACATTCTGCTTCAACAGCAACGACTGTGCAGCAACAGAAATAAGCAGCTGCTGCTTATGCATTAAGGCAATATGAAATCAGAGTGTATTGACTTAATGGTTCTGTCACATAAATCTAAATAAATCAGTTCAGTGCTGTACAAAATATTAAAAATTAATTGACTACATAATATTAATGTAACTGGTAACCAAATTGCCAAGTAGGCCAATTTAAACTTAATTCTCATCCATTTTAAACACATCATAAAACAAAAAATCACAGTTTCAACTCACTGTGATGAAGTGCAAAAGCTACATCTAGATTATTCAATGTGAAATAAAATCTCTTAAGGTCACCTGATTGTTTGTTTGCTTTTGCAGGCCGCAGTGTTTGGTGATGACGGGGGCACCTAACTCTCGCCCAGCTCTCCTTAACCTGGTCCATGCCTTTACTAAGAATGTTGGCCTGATGGTCTGTGGACACGTGCGCATTGTAAGTTCTATGTCTATTCAGTACATGACACTTGTCTGAACCACCAAGTCTGTTGTTTCAGCTGCCACATTAAATATTTACTTTAGGACTCCCAGGTGGTGCAGCTGGTTAAGAGAGTTGTCTTTGTCACCGGTACTGGTTTCCAATGTTGGTGAAAATTTGCAAAGACCCATTCTGCTTAATAAGAAATGATGGAGACCTTTGTTTAATCACTGCATAATGCTGACTTTCTGGTTGAAATTGGTTGAAGGGAATTCTGGCTGATAAGACATATAGGCCCCAGTATTGAGCACATGTAAAGCACCCTTTAAATAAGTTGAATAATCCAAGCCAAATGCTTACTTCATTATTAAAATAGACTAATTCCTTTTACCTGTAGTCTGCTATTGCCGCATCAAATGGTTGCTCTCTCGTCCACCGAGCGTGGAGCAGCAGCTAAATATTTCATTTAACTCTAATGTATCATTTAGCCTTTCTGGCTTTAGCTAGAGCAACATTACTCAAGAGAGAAAGTGTTTTGATTGTCCTGTTTTCCTGACTCCACTTCAACCAAATGACGTCACAGGCTGCAGAGGAATTTTGCCTGTGTGTCTCGTTTTTTTATACTAAACAAAACATTCCCATTTCTTTTGTCATATTTGAATAATTTTGTAGACGGTTTTGTAGACGGTTTTAAGGCATACAACTATTAACATTCAGTAGCCCCCTTTTAAACTGTTGTGTTATTGTAGCGAATAAACGACAGGTTTAAAACAAGTTGTTAAATTACAGGACAAAAATCACTAATCTTACAGCAGAATCTCTTACATACATACATACAGAATGAATACAACTTGCATAATATGTATCAGAGTTATTGTAACAAAACCTAAAATGCAATTCCACATTAGGTTGAATGTGAAGGAGTTGAAACACAATAATACATTGATGGTCGGTGAGGTTGTATGTTGATTATACAAAATAAAGTGGTATGTAAAAATGACAATAATAAGTTATGGCATGAAATTTCTAGTCCTAGTTTGAACAGATAAATGCACACATTTCACCCATTTATACTTTTATAGGCTCACTGATTGGTGGGGCTAACAAAAAAGCCTGGAAAACCTCAAAAAAGCTGAGCATGACAACTGCTTAGGCACCGCAAAGAGCTGCACGTATCACAACTGCACCACAATAATTGGAATAATTGGGCAACAATCTGGGGGGAAAAAAGTTAAAGTAATTCTCCGCCTGTGTTGGCCTTTACAGACACTCAATGTTGCAGTCATGTGAAGTACGTACAAGCCGTGAAGAGTTTAGAGTTCTCCAGCATTAGTAGACATACAGATATCTGGTCTTAATTCAAATGATGTTGACATAAGTGCGTACAGTTGACATTTTTACCGTTAAAATAAACAGAAATGCAGTTTATTATATCAAACAAGTAATTATACTCTCTTACTTCAGATGTGTCAAATCGAAATTGGAAATCAGTCGCACCCAATCAAGTACTAATGATTAAAACATTAGAGAATTTTTTTCGGAACCTGTTGTGTTCAAACTCCAGAGAGCAGGTCTTGGTTGTCTTTCGTTATTGGAGTTTCAGGTACCATCACACCTAGATAAAAATGTCTTTGACACTTTGTCTTTGATATTGCTCACTAAATAAACATGCAGCACTGATCTGCCTCAGGGTTATACTGTCGCAAATTGGTTCACTCAATTAGTCTTTCAGAGCCTTACAATTATAACTATTCCCACCTATGAATTTGGTGAATTGTTGCTAGTTTCTCACAATGAAGGCACGTTCAGGATCTCAGTGTGTGAAAGGAGGAGGACAAAGAATTTGATGTCCAAGTATATCTGGGCAAGACTAAAGTTTGCTAATCATCTATACAAAGACATGGATATCTGGGTCTGCGGTATGGACATGTGAGTCAGAGAGAGTTGGTTGGCCATAGTACCAAAAAATTAAGATTGCATTTGATTAGAATAACCTCATAACAACTGTGAAGCATGATATTGGAAATGTTATGGTTTGGGGCTGCTCTGCTCAGGAAATCTACTTTTTCCAACAGACAAAAATTACATCTCTGTTGATTTCTTTTGATTGAAATTTTCTTTTTGTTCTATTACATAACATTTATCATATTCTTTAGATGATTTTCAGCTGCTGCTATGCCACTAATGCTGATATGCTTATGTATCCTCCCAAAAAACCCAAACCATTTCATGGGATGTATTTACTTCTTCACATGACTGTATATAGCCATGTAAATTTTAACTGTTCAGCACAGTAGCTCCTTGTTTTCCAGATTATTTGTGCATTGAAGTAGCTCTACCTGGAGCAATAAAGTTTCCAGTCCATTATGCCAGGTTTGGGGACGACAGTGATGTAATAGTGTTTTATGTGAAAAACACTTTACAGCGATTCCGCTGCCAGGCTCTGCACGCCACAGTAATCAAAAGCACATTGTCTGAATCCAAGTTCCATCAAGTTCCCACAACTAGACCCGAAGGAGCACAGTACCCTTCCGCTGGCTTTCACCACATATTCCATTACTAAACCAAAACCTGGAGAAGCTGACCATTTTCCTGGCGTGCAGTGGTTCTTCTTCTCAGTCCTTCATTATCCATAATCAAGACTTTATGATCGGACATCATACATGTGCTGCTGCGGATATAAAAACGACTCCTGTTAATGGAGTATATTTGGCGATTGATACTAAAAGGCTTGTGGCGTGTGCTCCGCTGCGGAGAAAAGTACTCAGCCATTTTAATGAACCGTTTCACGTTCTTGTCATCAGAGCTCTCGTAGGCCAAACTTTAAGGAACTGAACAGTGACATGGTGCGCTACCAGCGCTGGCTCCTCAACAACAACTCCAAAGCTTTCTACACACCTGTGGTTGCCGAGGACCTCCGCCAGGGCACCCAATACCTCCTACAGGTGAGTCTAAGTACATGTGTGCGATGGAAAAACTCAATTCAGGACCTTTTTCATGTTTTGGGGTCAGATTAGAATATGGAGATCAAAGTATGCTCTATAAATAAACTGTGTGAGGATATGTTTTTTGTCTAATTAGTGGCTAACCATGACTCTCTGTCTGTTAGGCTTCTGGCCTTGGAAGACTGAAGCCTAACACACTGGTACTTGGCTTTAAGAATGACTGGAGCAGCGGAGATATGAAGGAAACGGAGGTCTACATTAATATGATACAGTAAGTCAGGATCAATCCTTTTCAAATGCACTTCATTTTTAAGGAAAAGGTCCTATGTCCCACATAGAAACTATGAAATTAGCTCCACATGGCCGATGTCGTCATTGTTTGTTTGCTGCCACGGTGTTTGAACACATCTGCACCAATTAGAGAAGGACAATGAAGGAAAAATAATCTTCTTGGATAATTGTGATTGGGTAATGGTCACAGTCATTCATAGTAGTCATTTGTTCTATGATAAAGATCGAGTTGATACTTGCTGTACTTGCTCATCTAATAATGATCCTTTTGCTTTAATGGTTAATAAATGTTTTTGGCTTTTGCCCAATCTGCTTATAGAGTGCACAGTGCCCAGCAGGGTCCCTTGGAGTGTGTTATATAAAGATTTTCTTTCATGTACGTGTTTTACAATGTGGAAGGCCCCCTCTTTCAACCATGTGCACATTCTGTACCCTCCGTCACGGTAACATGTGTTTGAGCTTGTTTGTGTCTTTTAGCCTAAGTATTTACAGTAATCGTTTGGACATGTTGGAAAAGCTCCGCTCTAATATAAACACGTCACGGATCAGTCCGGTTGATTTCCACATCCGCCTGTGAGACACTAACTTGTGTTTGTTTGTGTGTGTTTGTACGTTTCAGCGATGCCTTTGACTTCCAGTACGGTGCTGTCATACTCAGACTGAGAGAAGGGCTTGACATTTCCCACATTCAAGGCCAAGGTAACGTGTAAAAACCTACCGCATGGTGTAATATTGGTGGCATTGTTGCCACAGTCAGATGCTGACCTTGCGAAACCTGCAAGCTGCCTGCCCTAAAAATAAAATACTTCTTTTCCAGCAAATGGATCACTGTTTGCTTGGCCCCGTCACAACTATAAACATGTTGTTTGCTTGCCTATTTTTATTAAAGCTAATCTTAAAATTGTCCATTAAAGCTAACAGAGCACATCTTGTGCTCGGAAAAAGGGCAGCTTGTAAACTGAGTGCTCCATTCAGGTCTGAAGTAGTAGAAATTAAGAGAATAAGGGTTTGACTTTAAAGGAACAGGACTTCAGTGTTTAGGTAAAATAAATTATCCTTGTAATGGAGTTGCTTTCCCTAAACAGGAAGCTCTATTTGTGCTAAATTCCATTTGAAATTGCCTTGACCTCAGTGTTTTGCACATGAACGAATCTGAAAACATGCAACATGACTAGATCATTCTTGTGTCCCCCAAGATGATACTTCAGGCATGAAGGACGTTGTGGTGTCCATCGACATGAGCAAAGACTCGGACGGCGACTCCTCCAAGCTCTCATCCAAGGCAACAAGTGTTCAGAACAGTCCAGCTGTCCAGAAAGGTTAGCCTTTTTTACGTTGTTTTAACGAAGTTCGCTGACCGCTCTGTTGAAGTTTTATTTTTTAATGCAAAGCTAAGATACTTATACTCTCAAGACTGCTAGGTTGGAAGATCAAAGAGAGGACAAATTGTCTCTTAAGTGGATTTTAACTTTTTTTCCCCCCTTCAGAATTCCTTTATTGAGGTCCTGTGAATGCTGCTTTCAGTAGACCACGTCTTAAAGTGCACACACACACACACACACACACACACACACACACAGGAAGTGTTGTGACGTGTCCCTGTGATCTTGACCGTCCCACTGGGACCCTGTGCTCCATTCAGTAACACACTTCACATCACACACGCATACACACACTTCCCAGATGTCCTGCTTGTGCTTATGTAGGGTTCCCGAGATGTCTTCCCCCGCAGCTGGGTGACAAACAAACAGGGACGTTATTCCCACAAACGGGAAACAGTTGGCTGGGAAGAGGGCAGAAGTGGAGAGTTCACTTGACACATGACAATTCTTGGTGTCCAGGAGGCAGAGAGAGACTTCTCTTCCACAAGAATATGTCTCACAGCTCACAGATCACATTAGCTGGGCTACATCACCGTGGCAAATTATGCTGCACATATAACCAGCTTCAGAGCAGGCCAGGTTCTGGATTTCAGATCATAAACAGCTTTTCGACTACTCAGGATGGGCCTGTGATTTAAACATGGGCTAATGCAGTTGGACACCTATAGCGTGTCTATCACGAAGATCGATTAAGAATTGTATTTAGCTTACGTATCTTCGACTTGTTTTGTGTGTGTGTGTGTGTGTGTGTGTGTATAGATTGTATATAGATAGATTGCCATCTCCTACTTTGTTTTGGAATCAAAAAAGATTGCATGGTCATGAAACAAGTGAACGGAGTGCACATGTTAATGCAAGATGTGTCAAACAGTCTATCCAACAATCGCTAAAATCAAACACTGCTGCTAGCTAGGAGAGAAAGCTTATTAGTGTTAGCTTAGCTACTATGATGACCGTTGGGCTCACCACAGAGCATATTCTGTGATCTTGATGATGATGATGATGATGATGATGATTCAAATCTGAAGGAGTAAAGTCTTGCAGCTGGGACCGAAATTAAACCTGTTTCGTAGTGTTTGGACCTGTAGCCTGGCTGGTTAACTTAATGTTGTCTTAATGAACAGGCCACGCGCCCAAACAGTGCACGCTTGTTTCTGGATGAGAGAAACTTGTATCTGAGGGAGCAACAATTGAGTGACTGTTGTTGGAATGACAAAGTTAAAATCAAACCTGTTTTGTGATGCTTGGGCTGTATGATAAGCCAATGATTGCTAAGTTGTCAGGTCAGATGTTGCACTCACCACAGCACGGATTTGGTTCTGGCTAACAGAACCTAAAATTATTCCCATGTTAGGTCCAAGTGACTGGTGTAGGAGGGAAAGGCAAGATCAGCAGTGTTCTATAGTGTGTGTGTGGCCAAGTTACTCTGATGTTGGTGTATATATATATATATATATATATATATATATATATTTTAATCTTTATTTTTTAAAACTTTTTTAAAAAACTTTTTTTGATTTTTCTATTAAAGTCAGTCAACTTTCACACGACCACTTAGTGAACTTGTCTGAAGCATTAATATGGGATAATGTGTTTATTTGATTGTCCTACGATCAGAAAATGATTAACCTTATTCGTGTTTCCAGCCAGTGTTTATATACAGCTCAGAGAACTGCAACAGATTATTTGATTGCTTTTGCTAGTCAGCTTGCTGGATCGGGTGTCAGTATCTACTCAAGTTGAGGTTAAGAAATGTTTGAGAGGGGTGTGGTTATGGGTGTGAGGGTAGCAAATTAAAGATTAATGTCAACGACTTAATCCTCTTTGAGCTTCGCAGCAGTAACACTGAACCCTTTAATTATTTCCTCAGGAAATGATTTCCTCACAATTGTACGTATTGGAAGTCCAGCTTGAAGGATATGTTTTGTTTCTTGTCTGCTTCTGAGCTGTGGTGAGAAGCGTATTCATTTGCTGCGTCATTAACAGACATATTCCACTCAGAATTATGATCAAAGAATTTAGTGCCGGCTTCCAAAGATGTGTAAATTCTTTTGTACTGGGAGGACTGTGGACGAAGACACCGTGTGTGTCCTTTTCACTTGATTTTGTCTGCTGTGGCTGCTCACCTTGTTGAATGGGTGTGATGTTTTTAGCAGTGCATGTTGTTTTGAACTAAAGGATCATGTTCCCCCAAGAGACTCGATGCGTTTGGTATTGAGCATGCATTTTTTTTTTTCCCCCCACAGAGAACAGTTCGTTTCTTTTGGAGCCATTTCTAATTCAATGTTAACAGAACAGACTTCTCATTGTACCTCACTGTTGACGCATGTGTTTCTCATCATGACAGCACCGAGCATTAACCCTCCTCTGTTTTCTCCCCTCTCCCCTTTCTGAACTTCCTCCAGATGACGAGGACGACGGCAAAGCTCCTACTCAGCCCCTGTTGAAAAAAGGCAGGCAGTCCATCTTGTGTTTCTCTCTCTCTCTCTCTCTCTCTCTCTCTCTCTCTCTTTCTCTTTCTAACTAGCTATTGGCATTCCCTTTCTACTGAATTGACTGTCATCAAAAATTAACTATTCTCTTTCTTCAGTTTTCATGTCATATTTTTCTGCTGGCTTTCTTCTAAACCTCTCCTCATGGCTTCCTGTGGTTTCAGGCCAACCTGTGTGGTACTGTGTGCTTCATCATACTTGGGGAATCTGTCTCCTTCTCTCTAGTTATGTGTGTGCCTGTGTATGGGTGTTCGTTTGCTCTGATAACGTGCCTTTCTCTCTCTCCTGGACTACTTCTGCTGCATCTAGTGGCTCAGTTTGCTTCTGATGGAAAACTAAAAATCTTAAAAATTAATTAAATGCTCTGCAGTGTGTCTAGTGTGATGTGGTGCAAATCATAATGGCAGCTAAATGAAGGTATATGCTTTCATTTGATGGGGAATATTATTATTATTTTTTTTTAAACATTCAAAGGGCTCTTCAAGGTCCCCATTGTTCTGTGGCTCTGGAAAAAGATAAAACTTCAAGATAAAACCTTTTAAATTTCCCTCTGTGCTATTTAAGACGCACCACTCTGCAATCAGACTTTAATATGTCAGGGTAGCTTTTTATGCCATCTTTTCTCGACAATGAAGTGCTCTCCTTAAGAATGCATGTGTGACTGTGTGTGTTCTTAGATAAAAGCAGCCCAACTATGCCACTGAATGTGGCCGACCAGAAGCTGTTGGAGGCCAGTCAGCAGTTTCAGAAGAAGCAAGGCAAAGGCACAGTGGATGTCTGGTGGCTGTTCGATGATGGCGGTATGTTGCAGCTTCCTACAAGTTCTTTCCATGAAACAGTTTAGTAACACCAACTGTTGTTTCCATTGATCTTTTTGATTTATATAATACAAAAACATTCCCACCTCTAGGTATTTGGCTATGTCTGTAAGAGGCTGTAAGTGTGTTGTTAGAAAAAAAACAAACTAATAATAATAATAATTCAGTTATGAAAACAATTTAATCACCAAGTTGAACAGAAATCATTTTTTAAATATTACTGTCAGTTTCTATTTTCGTAGCTTACAGCCTTACATTTTCTTTTAAGAATTAATGTTTATTTACAAACGGCCGTTTGCATGGGATTTGGGAAATTAGGGTTTACCATGTGAGTCAATTGTACTATTTTTCTCGCCGCAGTTAGCTTTATGTATGTCATGTCAGAACAGAAACAGCTTTGTTTTGTTGCTTTTGCAGTTGATTTGAGTTTTTTGCTTTTTTATTTGCTTGTGACAGGCCTGACGCTGCTCATCCCATATTTAATTGCCAACAAGAAAAAGTGGAAGGACTGCAAGATCCGTGTCTTCATTGGCGGCAAGATCAACAGAATCGACCATGACCGCAGAGCGTGAGTGTTTTGCTTTAAAGTAGGGCTGTCATGATTATCACAGTTTAGCGAACAAATCATTCTCATATAAATAAATGCAGGTACTATTAAATTCCCTTGTATTCTTACTTGTACTGATCTATTTGTCAAAGTCGATTCACAAAAGATTAGCATTACTTATTAGCCAGTGCTAGTAGTACTGTCATTCTGATACACTGCAGTGTTGGGTGTTCACACACAGATTCACACTTAAGTGTCTTAGTTACACAGAATCATGTAAATCATGTAAACCCCATCTCATAATTGTAGTTTTTTTTTATATATATATATATATATATATATAATACACACTGTGTAAAGGAAAGCGTGGACAGGATGACCTGACCCAGGACTTGTTGCTGCGGCTTTCATAAATGCTGCTTAGCCAGAACAGGGCCACAAGTCTGCAGCGTTAAGCCTGTGCTGTGAGGCCTATTAGTATGCCGTGTTTCTTTTTACATAAAACGCTTTATGTGTGTCGTCTCTGTACTGTTCTGTTGTACTCTGTTCTCTCTCTCTCTCTCTCATTCTCTCTCTCATTCTCTGTGTGTGTAATTCAGAGAGTGCTCTGAACCCACGTGGCGGTATTGTCCAACACAAATGTTTCCCATTGTCCTTTGCAGCTGCCTGCTGCTCCTTTGTTTGCTAAATTTAGCAGTGTGCCAGCTCTCTGTCCTTCCGTAGCACTCTGAAGCTAGTGTGGAAGTCGCTTGGTTTCAGTGAACTCCACTCAGTTTATAAAACCGTGCTTGACTGCCTCAGTGTGGTTAAGGTTATTTTAAGTTGGGTGGTCAAATGTGGTTGAGTGAGGTTATGATTTAATGAGAAAATATTAAGTGGTACAGTTGCACAGGAAAATACTGTAGCACTTTTTATTTTACCAGTAGTGGTCATCTTGCTACGCATGTTTGTCAAATCTTGTCTTTATTTTAAATCACACCTGCTAAGATGACTCCATTGAGGACTTGAAAGTTCCTTTGGGAGTCAAATTAAATACCAAAACCTGTAGTTTCAGAGCTTCAACATGAATTATGGACTTGCTCCCGTATCCAGCTGTTGCTGATGTTGGGTTTTTTTTTTTGTTGTTGTTCTTTTGAAGTTGTTTCCTTTGAAGACAAGTCCTACGGAAATTACTACTCAGAGAGCAGCCGTGCGACTGTTATCTGCCAAATCCACAGATCATTTTAACAGTCCGCCGACTTAAATCCACTCGCATCTGCTGCGTCAGTTTCGAAGCTCAGACTCTTTTTGTGGCATTACAGTGGCACCAGAGAGGCTTTGAACATTACTCTTGAATGCATTCCTTATCAGAACGGCTTTGTAGGTCTTCTGTAACGTGCCTTTGTTCTTTTTTTGTTTTCTCCTCAGAATGGCCACGTTGCTCAGCAAGTTCAGGATAGATTTCTCTGACATCACCGTCCTGGGAGACATCAATACAAAACCCAAGTCTGAGAGGTAGGATGAGAGCTGCCCGCACCTTTTATCTCAGCAGCCCTCATGTGAGCAGTAATGGCATTTGTGATTTCACACAAACATCATCTCTATAATTGTGCGGTTCTTTTGAGTCAACTGCCAAATGGCTGTGCTCTGCAGTGTGAATGGCAATGCTTTCGTTATTTTTATTTTTTTTTTTTTAATGACATTCATCTGCTCTGCTCTGTTGTGTCCTGCTCTTGTGCATCTAGAGCAGTTGTGGTGATTTTGTATTTAAATTAGTTATTGAAGATTATAGATTACATCATACCTTGAATGCAGTCTGCATACACATTTCATTTACTGCAAACACGGCCACCAATTGCAAAGGGCAGCGTGCTTAATGGTTGGAGCTGTTCTTTTGTGTGGCACTGTATTTAAACCAGTGCTGCACCAATGCTTCATCTGTATCAGCACCAATAAAACACAGGATCCATATCAGCTCTGTGGATACTGATGGCTATGACCAACTCCATAAAGCAATTTCTGACATGCCATGCGCGCCAGTGTATGATGTCAATGAATGTGTAAGAAAAATGAGTTGAAAAATTCTGATGGGGAAACAACATTCAGTACAGTTTTTGTCAAGCCAGAGAAGATGCTGGGTACTTACATGTTCACACCAAAGTTTTATCTATTGTTTAGTTCTGTTTTGCACAATAACAATATTTTACATTTAATTATGTTTACTTTAACATGATTCTTATCACTAATTATATGATGAAAAGATGCATCCAATGTGAGGGCCAGTCAGTGGAAACAATGCTTTCGTTATCCGGAAACTCTGGCCACATTAGTCTGGGCATTGTCCTGCACCAGCAGGAACCCGGGACCAAGCCGTTGTCAGACCTTGTACTAGTGCAGTCAGGCTGTCATGTGGAGGTTTGCGCAACCCTTCAAGGATATGCCCAGTCCTCCCCCCGCCCACTGACCCCATGCTGGATGATGTTGCAGGCAGCATAACTTTCACCATGGCATTTTCCAGACTCTTTCACATCTGTCGCCTGTGCTTTATTGTGGGACCTGCTCTCAACTCTGAAGAGAACGGGGTGCCAGTGGCTGAGCAGTTTTAGTGTTCTTTGGCAAATGCTAATGGAGCTGCTATGGCACAGGACCCACTGGACCGACTGGACTTGCTGTTTCAGCCTGTATTTATAAATTAGGTGTCAGATAGAAAGGAGAAAAAGTGGTATTGTTGTCTCCCAAATATTAACCCACACACCGGCATTAGTAAATCTGAGAGGTTTAAAGCCAACTCGTCAGCCATAGAGACAGCGCACGGCCACACGCCAGCAGTGTTATTGCCATTTAATGAGTGTGCCATTGTGCGCAGGACCATTCAATCTTAAATTTTCAATCATTACTGGTCGTTATTCTTATTACTGTTGTTGTTGTTATTATTCTATATTTATAGCCTATTTTCTCTTTCTTTATCTAATAAGCAGTGGATCAGGTTATGTTTTGTACTTTTTGGTCTTGCAAGGGAAATCTGTCATTTTTACCCTCGTCTTTATTATTATATTGTGTTGCCTCCAGTGTTGACTGTGTTGCAGTGTTTGTCATACGACTCTGTAATCAGTATTTTAATAATGCTAGAGGAAAAAAATGTTATACAAAATTTGTACACTGTGTGTTTATTCAGTTTGGAAGCCTTTGCCAAGATGATTGAGCCATATAAGCTGCGAGAGGACGACATGGATCAGGAGGCAGCAGAAAAGCTGAAGGCTGAGGAGCCCTGGAGGATCACTGACAATGAGCTGGAGCTTTACAAGGCCAAGGTGAACACAAGTCCTCCTCCCCTCACACAAAATCCAGCAGCTACTATTCCACACTGATTCTCCGACTTAGACCTCCAAGTGTTTTTAAGATTAGACACGCTCTGTATTACTCATTGTAGTAAGCATGGTGCCAACAGACTGTGTACCATTTTAAATATAGTTTGTTTTGTCATCTGAGAGCCGTATCAACTTCCACAGCTGGAGAGAGCTCTGTTTAGATGAATAGAATTACGATTGCCCGCATTTAATGAGATTGATTAAATGAGGACCTGTATTGTACAGAAGGTAGTGTTGGTGGAGGGAGTAAGTGAAGCCAGTATTTGCTTGAGAAAAATGAGGGCTGTCTGCATTCAACAACAGATGGAGCCATCTTGAAACTGGACTCCAGCGTTTGATTCAAGCCTGTATATGTGTTTGTGTATGTGTTTATTTTACAGAGTAATCGACAAATCAGACTGAACGAGCTGTTGCAGGAGCACTCAAGCACAGCAAACCTTATTGTCATGTAAGTGGATTTAACTTGGATTAAATGATTCCGTCAACAGTTGTGTGTGTACATAGCATCTACCTTTTGTGTGTGTGTGTGTGTGTGTGTGTGTGTGTGTGTGTGTGCGCACGCGCATGTGCATGTACATATGTGCGTAATTGGAGCTTCTTATTTCTAAGAGTGAGGTCTGTAAGCGAATAAGCAGTACTGCAGTGAAACCTGAGACAGCGATGCATGCCGTTTACCCGCCATTGATAAGTTCTTACTGTAGTTCGTAATGTATACGAACTGGGTGACTCATTTTAAACTTAAACAGGCCTGTTTGTCCTCAGTTAGTCCAGACCAAACAGAGAGAGCTCTGTGTTAGTGCCTGTCCGTCTGATTTCGTTTATAAAGGACAGAGAGGCCATGCCTTTCCTACATCATTTTTAAAAGGTTAAAATTAATGAGAACATCATGGAAACTAGCACTAGTCCCCTTGCAGATGTCAGAAGAAGCATTTTAATTTTTCTCACTATTCCTGCTGGCTCATCCTGTGACTCATCCTTTGTGGCTGTGATTCAGTGCTGTGGAACTGTTGGCTATGCTGCAAAATTGATCCCCATTCTTGTAGGAGCCCGATGGCTTTCATACTAATTGTTCCGTAGTAAAATATTCTCATCCAGCAGATTAATGCATGAATGGACTAAAACAACATGAATGTACATTTTTGTGTGTGTGTATATATATATATATATATCTCTCAGCCATAACGTTAAAATCACCTGCTTGTATCTACACTCATTGTCCATTTACAATACAGGTGCACTTTGTAGTTCTGCACTTAACGACTGTGTACTTTGTTATACTTTGTATACTTTGTTAGCCCCCTTTCAACCTGTTCTTCAATGATCAGGACCAAAGGGCCACCACAGAGCAGATATTATTTGGGTCGTGGATCAGACACATCAGTACTGCTGGAGTTTTTAAACATTGTGTCCACTCACTGTCCACTCTAATAGACACACCTAGCTTGCTGGTCCATCATGTAGATGTAAAGTCAGAGATGATGGCTCATCTGCTGCTGCACAGTTTGTGTTGGTCATCCTCTAGTCCTTCATCAGTGGTCACAGGATGCTGCCCATGCTGACACTGTTGGCTAGATGTTGCTGATTTGTGGATGTTTCTCAGGCCAGCAGTGACTGAGGTGTTTAAAAACTCCAGCAGCACTGCTGTGTCTCATCTGCTCAACACACACCAACAAACCTCCACCATATCAGTGTCACTGCAGTGCTGAAAATGATACGCCTCCCTAATAGTACCTCCTCTCTGGTGGTCCTGTGGGGGTCCTGACCATTGAAGAACTGGGTGAAAGGGGACAATGTATGCAGTGAATCAGATGGTTTACAGTCTAAGTGTAGAACTAAAAAGTGCTTCTATATGGTAAGTGGAGCTGATAAGGTGTGTAGATACAAGGAGGTGGTTTTAATGTTACAGCTGATCGGTGTATATACTCTGTTTGTCTATTGTATCAGTGAACAAAGTCCACTCTTTGTCTGTTTTAACAGCTCCACTCAACGTACAGGTGCATCATCACTTTTATTTATATAGCGCCTTTCCCATGCTCACGGACGCTTTACCCTCACACGTTTTTCAAAAGGAACAAAGTTTTTAATTAATAAATAAATTAATAAATAAAATAACACACAATTCACAGTTAGCCTAAACAGCCGGCCCAGGCAGCCACATAGCTGCATAGTAAATGACAAAATTCCAGCAGCACTGCTTCGTCTAATCCACTCACACCAGAACAACACGCACTAACACACCACCACTGCCTCAGTTTCACTGCAGTACCGAGAATGATCCACCACCCAAGTAATGCCTACTCTGTGGTGGTCCTGTTGGGCTCTTTCCTGACTACTGAAGAAGAATTAGTCTTTCTTTAAAGCTTATTAAGAAAATATAAACAATTGCTTTTTTAATCAAGGACGCAGATACTGAAAACTTTGTGCTGAAACAGTAAAGGAATAACACGCCCAAGATGAAGATGTGCTGTTCTGAATGTATTCTCTATACACTATAGGATAAATCAACAATACATAAAGAAACGTCTGTCTAGGATCATGTATTGAAATATGATATAACAGGTGATACACTAATAGTGCAGCAACTTGTCTGACACAAGATGGCAAATAACCATGTTTTTAAATATATATAATTTTAATGGTTCACATGAAAACATTTAAAAATCTGTGATCCAAAGCCTTTAGATCTGTTTTCATGTGGCCGGGAGACTAAAACATAGAAAACAGATAAACATCCAGCCTAGTCTGTTTGCTGAACTAAAGCAGTTATGTGCAGTATTTCTACATTTGAGTGTGGCTTTAATGAGACGCTGGTAGTTTAGTTTCTGCTGTTTTACTGCAAAACTGAAAACTGAGTCTTTATTTCTCTAATCAAGGTGTCATTAATCATAATATGGCATCGATACAGCAATTTCTATAAGGCTCATTTATTCTCCCTCTACGTGTGGAAATGTCTGTGTGCGTCTGAAGCGGTATAACCGTCACTGCCACATACGTTCTCTGCGTCAGCTCCATTGACATGGTTGCTGAGCAACACTTTCAGTAGAGGGCATTTTGGAGTATATCAAAGAAGGCGACGCTGGATGAGCTCGTAGTTCTGTATTTACTTCAAAAACAAAAAAAACAACTGTTTGTGTCTGCACCGCGGCGAAGATACATCATAGTTACCGTTTCTAACCAACCCTCAACCCGTCCTCAAAAAGTGTTCATATGGAAGTTGTCTTGCACTGCCCCCACGCTCTGCAGCGGTGTTGCTCTGTGCCCTCTGTATTTGTAAGCTTTCTGAAAACGTGCAAATTACACTGAAATAAACCCAGACTGCGGACAGAAAGCTCCATTCATATCCATATTTAACACTGAGTATGAATGAGGCTTTACAGTCTACCCCAGCAACAGTTCATCAAAGTAAAAATCATGTTTCATGTGTGCCTGATATTTTTTAATACTGACACGGTGTTCTTCCTTTCTCTGCCCAATAGGAGTATGCCGCTGGCAAGAAAGGGGGCAGTGTCCAGCGCCCTGTACATGTCCTGGTTGGACACACTATCCAAGGACCTCCCACCTATTCTGTTGGTTCGTGGTAACCACCAGAGCGTCCTCACCTTTTACTCTTAAGAGAATTGATGATCACAAACTCCTCCCCCAGTGAAGCACACCTCGCCGAAATACCGACACTAAACACGAACATGTACACACACACACACACACACACACACACACACAAACACATGAAGATAGATCACCTGTGACTGTAAGGATAGTAATGATGGTGTTGGTTAAAAGGAGGATAGAGAGACTAGGAGCACCTTCTCCTTAGAAGCTTTTGGTTTCTATTGCTCAGAGATCCTTACTGCTGACACACTCCACGGAAGCTGAAGTCATGAGTGTAACAGGGTTTCCAGAACGTTCCGGACCACAGTGGACAAGCACGCGAATGTGTTCAATAATGAATTGGTCACTGTTTTCTTTGGATCACAGGCATCTGAGCATGAAGTACACAATGTTCTGATTATGATTATCATTACTTTAATTGTCACGATTAAAATGTGGATCTTTTTTTCCCCCCCTTTGTTTTTATGCTCTTCGAAGCAGCAATAATCACCCTGTTTTCCTTTTTCCTCACTTGGGAGAAAACAATGCAGAATGCTTTGCAACACCTTTTATAGCCTTATAGATGTGCCTTCCAGTTCAGTCAGATTAAAATATTCAACATTGCCATGATTGATGCTCAAATATCTATAGATGTAGTAGACTATTTTTAAATTGGGTTTTAAACGTGCTAAAGATTTTAAGGGTTTTTATGCGAGTGGAGCGGTGTCGGAGAATGTTTCCACTTCTTAGCATAAAAAGCTTATTGTTGTTATTGTTTTTTTGTTTTGTTTGTTTTTCTTTTCTTTTCCGAGGAGGTTTAATTTCCCCCCCAGTCGTCTTTTGACCTTTTCTGTTCCCTTTTCTTTTCCAGATTTCAGTCTTCCTTTAAAGCTGTGAAGGGATTTTAGCGTTCCTAGTACAGTATCCTCCACTAATCTGGGACGTAACGGTCATCAAAGTTAGAGGGTGTATTCAAATGTACAGAGTCGAAGGACAGTAGAAACGGAACGCTGTATAACTTCGCTCGCTCGAGTGCAGATGAACAGCCTATGGCTTTAAGTGTGCTGCCAGGTTTCTGTCTAAAAGAATGTGTCAGAGAAGAGTGGCACGTCAAAGCTGCTATGAAAACAACAGATACACGAAAAGAACAATCAACCAAAAATGAAGTGACCTCTTGAATTTACATAATTCCACAAACCTGCAGGTCTTGCTCCAGAGGATGACTTTGCCTTAAAAGCAGAAGAAATGATTGTTGACTTTTAACTTCTATCTTATAAGCCATACTGGCTGGTTAAGTGATTTAGCGGGTAAACGCAGACGTAGACAGATAAACAAATGCATTAAATAGAATGTAACGTCAGTCGTAATGTTTTTTTTTCTTTTGTTTTCTTATTTTTTTAGTGAGTTTTCGTTTCATTTCAACACTCTTGTGTCGTAGTAGATTGCTTTTTTTTGGAAGCAGTCCAATTGTAGCTACAAAGTAAACCATGTCAACAGCCTTGAACCACGTTCTCCATCTCTGTTATAGTGTTGGACTGTTACAAAGTAGCCTCTTATTTTCCTTCGTATTTTCCTGTCCAATTTCGGGGGCTTCCCTGTCTCGTGCAGTGTCGGTCTAAAGGCCTGTTCAGGTACTGCAGCTATTGTTTAAAGGCCATGCCACAGATTAAAGGATGTCTGGAAGTGTTGATTTGAAGCCAGTACTGAGAATGTGTTTCCCACATGTCTGTGGTTTTGTTGAATGAGATGCATTAATACCTCTATGCAGGTGAACTGAGATGAGTGCTGCTCATTTCCCACTAATTGATGGAAATAAAAGAAAGTCGCTCATCCAAAACTCAGGATTGGATCTCTCCCGCCTGCAGTGCTTTTTTTTTAATTATTATTATTATTATTATTATTATTACTGTTAGTATATCCCCAGTCCTAGTCGAACATTGCGGACGATTGCTGTTCAGAGGTCTGGGGCTGCATTACAGAAACTTTCTATCTCTGAAATCTTATCTGTTAAGTCAAGTCACCATGAGAACTTCGCTTAAGCATTAATTTAGGACTAAAGTTATTGTAGAACAACAGGTATTTTAACTTTAGAAGAACTCCAGCACTGTTCTAGCTGCTGTTATAAACGTCTGGAAGCCTGTTCTCCCCACTTGAACGAATCCGGCACCTAATTATTATTATTTTTTCATTTGCTACATCATGAGTCAATTGCTAAGTGCTGGATTTTTTTTATTTTAAGTGGCGGGAATGGGCTTCCATAGCTAATTTTAATCATGTGTTTTGGTATCAAGTATGATGGTCAGTCGAGCATGTCAGTCGAGCAGTTTATGGTTTACTAACTTTTTTTAGATCGGCAATACCAGAGACGTTATCAGTGCATTATCCAATCAAAGTCTCTCATCACGGTGTTTTTGGAGGGGCGAACAGTTCTCTGTAGATGACTGAGTGGATGATTGTACTTAACACAGATTAAAAAAAATAAGTAAATAAATAAAAAGAGAGAAACTCTCATCTTAGATTTGTTCCGCTGCCATGTCCTGGTTGGAGGTCAGCATAGACGACCAGGCTAGAATAGGTATCAGTCCACAGCAGGACAGAAAAGTAAACTATTTCTATAATATTAAATATTTCAAATATGTTAACTTGGAACGTTTCCCTGCGGAGTTGCTGGTCAAAGACTCAGAAAGGTATAATGCATGGCTGGGTAGGAACCTTTGACTGCACCAGTGTGATGCAGGTCAACTGAAGGAACTCGAGATGTTTCAGATGTCCTTGTTCTGTGGAAGGCAGAGTGGACATTGATTCAGATGAGAGAGTTTATTAATGACCCACAGACACTAAGTCAGTTCTGCTGGTTCTCTACTGGTTCAGTCTATGGCAGGGGTCATTTGTTTATCTTTCCCACCAAAAAAAGGTGGATGTGTTTAATTTTTTTTTTTCCCCCCCGAACGAAGATTCTTACATTTGTTGATGTGATATATAAGATGTGACGCCATAATTCCCAAATCAGGATGAGATCCTGTAGTCGGAATTTGTGGAAAGTCTTGATGAACAGATGGGAAGTTTCTGTAATGCTACCGCAGGTGATGAGTTTGAGCTGGACTGTATTGATGAGATTAATGTGGGATGTTGATGATGATTCCATTTCTTGTGTCATTAGTTGAAACCAAACGAATCGACTTTGTTTCCCTTCTGGAGTAAATTCTACGATGAACTGGTTTTAGTTCACAGAACTCTGCCTCCTCTCTGCACTCGCTGCTCTGTTCATCTTAATGTGACGTTGCTTTAACGAGAGATTGTTTGAATGTAAAAAGAACACTAAATGAACACTGAAAACAGGCACTTCTCCGTTTCGTGTCCATCACATTCAAGAATTCCTATTTTTTTTAATCTACAGTTGCCCGACGGCAAGCTTTATACTGTGATGTGTTGTCAAGCTCTATGTAGTAACTGCTACCCACATGACTGCGTCTCGACAATACATGTTCATCACCAATCACCATGTGAGAAATATGCCATGAATATTTGAATGAATATATTCATATTTATAGCTCTCTCTCTCTCTCTCTCTTCTTTCTTTCTTTCTTTCTTTCTCTTTCTCTCTCTCTATATATATAAATATATAAATATACTCTAGTGTGCAAAAGGACTTTGTACTTAATGTGTGACACTTGTAGTTGGCTTTTTTTTTTGTTGGTTTATTTGTTTTTAAGACTGTGGGCGTTGTGAAGTGCTTTCGACTTCAGATGGTTCGGTCTTAATCATTTTAAGATGTTGTGTGCCCTGGGTGAGTGGGTGAGTGAGTGAGTGAGTGGGTCAGTTTGTGTGGCTGTATAGACCTCAAATTTCCTTAACACCTACAAAATAATCAAGAAATTAACCAGTACCTGTTATCTTAAATTATTAAGCTATGATATATATACATACACATATATATATTTCAATATAGTTGCAATTGGGAGGACTTTTTAGACGTCGAGTTGAAAAAAATAAAATAAAACAAACTTGCTATTAATATGTGTAACGACCACGATGTGTGTTTGTAAGTGCGATATTCATAAATGTATAGCTACAGGTAGCTCTGGCGTCAGAGGCTACTGTGGGATCAGGGGGTACTTCTAACGCGCCTCTACAAGCTGTTGTATTCTGTGTGAGACCAAACAGATCAACGTCGTGTGTGCTTTTCCCATGTTGCTGCATTTGTTTTTTTATGATTATTATTATTGTTATTTTTATTATTATTATTATTATTATTTTTCTTCCCCTCACTGTTCAGACTTCCTGCCCAGGTGTAGCCAAAGTCCAGTTCCTCTCACTCCATCAGAGCTGGGAGCCATGATGATGAACCATGACATAAAAAAAAAGAAAGAGGAAAAACTCAAACTCAACCTCGTTGCTCCCAACTGTAGTTCACACTGTATTTCTTTACTAACCTGTAAATATCTAGTCTAACCAGATAAATTAAGGGAGTGGAAAAATAATGGTGAGGTAAATAACGGAGAAAGAAATATTTATTTTAGTCTAGATTTCTCCAAATTTCCTTTCTTTCTTTCTTTCTTTTTTTAAATTGCATGTTGATTTTGTTTCCCTTTTTGATTACTTTCAGATTTTATTTTGTTTTTTTTGTTTGTTTCTCCTTCTCTGTACATTTCTATCTTTTATATGCCTTTTAAAGAAAAGCTGTGTTGACAAACGGTTGAGTTTGACAACTGCTCAAGCGTAGGGGTGGATCGAATTGATCGGGCTGGAAGAGGAATGTTTTGATATACTGTACTGTTAATTGTCACAAATGCTTTTTTTCTAACATTTTAACATTTAAGGTTACCGATACTTTGTACATCTTTATTGCAATAAATACAAATCCAAAAATCAGCCAGTCCTTTGAGTTTCAGTTCCGTGTAGCAGTGAAAGCTGCACACTCGGGCTTACGCATGCATTAACCCTGACTGTTATAATATCAAACAGCACTCACTGAAGATTGAATGTTCAGCAGTGCTGCCATTGGTAGAACAGCACTGCCATCATGTGTTGGGACAGTTTAAGCACATGCTGTTCTCATGTTTCCTACAGGCCTGGAAAAAATCTTGGAAATGCTTTTTATACCAAAACCACTAACATTTTTATTTTTGGGGTAAGTTTTTTAGGATTGTGTGTGTTGGTTTTGGTGAACTAAACCAAACACCATCTTTTACGCTCTGACCTTCAGTAAAAATGGCCTCGTCTGGAATTTGTAGGAGTCAGCAAGACTATAAATATCACTGGCTTTCACTTCAACTGTAAAAGCTTAAAGGCCGCATCCCTTTTTGAGCGAACATGTAAAGAAAAGCACGTAACGGGTGAAGCATTCAATGTGCCTGTGTTCTGACTCACCTGAGTTCCTCACCTACCCAGCTTGAGATGGGCTTCTTTAGCTGATTAGCTGAGTGAGTCGTGTTCAGGCCGTACAGAACCTGGGGTCTCGGACTCCCTGAGCTGCCCAGCAAAGAGCAGACTGCTGACAGAGACTACTGAGCTTCTAGCAAAGTGAGAAGAATCCTCCAGACGTATAGTTTACTATCAGAAAAAGATGAAAAGAAAACAATGTATTTTATTTATTTTATAAAAACACCAGAAATGAATATTGCCTCTAAAAATCTGCAGGCGTACATCGCGGGTTACTGTAAAGCATGAGTGCATGAAGAAGATGATGTTTGTAGTGAGAGGTCAGATTAAGTTCCCTGGGCTGCCAAGTCAAAAACCGTGCAGGTATAGTTTAAAATCCTGGGCAGAAGCTACAAACTTAGATTAAAATCTGTAGCTGATCTTTTTGGGGAACGCAGCTCATAAACTGTTATCTTTTAAGTGTACATTTATTTCTGTATCTTTTATATTTTTGACCATTTAATCCATTTAAGGTCTTTAAAGTTTAAACAAACATGAATTTTTAGATAAAGAACTAAAGTTCTGATCCTCTTCATACTGATTCCTACAGAGAGTATCCAGTACATCATCACTGTCCACACAAAAAAAAGCATGTCTCTGAAATGGTCATCTTCCAGATCTTACAGATTTAAATTTTGGAGCATTTCTATTGGTTTATTGACCATAAACATAGCACACAACATAAAGAGGAGCTCCTGAGCTTAAACTGTGGGGAAAAAATACAAAAATGATGTCCTTTTGGGGTTTTTTAGGGGGCGGTCACAATTTGCAAGCTTCTTCTGTCATTAAAACTGAGTCAGCTGTGATTTAGGTCCTAAAGAAGTCTCCAAAACGTTTCTGATAAAACATAAAACGCTCCAAAACGCAGCATCATCGTTACATCATGTTCCAGGAGAGATACAGTACACCACACGAACTAAGCCTGTGTTATCGGATACATATCACACCAGCTCTCATATAACAGACACACAGAGGAACACAGTAGAATTACTGCTAATGTTACTGTAGGATACTGTTCATAAGGCTACATGACACCTACATAAGCTTGTCATGACACCTGCCATAACCCCAAATACATGGTTAGACATGTTTATTCCAATAGGCGTCCTCTGGCACATCAGCTACTTTAGTTAACGTTGGTTTATGAATGAGGCTACTGGAATAAGCGTTCAGTCATTTATGTAGGGTTCTGTCGGTTCCTTTGACAAACGTATGTAGAGGTCACCTGTGTGTGGAATACCTGCTGGGGGTCCCTTTGCTGGCTGGCTGCTAAGTTTACTCACCTTCTCTTTGTTGATGTTAATTTAGTAGCAAGAGGTTCTGCTCAAATTTAAAATTGTTTTAAGAAGTTTTAAAAAGTTTTCAGACTTGCAAACGTACTACAGTATGTTGTAACGTTTTTCAGAGGTATCCTGGGTGTAGATACAGTTTCTAGGCTGTGAGGGACCAACTGAGTGAACCAATCTGCTCCAGCGCCACCCTGAGGCAGAGCAGTGCTGCATCTCTTGTTTGTTAGTGAAGAATATCAAAAACAGATGCTAAATTATGACCTTTCCCTGAAGTAGTGTTAAAGCATCCATTTTTTTCTAACATCATAGAACCTTTACTTTCAGGACCCCACCCCCCTCCCCAGAATGATGTTTATTTATTAGTTTGGGGATTCCAGACCCCTCTCCAGGACCCACTGTATTACACACCTTGGCATCGTATAGCTTTATGAATAGGACCCTACATTGAAGGGCTACTGAATTTCCTCTGCTGTCTGGATATTATAGTCTGAGCAATATGTTTAAAATTCATATTCAGTTATTACTATAAAAGGTCCTAAACAACATTACGACTGCAACAGGACAACATAACAGAATAAAAATACATTATTTGATGTAATATGATTCAAACAGGAAAATAAACAGACACTCCTCTGTCCTTTACCAGCTCTTAATAATAAAGTCCACGTATATGAAACATATTTAAATGTTTTAACTGTGTTTGTTTCCTGAACACATTAAAACCATTTTTTCATAAATCGTCTTTATTGAAACTTTTCCAATGTGTTCATATTCTTTCACTCCGTCCTCTTCTTTGTCTTGTTGACTTTTCCTGCTGCTGCTTCTGGAGGACGTGCACATCTTACTTTCTTCCTTAATTTGCATCATATTTGCATGAAATTTACAAGAAGCTGTGAGCGGCAGTGCTAGCAGCTGGTGACTCATCTCTAATGACTGTAACGGCTCCATTACCAGCCCCTCAATCAATTAACACATAAATAAACTCTACTGCACCTTAACCAAACATCATGCGAGGGCTAATTTGAAATCTGATTAGGTTTTTTAATAAAAGTACAGCCTTTTTCTGATTTTAAATCACGTTTACTTGCGACAACAGACTGCTATTCATCAGTTCCAGCGAAATTCTTGTGTGTTTTAGGCCTAAATTAGAGGAAAGGCCTCTGGATTCTCTCTGGGACACTAACGACATCACTTCTCACATACTGGACGTGTTTCAAATAACATGCAAACAAAGTCATTCAGAGTGTTCTGAAGTGGTTGTTGTAGAGAAACCTACCAACACTTCAACTTCCTTATGGTGGTGGTGATAGTAAGTAGGGGTTTCAGTTTCTGCAGCACAAATATAGTTAATCCATTCAGTATCTAAAGCCACCAGAGGCTGTATATGAAATGTTGATCATGATAAAATAGCGGTAGGTCCAAAAAAACATGTCTTGCTTACATGCCACCTCTTTTTCAATAATATGTTTTAGTGGAACATTGTAAAAAACTTTCTGTGAGGTAGTTTTCAAGTCTGGTTCTGTCCTCCATGTCGCCGTGACAACTGTTCTAAACTGGTAAGTTACAGTAGAATGGAGCATTTCCCATCAAACCACTCTGAAAGACTTTATTTACATCTTAAAATCTTGGATTTTGAAAAACTGGTGGAATTGCCCTTCAGAATAAACACTGGAACAAACGTGAAATTAGAAATGGTGAAATAAAGAGAACCGACTGTTTCCTTTTCTTAGCGTTAATGGTGATATAGTCACTTTTGGTCACCAAACAAGTACTCGTCCCATGTTGTTATTAGCAACCACCGTAATAAATATAAGGTCAGTTGAATGAAGAGGCTAGCTATCATATATACACATGTATGAATCTACGCTTTCTAGAATAGTAGTGTTTTAAACGGTGGCATTTATCTGCTAAGCCTTCTCGAAGACTGCATTACACTTGATCTCGATCACCATCACAACCACTGCAACAGAGCCTGAAGCCCGTTTAGGAAAGCGCCTGTAACTAATGCTGTTGGATCTGAACTGAACTGAAGAACTCCACAGATGCAGCTTTGGTCTCCTCTGTGGAGAACAGGGCCTCTGAATGAGCCTTAACGTGATTTACACTTCACTTCAGTGACCACTATTCAAAAATAGTCTTGTATACTATATACTGTAGGTCTTCATGAGAACATACATGACACAAAAATATACTGTTCACCCCGAATTACAAAACATAGTTAAGCTTACTCCTGGTGTGTTCATGGAGGTTGACCACTGAACTTAAAAAAAATATATATGACCACTCTCCCTGAACCTCAGACAAGACAAAACAGGGTCAGAAGTGAAGTCACTAGTTTTGCACTGGAGCCATAGCTAACATAGGCTAATGTACCTGATCAGTAAATGAGGCTTAAACAGTAAACATGCCTACATCATTGCACAGTTGCCTCAAACTGACTAGTGCGTTAAGCCACTGACCTATTGGTATCTATAAGGAGGCAACGTTACAAATTGCCATGAAAGCCCAGATTTAGCCTACGCTTCTTGGACCCTTTTATAAATAACAGTATGTCATACAGTGGCAGATACAGAGGCTAACAGTTGATGACGTTATGAACCTAACCACAGAAGAAGGGAATGCACTGCCACAATGGCTTGCTCTGTGACGAAGCCATAGATTAGTAGAGCGTGATGTGTCCCCTTCCAATGAGCCCTGGATCACATTTCTAGCTCTCAGAAAACCAGAGAAATGGACCCTCAGACTTGTACAAGTTTGTATCCAACGCAATAGGCGGCCTTACTGAGACGCTCGCCTGCGGAGGAGGTTGGAAGAGGGAGTCAAATTTAGAGTACCATCACTACAAAAATAACTGACTTCAAACTTTACACGGACTGCTATGAAACCTACCCAGCCACATGACCCTTTACTGCAGTCTGGCGAAGTGTTGACCACTAAGGTAGGGCAAGAAAGGGCAACTCTGAGAAACTTGGGCTAGAGTTCTGGGTGGCTTCGGTGGCTGAGACTTGAAGCTTTGGCAAGCAAAGAGTGTGTAAGAGTTAAAGAGAGGGAGGAGCTGGTGGTGGGGTTTGAATTCCGTTACAGGACAGTAAGGGGCAGAGGATTGGTTTACTTAGGGCATGTGGTGGGCGTGGTCCTTTCCCCAATTTAGTTATTTCTGTAGCACTGTAGATCAGCACAGAATGATAGAATAAAGCCAAACTCCGCAGGTCAACAAACTCATTACTTCAGAAAACCGGTGATACAGACTCTGAAATCACAGGGGTGCGGTCTTTTCTGAGGCATCCATGTTGGTAAGTGTTTAAGTCAGGTGTCCAGTGAACAGTTGACATGAAGCTTCACCGAGCAGTACAGTCCACAAATCCGACTAGTGGACTAGTTGTCTGTGCAACCCCTGATCAGAAACCACATACGCATGTCTAGATGTTACTCAACAATTCAGCACGTATTGAAGTAAGTATTGTTGATGTAAGCTTTCATTACTTGTTAGCTACATTATCTTTATGGCTCCAGCACAAAACCAAAGAAGAAAACTTTGAACACCAAACATAACTTAGCTACTAAAGTTACTACATTTGAGAATAAAATTGTGTAAATCTGATTTCTGGCCAAACCATCGCCGTGACGTTCTGGTTAAAATGGCTTATGAAGCTTATACGTAGCACCCATCGTTTAAAGAATGAGCTGCTGATCTTTGGTGTGTGAACGGGCTTCACAGTGGAGTCACACGGGCCACACGGTGGCGATCTACTGCAGTGTGATGTGCAACTTCATGTGCAGGTCCTGGCCCAGCTCTCCAGAGAGGTAGTCTTTGTCTCTGCCATCCTCCAGCTCATGCAGCTCAGAGT
The DNA here is from genome assembly GCA_021613375.1 of Megaleporinus macrocephalus. Taxonomy (NCBI): domain Eukaryota; kingdom Metazoa; phylum Chordata; class Actinopteri; order Characiformes; family Anostomidae; genus Megaleporinus; species Megaleporinus macrocephalus. The sequence goes on from CM038720.1 coordinate 30,686,941, forward strand.
GATTGTACAGTGGAGAGCTGCTGATCTCCAGCTCATACGCTCCTGCGACGGCTTTCTTGTGCAGGCAGTGCAGGTAGCTGAGGCCCTGCCGCTGCTGCAGCCGGAAGATTCCGGCCTGGTTTCCCGCTCTGATGGAGTAGGAGACGTGGTGGTTGAGAGTTTTGATGGCAGGGACCAGCTCCAGGATGTGCTCCTTGGGACTGCACTGAGATAAGCTTAGTACTAGGGTCAGGGGCTGCTCCATGTCCACACTGGCCAGGCTGACCGGAGCTCCCTGCAATGGAATGAAAACAAATACCATAACTTGGGGTAATGGTCACCCTAAGACTGCAGTTTATACCATGTTGCCTTAAATTTGTTGGTAAAAATGGATGAAACATCCCTAAATGCAGTATATTGTCACCATCCAAAGAAAAAATGTATCTCCAAAATAGTAACTTTAAAAGAAAGAATAAAAACATTCTTAACTTTTTAATGTATCTTGGTGATATACACAATAGACAGTGCTAGGTATTTAACAAAGATCAAAAAAGCAATAACATGAAATTGGGGAAAATCATACCACTCCCACAATTTTTAAACAATGACTAGAAATTGTTAGAGAAATTTATATAGTAGAAAAAATGACTTAACAGCTTCGGCTGAGGGGAATAGTATTTGAAAATAACTGGAGGAAATGGACAATATACAACACCACAGAATCATATAAGGATGAATAAACTGAAATAAAAGAACTTTAAGGATATTGTAACCTCTAAACACACTCTTATGACTTTTGGCAACTGGAATTAATATTCTTTATTTTTTCTCCTATTAATGACACAGGGATTTTCAGTACAATGGATACTGTTATAATTATTATTTGTATTTGTTTCTTTAATGCCCCCCCTTAAAATGTTATTTGTGCAAATAGAAAATGTAAAAAAATCTCAATAAACATATAAAAAATAAAAACATTCTTAACCTTCAATATAAACTAATGCAAAGAGGTTTCATTCTTAGTGATTTTAGAGCATTTTGATTGGTCCATCCATCCATTAAACCTTCATAGGATATAAAGGGCAATGACATGGAAAAATGAACAGTTAACAAAAATGGAGATATATATTTTTCTTTAGAAAGCGACGATATATTACGCATTAAGTAACTGACCAGTTAAGACATGGTTGATGTCTAAAGTGTGCTTCTATGGTGGAGCTGAGGCTAATAAACTAAATATATTACAGAAACGTATACTTCACCAGTTAACACCCTGTATATAATGCATGACTAAATCATTGCACATGTCTTAACCATGTTGGGCTGTATAGCAACCTCAACTGTCAATCCTTCCTGTTGCATACAGTGTCAGAAACCATGTGAGCCAGTCTATTTATAATGGCTTAAGAGTTTGACACAGTTTGAGGCTGGTAGATGATGATTTGGGGATGAAGAAGTAAACTCTGGACACTGAAATGTCTTGCTCTATTCAGGATAAGAGGATAAATTATGCTAATTTGACTTGAGTAGATTTATTTCTCTCACCTCCTCGGGCTCTGTTTGGTTGGTAGAGCGTCTCTTCCTGACTCCTCTCTTTTGGAGGCTGTTGACATTGCACTCGTAGCAGCCTTCTGGAGACAGGCTGTTATCCTCAGCTGCCCCAGCTGCACCTGCAGAGCCCGGCCGGCCTTTCCCAAAGCCAAGGCCTGACACACAGTGCCTGCATACATACATACATAGAGATAGATAGTCAGATCTTTATTCATTACTGCTCAAGCGACTGCCTAAGACACTTAGAATATAAGATGATTGTCATAAGGAAGGTAAACAACAAGCACATTACAGAGGGTATATATTATCACCCCACTGAATCTGATCTGGAACCTCTCGTACAGTAACGTGATCAGAGCATCGGTTTCCAGTGGCGTACCTCCACCATGTGTCCTAATATTCCTACTGTGTCGTTCAGGCCAGCCCCCCTCTCCCCTTCTCACCCTTGGCCCACCCTGTAGTATCCAGGTGGGCAGCCACACAGGTAGCCTCCCTTCGTATTGGAGCAGCCATAGTTGCAGGGGTTCGTAAAGGAGGTGCACTCATCCACGTCCTGGCAGGTGCTGGAGAGCTGCTCAAAGGCGTAGCCGGAGGGACAGGCGCACTTGAAGCTGCCCAGCGTGTTGTAGCAGGACGCGCTGCCGCAGGTTCCAGGAGTGGAGCACTCGTTCTCATCTGCAGCACAGACACGCTGACGATTAGGCTTTGAAGAGTGTGCAGCTTAATGTCAATGTATTTGCGATTAAAGATATTATTTCTCAGTGAGCACAGGTGGAGGTTTGGTTTATCCGATACACTAAGCTGGGGAAGAAGACCCCAAGGGTGTAACACGTCCCACTCACCTTATTTTCTCCTCTGATCAAATGACTGATGCAAATCTAATCTCGACACGTTTACTGAAATTCCTTCCAAGAAGTCACCTGGAAAACTGAACTAATGAGGTTTATTATTTCCAGGAGTCTTTATAGGGGCCATTGTCTGTCATTCATTTACATTTTAATATTTTATGTTTATATGAAACTGTGTGATGGTGTGGTTTACATGATATCATATGATATATAAGTTGTATATTTGGTTTTGACAGCAAAAGTTTTTTAAGCTATATTTTTGTGCCGTACTTTGATTATTAGAAGTGAAACAGCTGTAAGTATCAGACTCGCTCTGCTGATTGGATTGTCTGTCAGTTTCCTAGAGTTTTACTGAGTTGGGAAAATCTGCTTTTAGGTACAGTGCACCAAGAAACTCTAAAACTCAGCTCACTGGTGTCACTAAATCATTTTCAATTTTTAGTTTCTAACCACCTTCAGACAGCCTGTATATGTTTTGAGGTTTTTTTTGCCTTTTATTTATTTTGTCCTTTTATTTATCTAATTTTTCTGTTTTACATTTAGCCATTCTTTGTATTTAAATTAATTTTATTTTCTTGTTCTATTTTTGGCTTTTTACCTTTTTTTGTTTATTTATGTATTTATTTATTTATGTATTTGTTTCTGTCATTTCATCTATCCTATCTCTGTTTTTATTTTATTTTATTTTCATCATTTACTGTTTTCATAATCTTGGTGTATTTAATTAATTTCATTTTTAATCTTCTATTACTTAATTGTGTTTACATTTCTATTGTCTAATTATTATCCCTTTATTTCATTGTTTTATATTTTTAGCTTATCCACTTATCCTTTTATTTTGATTTATTTATTTGTTTGCCTGTTTTTCGAATATTTTTATCATTTAATTCCAATTGTTTTACTCATGAAGTTTCCTATTTTAGCTTCCTTGATTAAATACTTGATTCTAATTTTAAATTATTTTCAGTCCCTTTAAGTTATACAAGCTCGGTTGCATGAAAATGAGGGTTCTGCTCAATGTATTACTGATTGAAAATAAAGGTTGATTGATTGTTTGATATACTGTACTGTGCAAAAGTTTGAGGCACTTGTGAACATTATTATATTTAAAAAGCTATTTTTCCAGACAGGAAGCTTTTAGTAGTGTTTTACAAACACCAGTGTGTTTATTTAACCCTTTCCAAGCTTCTCCTTGTGGAAACAACCCAGTATTATTTACAGTTCTCCTCTAATACCTGCTTTGACTGCTCAGTACTTTATCAAGCTAAGTCAAGAAGGAACTGAATACATTCATACAATGTCTGGGGCGTCCAGGAGAAATCTGGAACTACACTTTCTTCAAACTGGAGCTCAAGATATGATCTACTTCTTTCACAATAAGATATTCATGCTACTTTGTATTGTATTTATGCTCATTTACATCTGCTCTAATGATATGTGGTGTTCTTACTGGTGAAAATATACTTAGTGCTCAGATAAAGGATTTTAAATAATCAGGTTAGGTGCCTAAGACTTTTGCACAGTAGTGTAAATAATGCATTTTCAAAACTTCCTTGTGGGAACTGTAGGACATCAGATTTAAAGATTTAATTCATTTTCATAAAAATGAAATGGTTGTTTCTGTTTATTTAAACAGCTTCACAGCTACACAGTTTTCCAGTAAATGGATTTTGTTATCAAGTGGGACATTATTCCCCATTTTTTACCAAACACTAAAGTCAAAGAGACACGCTGCCTCTGAGAGGGAAATTTAATAAAAGTCATGTTTTGATTACTGGCCACTGTGAATTCATAACACAATGCTGTTTGATGTTCTACAGAGGGTGCTGTTGTACTATTGCTTCGGCTTACAAACACAAACTTCTGAAGAACATTTCCCACACTGAGAAAACAAATGCATGTAATCTCTGCTCTAACGGCTTTGCAAACAGTGATGGAGTGAGCCCCAAACTGTGTGTGAAAAGTGAAAAAAGTGAACTGCAGTGGTGAACTGAAATATTTGTGGCTGTCTGCCGTCTGCAATAAAAGAAATGTAAAGTTTAACTTAGCAGCTTCACGAAACCAATTCATAAAACACAACAGACTCTTTCAGCTCACCAGCAGCCTTGTTATGTGGCGGCAGGTTTGTGCAAAGAATGTTTCATACAGCAGTCGGGTTTCAGCAGAGCAGTGCAAAATGAGCGCTTACGGAGATCTACTTTACTTCCTTACAGGACGTTCCAGTCAATAACCATGTTCCCAATCATACGCAGGGTAGTTTTTTAATAGTTTTTAAAGCCAAAATTGTCCAAATTCAAAGCTCAATCTTAAAAGGACATGAATATTACATGCAGTACTGACTAATTTTTAACTTATAAGAAGATCTGGACTGTACAGTACTGGACAGATACTACATACACTGTGATCAGTGTCTTTATTCTAAGAAATGAGGACCTGTGTTTGTACACAGAGAAGTATCACTTACCAACACACTGGTTCCACTGATAGTGCTGGGTGTAGCCCTGTGGGCAGCTACACCTGTAGCCCCCTAACATGTTCTCACAGCCAAACTGACATCTATGGCTACTGCCACACTCATCCACATCTACATAAAGAGAGAGACACAGACACAGAGAGACGACAACATGAATTAATCAGGCTAGCCCTGCAAGTAGTTTGTCATTACCTTTTATCTCTACTGTTGTTTTTTCTTTCACCAGAAATATCAGCTGCTGTTTATACAGCGTCAGAATTCCTCTTCTGTTGACAAACAGATCATTTGGAATTCCATGCCAGCATCAAAAAACAAAAAGGTAAAGTTGTGTGATTTTATGTAATAAAAACACCAGGCGGAGCATCTCGCTAACTAATTAGGTTAATTGGCAACAGGTCAGGAACAGGACTGGGTATAAAAGGGGATCCTAGAGAAGAGGAGTCTTCCACAAGTCAAGATTGGGAGGTGTTTACCCCTCAGTAAAAGACTGTGAAGAAAAATAGAGAAAGAGAACAACTCAAGAATGGTTTTCTATGAAAGAAAAATAGCAAAGAACTTTAATTCCCAGAGAAACCATTGTGTGTGTAGGGGACAAGGCCAGCACTGGACAGCTGTGAGTTTGGGGCCCTCAGGCAGCACTGCATAAAAAAACACTGCTCTGTAGTGCAAATAACTGCATAGACTCAGAAACATTCCCGAAAGTTCATCATTGCATTCAACAACCAAGATCCTGGAAAAGTGTCCTGTGGTATCAAATTTTAAATTCTTCGTGACCACCTGACTTACCAGCACATACCAGGTGAGTGGGGCATTAGCGCAGATTGGTGCTAAAGGACTAATATAAGATTTGGAGCAACATATGCTGCCATTCACATGAAGTCTTTTTCAGGGAAGGTCTTACTTACTCCAGCAAAACATGCCAAACCACTTCCTGTATGATTTACACCAGTATAGCTCCGTAGATAAAAGAGTGCAGCTACTAAACTGACCTGCCTGCAGTCCAGACTGGTCACCTACTCTAAATACTTACCACATTACAAAACAATTATAATAAGGGGAGAGCCCTCGCTGTTCAGCAGCTGAACTCCTATAACGAGCAACAATGGAAAATATTTAATTTTCAAAACTACAGCAACTGGTTTTCTCACTTACTAAATGCTTATGAGTGAAGACAAGGGCGTAGGAGCGGGTCTGACATTGGGGGGGTGGACACTTTTGCTAATATGAATCAAAGCTCACCCTATCCCCTAAAATATTATCTATAAGCTGATTTCACTGTAGATAAAGTAGTAAATCATTGTATGTATAGAGATGTAGAACAACATTTGTGGAATTACAGTAAATTGCAAATAAATAAACAAAATACATTATCTGTATGTCTGTTTATTATTAGATAAATCCAGTTCATCATTTCAGATCATTTTACAAACTAAACAACATACTCCACATTACGTGATACTGTTGTGAAAAAACTTTTTAATTTAATTATTTCTGGATTATATACACATATAACCAAAAAATATTTTTTTCTTTGGTGGCATAATACTGAAATTGAAAACACTAGACTAACATTAATGTTAGACAGTAAGGCTGTGTCCCAAACAGCACCTCTGGAACATTACACACTGCACTACTGACAGCACGTCTAACGATAGTGTCCTTTTATTTATTTAATTATTTATTTTTTTTATTTATTAAATTTTATTTTATATGTGTTTAGTGTGGTACCAGGCTGCAGTTTGGGGGGTGGACAGAGAGTAATGTAACTTTACGTTTCAGAGTGCTTTCTGACTAAAGTTAATATAAACATTAGCTAAACCAAACCCCCCTAGTCTGTTACCATAACAACACATTGTACTAAAGCCATTTTATTGCAGTAAATATTGTCATCGCTGCTAACTGTTGCTCTTATCACTGACCTCACGGTCAACGCTGGTGCGAACTACCTGCCGCTCCAATGAGGCGAGAACTCAGTGAAGCTGCTGACTCCAGGATATTTCTAAAAAGGCAGCTCAACACAAGCCTTAACAAAGTGAAAGACCCAGACCACCTAACAACCAGAGCCCGTTGCAAACAACAAACACAGCACGTGAATTGCGAACGCTGCCAAAACACGATTTTTTGCGAAGTGCGGACCACTTAAGGCAAGGCAAGGAAGGGGAACTCTGAGGAACTTGGGGCTGGAATTCTTAGTGGCTTCGGCTGCTGTGGTTGAAGCCAGGCCCCCCCTGCTGGGAAGGTGGTGGGGTGCAAATTTTTTCACGAGAAAGTGAGGGTGGAGGAGTGGTTTATATGGAGTGTGAAATGGTTGAGGGGAGGAGTTAAGGCGTGGTCCTTCTACCAAACTTGAGTTATTTCATAACTTTATTTGAAATAAAAGCTTTTTTAAACAGTTTCCGCTTTTCTGTGGTTTAATTTTTGGGTGGGACAAATCTACCTGGTTCTGATATTGAGTGGAACACTTCCCCCACATTTCTTGGTTTCTACATTCAGTATGTTGTGCTTATTTTATAAATGATTTGCGCATCACTGCATCTACGTTTCATTTTGCACAGCTCCCCAACTGTGGAAACGGGACTATAATTGTAAATGCTTATAATCCAGTTTACATCTTCATCAACGTCATTAGTCCTTTCTTCTCACGCATTGTGTGCCTTTTGTCCTCTCTGTGATGTGGTGGCACTGGTTTCTTTCCTTTTCCTCCCAGATGCTCTTGTGGTATCGTAACAGCACCACATTCGCTTAATGAGAAACTAAAAACCTTCTCTGGGAATGTAAAAGCGCCTTTTACGTTCAAGCCTACCAGAAATGCAGCCATTACCATGGAAAAATGAGCCAGCGCCGTAGCAAACTATTAATGTGAACCTGATTCTCTGGCTCCAGGCGAGCTGGCGCTTTGACAGTACATCGGTTTCCAATACACTTATGGAGAGCGAAGGGCCTGTTGCTGTTAAACAGCTTGTCCTTCTCAGCAGCTCATGGCTATGTTGAACATCTAGATCTGTATCTGTAAAAGAGCAGGTACAAGATTCAAGGCTGTGTTCAGAATGATCTATTACAAGACGTAACTGTACACTGGGTGTAACGGTATAAGCTCGTCGCTGTCCACCTCTGAAAGTGATTCGGAATAGAGCCAGTGCAATATCTGGGAGTTGAGCCACGTTGGAACCAAAGGCACTAACCACTGTAGCGCATAGCCTGAGCGCTCATAACCGCAGATTAAAAAACTCTCCCACCGGACTGAGGTGTGTTGCTTAGTGTGACTGGTCACGAGCGGATTGTTTGGAGAGAGCAGCTGACCTCTGCTGCCGTATTCAGAATTACAACCAGGCGAATGCAGGATTTTAGGTCTGATAGGAACAAATCAGTGGCGACTACAGCGACTACCTTTCACTTTCTACTAATATACATACCCTAGGCTGCTTTTACTGCAGGTGGCAGGAGTGATTTAAAACAACACTGTTTGTTTGAAATTAAAGGGTTAGGGTTAGGGTTCTATTACCTGCCCACAACCATGGCTTGTGGACAGCTTGGCTTTAATCTGCCCAATGACACAATTAAAAGAAAAGCAAAAATGCACAACAGTTAAAGGCCCATATGTTAGAATAAACAACCTTCCTGTTTGAAATAAAGTGCAGCATGTAAACACAGTTAAAGCTGCAGAGCGTGCAGGTCATTTGCCAGTACATACAGTTCATATACAGAAACTCAGCTAAGAAACCAGCTTGTTTTAAATGTACTGTTTCTGTGATGCTCTGAAAACCAACACATTTACATATTAACTCCCAGGCAAAAACGGCCCGAGCCCAAAGTATGAGGGTTATTAATAGTTTGTGAGTAGCAACACAGCAGAGCCAATCAAAGGAGAGGTCATTTACATGTGTTACTTATAAAGGGTCTGTCTGATTCAAATAGATAAAAATAATTCAGAAAATAACCTTGTAAAAATTTTCAGTATATAAAGCCACACAAACATTAAAAGAGGAATTTTAGGCTTTGGTCCATTTACAAAAAGAAGGACACGCTTGTTCAGAGCAGCTTCTCAGCCGCCGTAACTGCTTTAGGGTTTTAGCTTTTAGGGAAACGTGTTGTTGGCAGGCATCAGAAATGCACCAGAGTAGTGAGAGCAGATAGACTGATGAGTAACACCTCACTGCACCGCTCCACTGACCTCTGAGGTGCACTGAACCATTTAAACCAGATATATCTGATCTGGCCTTTGGCCACATCCGCATTCATATGACCAACGAACTGGAGCTGCTGTGACGAATCAGAATCATACAAAGTGATACTGTTTGACTTTGCCGGAGCTCTAAAATCCATCTTTGTGAGACTTTCAACAACAGCCTGGTTGTAAACACTTCTTTCATATCTACTAAATTATAATATTAATAATGTTTTTATAATAGATATTTAATAATTTATAGCTGAAACCATAACTTTCTATTGGTGTAAGCCTCAGTATAGTGTATAATACTATCAGTGTGGAAATATGTTGTATAAACAGAGCAAAATACTTCATTTACAATTAAAGATGGCAAATGTCCATTAACTCAAATATAAGTCTTTCCATCTTTAGCTAGAATGTGATACTAACCAGGAGAATGTATGTTAATTGTATGTTGTCATTTGGTTTATACAACACATATGAATAGTTTGGGCATGAACACTATTTTAAGGGCTTACAGGTCAGGATTCCCTTTAAGATTAAGATAATAATATAATATAATAATATGCATACAGTTTAAGAGGTGCTATACACATACATGCTGTCACACCCACACAAAATGACAGTACCTTCACAGTGCAGGCCAGTAGAGTCCAAGCTGAATCCTTGCTGGCACTCACAACTGAAGCTGCCTGGTGAGTTCTGGCAGATGCCTTTAGATCCACACAGGCTGGGTTCTGAAGCACACTCGTTATTATCTGGGACAGAAATGAAATTATCAGATTATTCAGTTGCACTTGAACAACTACAGACGTGTTTGACTTCTTAATGTCAACATCAATTCTAAATATAAAAAGTTATTTTAGATTTAAGCAAGAAGGTGATAATCAGTACAGAGTGAAAGTCAAAGATCACCCTTCATTATTTCATTTACAGTCTGTTCTGTGTAAGCTGGTGTTTGTACTGTGTGGGAAGTAAACAAATAGGCTGGGATAGAGTCACACAACTCTCCTCCAGCCACTGAGCAAACAGGGGCTATAGTGCTTCTCCATCAGACAGGGGGAAAGGGAGGGTATGTGTTCACGCATTGTAAAGAAGGAGAGAGGGCTGAGAAACAGATAAAAAGGAGATCTAAAGAACAAAGTTTAAGCAAGATTTTTTTTAAACAGGCAACAAAGAAAAGCTCTGTTAACATCAGTGAGGAGTATTTAACGGTGGAGAGATCTCTCAGTTTACAGAGAGACTGAAGTTGGCCAGCTTTTAGTTCAAATTTTACATTCTGGCATCCGATGCGCCTGAATGTAGCTGCTGTATCACTTAATGTGGAACAAGAGAATTCAAAACAGAAACTGAGGTGTTGGAATGTAACTGCCACACTGTTTAAGGTAGAACGGAAAAACACTTCAACAAGAATCTGGTGAAAAACAATAGGAATTAAAAGAGATGACACAGGAGGCTGTTCTGTTTCTGCTTGGCACATTTTTGGTGTTTCACAGAACCAGTAGCTCAGTACTGTTTTGTTCTGTTTGTGAATAACTGTGATAGTATGATAGTAACTGGTTGGCATCATAGCAGCAACTCGTCACATTAGTTGCTGTTTTGTTGTTCATTCTAACACTATATTATGATATTTGTCCGTCCAGTGGATTAAGGGTTTGTAAATGTATGCAAATAAGCATCCATGAATTTGGGAGGCGGAGCTTCTGAAAGGGTGTGCATTTGTTTTGTTGTTGAGCTGCTCTCCAGAATCATATACACCACGTTTAGGTACAATGTATTCTTTTTTTAAGGAAATATTTCTGAGGAGTTTAGATATACAATCCATTAGCAAAAAGAATGTCAAAAGGATTTTAAGTGAAATAGCAGGATTTCACTAGAGCTCAACTAGAGCCCAAAAATACTACTTGTATAAACTGGATTTTAAACAACATTTAAGGCCCCATGGTGCCACACACAACAGTGCTGACATTACACAGGTGATTAAGGTAGTTATGGTTTTGTTGGAATTATGCAGATCATAAACAGCAGAAAAAACAACCAACTTATAACACTGAACTTTGGAAGGTTTGCAAAAATACTAAATATCCTTATAGATGCCTTAGAAAAATAAAGGCAAGTATTTAGAAACCATGGAAGTTGCAATAAAGGCAAAATGTGGACACACTGAAAACTGAAAAATATATATTTAGTAGTTGAGTCTGTGTAATATTCTGTATTAATAAATCTCCAGATTTTTAGATCTTAACTGCCACTCTGGCTGTACATTAAATAAATAAATAGTGCTCTCTGACTGTAACAGTACTGAATCCTGGGCCCACTCCATCAGACTCATTTTAAAATATATATATTATTATAATTTATTAGGATTTTATTGTGTGTTGGCTGTGCACTTACCTATGCAGGCTGTGTGGTGTTGTGTGAAACCTGGAGGACACTTGCACGTGAAGCCACCGATAGTGTTCATACACATAAACTGGCAGTTGTGTCTCTTCACCTGGCATTCGTCCAAATCTTCAGAGCAAGGAAACAAAATTAAACTCCAGTACCTTTTCACTCGTTCTTCAAAAGACATGCAGGACTGTGGTTTATTTCTGGCCAGATGTTTCAGTTCAGCATGTTTGTTGACACTGAATGTTATCAGATCCTTTAGCAAAGCCTTAGCCAGAGTAAGCCAGAATGAGTTCATATTTTATGTGTTCATCAGAGCGAGTCAAACATGACTACTCATCTCAGTCCACTTTATTCACTATTTACTACCATTTCCTGTTCTTACTATTCAATCACGTCCCACTCAGAGCCAAAGCGTTATTAAAATCTGGCTTGTTTAGTGTCACATGCTTTTCAAATAAGCATCCATGAATTTGGGAGGCGGAGCTTCTGAAAGGGGGTGATGTTGAGCTGCTCTCCAGAATCGTTTAAGCACAATGTATTTTTTTTTTAAAGTAATATTTCTGAGTTTAGATATACAATCCATTAGCAAAAAGAAGGTCAAAATGATTTTAAGTGAAAAAACAGTAGTTTACAAAACTAGAGCCCAAAAAATACTTGTATAAACTGGATTTTAAACTACAATTTTAGGCCCCATGGTGCCACACACAACAGTGCTGACATTACACAGGTGATTAAGGTAGTTATGGTTTTGTTGGAATTATCCGGATCATAAACAGCAGAAAAACAACCAACTTCTAACACTGAACTTTAAAGGTGTGCAAAAATATCCCTATAAAATCTGGATATACACAGAGTAACTATGAATTCTGCAGAAGAAATAAACTCTTAAAATACCTTGAATGCTTGGAGATCACTTAAACGCCTAGTGAACACGAATTGTAAAAGAAATCTCATGGTGAACTCATTGCTATGTGAAAATAAAAACATTTCCACATGCACGATGCAACAAGAACTCACAGGATTGGGACTAAACAGCTGTGTGGTCATAAAGAAAACCACTTGTTAGTGAGGCTATTTGGGAAAAGCCTTTAATTTGGCTTTAAGGAGCATAAAGGTTAGACTCTGAGGGCAGTGTTATGATCTAAGACTGCTTCAGTTGGTCAGGTCATGGCTCAACAACCTTATATGGGACTACCTGACCACCTGAATGTACTAAATGACCAGGTTATGACATCAATGGATTTTTTCTGCCCTGATGGCACGGCCATATTCTAGGACGACAATTCCGAGATTCATCGGCCTCTGACTGTGGAAGAGTGTTTCTGAGCCTGAGAAATAGTTTTCACATATGAAGTGGCCACCACAGAGTCCAGAACTTAACCCACTGAAAGTCTTTGGGATCTTCTGGAGAAGTCTTTACAGAGTGGTTTGACTTTACAGACTGGTTTTGACTTGTGGTCCTGTTAAGAAAGCGAGATGTTAAATCCATCTCTGGGTAAAAATAAATGTTGTGTTGTTGCATAAGATTCCATAATCAAAGCTGAAGGTGATTCAATGGAATATTTTTTGGGCCGTCTGAGTATATGGATCTGGATCTTTGTGCTGGAGCAGTTATGAATGACCATTCAAGTGTTTGGATTTTAATAGGTTTTACTAGGGTCCAGTTCCTGGCTCTAGAAACTATGCTAATTGTCAAGTTATTATATTTACACTGGCAGGGCCGGTCGCCTTCCACTCACCTCTGCTATTCCACTAACATAATGTCATGCATTATAAAAACAATGCAGCTTTTTATTCTATATGAAGCCAGACACTGGGCACCTTCTCACAGAATGATGTACTAGCCTTACTCCTGCTTTAAGAAATGTCCTCTCAAATGACAGACAAGGACAAACTCAGGATGGTGGGTACTGAGATGATAACTGCCCTTTCATCGCCAAGCAATAACAGCTAATCTCATCTCCTTGGTATTACCAGGTAGGAATGTGATCATATGATCACTAAAGCAGACAGGGCTCAAGGTCTGCCTTAATTAAAAGCTGGGTGAGGCCAGTGTAAAATAAAAAAAACAGTACAGATGCACACACACTTTTCTGAATGGTGATTGATGGTGGCTGAACATTATGAAAGTAATCACACAACAATATTTCTGACAATAATACCATTAAACTACAATCCTGCACGTAAGACTTGCTGCTCACTGTTTTAAATGAAATACTTGTGATGTGGCTTGTAAACACTGTTGAACCACCATGTTCACTAAGCTGTAAAACAAAACTAACACAAACACTCACATACATATATATAATATATATATATATATATATATATATATATATATATATATATATATATATAATATATATATATATATATTCACAGCAGTTTAGCCCCATTCTTCATTCTACAGTGCTAAGTAGTGTTCTAGCCTAGACAGCTTTTTGAAAGAGCTACAATTTAAGGCCAATCAGAAATCAGTCTTAAAAACATAGCAAAGTACTGGGACAGCCTATGAATCCAGGTCCACTTACAGCAATGTGCAGTGTTCTGCCAGACTTCCTCTGCATATCTAGCCATGAGTCAGATTTTGTTGTCTTTGTAACTTTGATTACGAGAAGACTGATTCTGCTAACAGAATCCTCCGTCCTGCACGCACTGGATCAGTGACATTTTGTCTCTTATGAGACTGAAAAAAATGAAACACACTGCACGTGGGACGACTGCTATATATCACAAAACATGGCAACCCTTCCTATCCCACTTGGAGACAATGAAGCTGGTCCCTCCAGAATAAATGTACTTTTCCAGTATCAATAGTTGGAGACTCTGCAATATGAGGAGTACTCTTTTGGTTTGTAAGGAGGCTTGGTTTCGGTTTGTTGGTCTGTCTTGAAATATTTATTTATTTTTGTTATATGTCTTTGTCAGTCATTAAGCTTATATCTTTTCTGATTTTTTAAATTTAGATTAATCATTATACCAAAATGTGTGGATAAATAAGTGTCTGCTATCTGTTATGCTGGATAACTAGTTTGATAAAAATAAAAAAGAACATTGAAAAAAAAAAACCAACGGTTTAATCATTTAAGTTACGAAGAGACGGCTAGAAAATGGTCATGTACCAAAATGGTCCAGCCAGCAGGTACTTATACCTGCTCAAACATCATGGGTGGAAACTTCCGGGAGAAAACAATACAATAAAATACACACATATGTGAGTATGAGCCCTTAGAATGTTATCAAACCTGTAGGGTGCGATATGAGGAAGAACTTTACCTTTACATGTCCTGCCATCCTCTTGGAGGGTATAGCCACGTGGACAGGAGCACAAATAGCTGCCCTCAGTGTTCTTACAGATGAAGTTGCATGGCTTTGGAGACATAACACACTCATCCAGATCTGAAGAAATACCAGATATTCATTTTATAATTAAATTCTGATTGGAAAAAGAAACAGACCTGATAGTATTTCAGGGCATATATGTAAGTGTAAGTGCCTTACCCACACAAGCAGTGCCTGCAATACTGGCTGTGTATCCAGGGTTACAGTGGCATTTGAAGGAGCCCATAATGTTGATACACCTGCCATTCCTACACACATCTGGTATCACCCTACACTCATCTATATCTGTGAATGGAGAGAGACATTATGAGCATCAGACATAAGATTAGTTTAAATGGAGAAGGGTCCATATTTGATCTTCATTAGTTTCCATACTGTTTGCATGCACAAAGTTCAATACATACTTCAAGATCATCAGCACTACAGTTTTTGTTCTGGCTTCTTTTTATAGATGGACGTATATCACAGTCCCAAAAGCTACGTGAGTCAGTCTATTTGAGATCACGGTTCAAAGTGATTTAATACAAGTTTATAATGATTCAAGTATGTGGTACAAAAAGGGTTTCTAAAAACAGGTAACTATGTTTCCAGCTCAGCTGAAACGAACAGCGCTGTAAAGTGGTGCAACATTCTCTCTATACATGGTGAAAAGATAACTTTATTTAATTCATAATACAAAGACCTACACGTAATCAACCTTTAAAGCTTTGTATTGTGCCCCTTAGTGCCACAACTCCAAACGGAATCCATCAAACATTGAGCTAACCAGATTTCTGAAATGAAAACCAGGAACACTTCCAGTTTGGTGGTCAGAATATCATTACAAATATCCAACGTTTTGTGTACAATACCAGCAGAGAGAGAAAGACACTGCTGCCAGAAGAGCTGCTGACAGAGGTTGACGTTAATGCTATTCAGCATGCATGCAGCATAAATCAGAGTAATGTAGAATAGTCCTATAATAGATTTATTACTGCTTTTTTTCCACTTCAGGTTTGTTGCTCGCTGCTTTTTAGAACTACAGTTGCTAAGTGAAAGTTGCTAAGGCAGGGAAGTAGCAGGGAGACATTTCCCAGAAAATGTATTCTGTGGTTGTATGAGCCCATAATTCATATTTGTATGAAATATTTTGGCAGGACAAAGAGACCCACGGCTATAGAAAAAAAAGACCTGTGACCATAGCCCAGTAGCCAGACCCAAACACACCCCTAGGCTAGCTCCAGTTCCAGAGAAGTAGAGACGACTACTACTGATATATGTCATATATCCCATAACTGTAGATGACACTGTAGCTTATAATCAAGTAGACTGTATGTCTATACAAATCAGATACCTGCCACCTGGTAGTACGGTTCAAGTCCTGAAAGCCCAGCCCTGTTTTTACTTCCTGGGTTACCTCCTCTTTTAAAAACACATTTGTGGCAATGTTGTGGACACTTGCTAGCTTCCTGTTGTAGACAGAAGTCTTTCCTAAAGCTAGCATGTGGTAGAGTGGGTAGTGGACAGCGGCAACCACCAAAGCGAGTGCAACACGAGACTGTGCACACATCTGGGTCAACAACACTTTAAGCGGTTAGACAGTAGACGGTTATTTAAAGCAAGTTGCAGTTTATGGATTGAATGCATTTAACCTACCAAGGTGGGGTTAAATCGTATAGTCATGGTTATAAGTAAATGACGATGTCGAATTAGCTTCAAGGAATAAGCGTAGCAGATGTGAACACCGCAAGAAGCAGGCTTCATTTACAGATAAGCCAAAGCTACAGCTAACAGTTGTAACGTCACATGGTAAGGGGGGAGGTCTTGTTGTGTTTTCTTCAACTATTGTCACATTGGTTAATTAAGTGCCAACATGTTGGGTTTCTATGATATAACTGAGCACCATAAAAAGATTGCATGCAAATCTATCGCACTTTCTAATTCTGTGGTATTTATTATGTGTGGACAAGAAACGTAATTACTTGCTTAATAAACTGATAGCAAGCTAAAACTGAGATACGGGCTGATTGGTGGGTTATAAGCTTCCATTGTTTGTGGCTTCATAGTGCTATTGTAGCTTCATAGCGCCCATGTATAACAAACTAAGTAAACCTTAGACCACCAACAGTGAGGGACTGTTATGTGTGTTATGAAATAATAGGTATGTATCAGTTGTGTAGGTAAACTGCGGACCTGTGCCGTCTGTAGCATAGCCAGGCCCGTGTGGGCACAGTTTCTTGTACTTGGCGGTACCAGGCAGAGGGCACTGCTCACACTGGTTCCCCCAGCCGCGGCCGCCGTCGCAGCAGCACTGGGACTTGGTGATGGGTACTCGACTGCTGGAAGACATCTGACACATGGTCTGCAGCACTTCGGTGAAACAGAAGCCTTGTCGATAGTCTAGAAAAAGCCATCAAGACTGATGAAGCAGAGAGCTTGAGAGGAGAGCACCTTTGGTAGGTTTCTTGGAAAATTTAAAGATGAAAAGTTAATAAATGAAGTAGTATTTGAATTTTACACTGCACTGCATACACAGAGGAACACATCCACCCACTCTACCTCTGTTTGTGTAAAGAAAAGAAACTGCTTACCAAGGCACTGAGTGCGTGTAGAGTCAGGCTCGAAGCCTTCGCCACACTCGCACATGTAGCTGCCTATGGTGTTCACGCAGCGGCCATTCTCGCAAATACCAGGCTTAGTACGACACTCGTTCTCGTCTGAGGAGTGGGAGAGAGACAAACCAGTCAATCACACTTACATATTCAGACCTCAGTTTTGGGATTTTGGCTAACACTCAGGCTTAGTGAGTTGCTCAATACTAAGCCTGAGTGTTGTGACTATTGTGTCACTACGCTGTCACTACTGTGTCACTACTCAAAAAACGCCAAACTTTAAGCTGACCAGATCCTAAAAATGATGCCTGGAATATTTCCAGTTTGGTGAGCTAAATAATTGCCAGCTAGCTTGCTTCTGAACAAATTTTACACAGTAGTGTTTCCTAAACTAGGCCAGGAAGTGGTAGAAGTGGGTAGTAGACAGCAGCAGCCCCCTCTACTGGCCAGAACAAGCACAACATGAGATTGTGCACACAACTGGGCCAACATTAATAAAGGCAGTCCGTAAAACAGATGCTTATTTGAAGCAAACTGCAGTTAATCTCTGTACCCTGGCATATAGACTGAATGCATTTAACCTATCAAGCTGAGGTTAAATAATATAGTACTGGTCAGATGTAAATGATGATATTAAATTAGCTTAAATCGATTACTGTAATGCTCTCCTAACTGGACTTCCAAAAAAGACAATCTAACAGCTTCAGCCGATTCAGAATGCAGCTGCCAGAGTTCTCACTAGGAGTAAAGGAAGGAAGCACATTGCCACCATTCTTAAATCCTCACACTGGATACCAACATGTTACAGAATAGACTGTAAGGTCCTGTTACTGCTCTATAAATGTCTCAATGGCATAGGGGCAGCATATCTATGTGATCTTGTACAGCCATATGAGCCGAGCAGAACTCTTAGATTGTTAAGAAGTGGTCAGTTAGTCCTTCCTAAAGTAAAGACTAAACATGGGGAAGCAGTGTTTAGTTTCTATGCTGCTATTAAATAGAATCAGTTGAGCGAGAGTGTTAGAGAAGCTCCAACACTGGACACCTTTAAATCCAGACTGAAAACATTCCTGTTTGAGCCCGGCTTTCAGCTCAGTTTAAAACTCTTACTCTTACTGAACTGTTAGTTCTACAACTCTTTTAATTTTAAACCTCCTTCTTTATTTTTAATACAGTCCAACAGCACTTTTAAACCTCGTCCTTCACTTTTATATTTAATTCTGTCTTTTTAACATTTGTATACTTCTTATTTCTTTTAACTTATTTATTTGAATGCTTCTTATTTTATTTATGTAAAGCACTTTGAGTTGCCACTGTGTATGAAAGGTGCTCTACAAATAAACTTGCCTTACCTTCTACAAGTGAGTGCAGCCGATGTGAACACTGCAGTTTATTTTAAAATTTGTTTTGTGACATTGTATTATCACATTTCTGATAGACAGTTTGGGCTAAAACTTTTATTTTATTATATTTTTTGGCCCATTATTTTGGACCATTCATGGTGGGGAGATATATGAGGGCGTTTTAGGGTAAAAAAGTCCCCAAAGAAACTTTTTTTTTTGTATTTACTAACATTTTACTATCCACAGCATTACATGTCAAAATACTGAAGACATGTAGATTCACTGCTCATGGTTAGAAAGTGAAATGACTAGTTTTGACATTGCTTCTATACCACCTCAAAATCAACAACTAATGGACTCTGAACTTCTCAGAACCTCCTTCAGTGAATGAGGAACGAATGTTCTGACCTTGACACATGTCACCATCCATCGTGCGCACCATCCCGGGAGGACACACACACACAAAGGTGCCGATGAGGTTCTTGCAATTCATCGCTCTACTGTCACAGTCATGTAGGCCTTCCACACACTCATCCAGGTCTGCAGAGCGACCAGAGAGAGAGAGAGAGAGAGAGAGAACAGAAAAAAATAAATGTGGACAGTCAGTAACTGGGAAGTTCTTGTTATTTAGGATATTTATTTTACAGCACAGTCAGTTTAAAACCAAACAATGACGATGGGGTTGATGTTCAGCTTTAATTGAAGGGTATTTACAAGGACACCCTAACATAATTGCGAATTATTTTCATATGATTAAAACATTTTGCCAGGATTTGCAGGTTTTGATACAAAAAAAAATTAAAAGGTTTAACCTGTTGATGCAGAATGTTCCTGTAAATGCAATGCTGTGTGATGTCAAATAGAAGTTTCCACACTACCATTTGTAAAAAGTAATGTAATTTAAAATATTGTAGCTGTGCAAAGATTAATAAGTATCTCTAAAATAATAACTTAATAGTAAAGAACAAAATCTTTCTTTACTTTCAATGAAAGTTCACACAAAGACCTTTTATTCTAAGCAGTTTTTGAGCGTTTCAATTGGTCCATTCACGAAACTTTCATAGGATACGAATGGAAGATGTGATGATATGAAAACAGTGTGCGTGTGAAAAAGGCCTGAGCGGGCCACAATAGTGATATTTTAGGCATTGGCATTTGTTAATCAAGACTTACTGTTTACATTTTTTTGGGATGCAAATATTGCAATTCATTATGTAACTATGCAAACAGGTAATTATATATTAATCATTACATCATTTAAATGAAGATCATCATCACTGTCCAAAGAAAAACTAGTATGTCCATTTACATTTTGAATATTATTTGAACACGGCAGCTTCTCTTTATATCCTGTGAAAGTTTCATGATAAACTGACCAATAGAAATGCTCCAAAATCATTTGGAATAAAACCTCTTTACACTGACTTACATTGAAAGTTCAGACAGTTGTTGTTTTCTCCAGTAAAGTTACTATTTAGGAGATACTTGTTTTTCTTTGGACAGTGATGATATGGAAAAAGGACAATAACATAAAAAATAAATGGTTTTGTACTGAATGGTTTGAACTTAATACAACTATGCCCCACATTTCTATTCAATCAAACTGAGTAAATAGTATAAACAGACTTTGTTACAATCAAACTTAACAGTTCATGGATCAAAACTGAAACATTTCAGGGCAACTTACACAAGTGTTATCAGAATATATTTCTCTTTGTATCAAAGTAAACAGATTTCATTTATTGAAATGTGCCATCATTAATAGTTTACCTAATTTAACTATTTACTAAAAACAACACAATTAACTTGTTAACATATTTTTAGTTGGTAAGTTAAAGAACGCTTTGGTTAACGTTTTTAAAAGTAGACTACGTGGATCTTCACCTCATTGACTGAAGTGAAGATTCGCATACTACACAATACGGAGCTCTTGTATATGTGTAGGAGATGCTGACTCACCCTGGCACATCCTGCCATCCTCTCGCAGAGTGTAGCCGGCGGGACAGGAACACTCGTAGCCTCCAAATGTGTTGATGCAGCGAAATGCGCACAGCAAAGGATTCTGTCCACATTCATTTATATCTGTCATTGGTATAAAAAACAGTGAGAAATTTTAGAAATGATATTTAGTAACAGGGCCTTAGAAAAGATCTGCCTCAAAAATGACCTCAATAAAGCTGTTCGTATATTCTATCTTAAGATACAACTTTTTGAAAATCATGAAAAACATAGTTTGTAATATTTGTGAAGACTGTACTGTATGCAGCACACTTCAGGGGTTCATAAGGACATCTTAACATAATCTTAAACATACTTGTTATTTTTAGTGCTTTGGTGTGAAACTCAGTGACCCCCACACACAATCATTCACCATTTTCAGCTATTTCCTGCTCGTTCCTGTTCAGAAGTTTTTGTGGGGTTCAGGTCTGGTGACTGATTTGGTCAGTAAAGGATATTAGATTTTTCAACCTAGAAATTAATCCATAATTGCCACCATGGTCAAATGACATTGAGGTGAAGTGAAAATATGTTAACAAACCTTTCATACAAAGTGTAATATAGATTTTTCTACATTTTTCTACAGGACACACCTTAGTTGAACATGTCCCTACCGTCATATTATTTTATTTTTATTTTTTTCAATCATTTTGTTAAACCACAATTCAAAAGCAATTATAATTACATTACTTTATTATTATTATTTTGTTTTAAGCTATGTCAGTGACCATTGGGCTTTTTTCTTTTTCTTTAATATATATAGCCTCCAAATGTGCTGATGCAGTGGAATGCGCATAGCAAAGCATTCTGTCCACAATCATTTATCATTTATCTGTCACTGGTATAAATAAAAATATACACACACACACACACAAACACACACACACAAACACACACACTTATATATATATATATATATATACATAGAATACAGCATGAAGAGTTTTACCTTCGCATGTCATCATGGGCCCAGGTTCAAAACCCTCTTCACAGTTGCACTCAAAGCTTCCAATCACATTACTGCAGGTGCCGTTCCCACAGGGATTCCCTACTGCACACTCATCAACATCTGCAGGTCAAACAGGAATGTATGAGAGATTATTCCTTCACTCTGCAATCTAACAAATTTAGAATTTACTGGAACAGTAAATTAATACAGTGAATCAATTTAGTCTTAATCTAGATTTATTATTCATGTGGACTATTATGCAAGCATTTCTTTTAAACTTCAAGTATTTTGGCCTTGTATTTTATTTAGCTAACCACAAATAATTCTGGCTATAACAGAAACAGATTTGAGGAAGTTAGTTTTACTGCTTTGTGCCTAATAGAATGCTTTGCATGCATATATCTTCTGTAAACGGTACTTTCCTTGACTCTTCACTATACAAGAAATACTCAGCTTAGAGAAACAGCAAAAGGCAGCTTCCTCACCAACGCAGTCGATCCCACTGTAACTGAGCGTGTAGCCTGTAGGGCACTCGCAGCGAAAGGATCCGTCAGTGTTGATGCAGTGGCCGTTTTGACAGATGTCTGGAACCTCCACACACTCATTCAGATCTGATATTTATCAGTGATTGCAGGGGCAAAAAGAGGAAACAGCACTTAGTTCCAAACCTTGCACCAAACTAAATTCTAAAAGGAAATTGTGACAGTATGTAAAGTGCTAATTAATTCAGGAAGCAGTGATTAATAAATGTGACCTGTATTAAACTGAATATAGTACAGCATTGGGCATTTTAGCCCAGCAGTTCAAAGACTTTGTTGTCCAACTTGGCATTTGTATCACACGTTTTCAATGGGAGAAAGGTCTGGACCACCGGAAGGTCAGTCTAGAGCCTGCAGGCTTTGATTATACTGCCATGTTATTGTACTGTGTAGCTTTTGGCTATCATGTTGATAGTATCACGCACCTTTACTTTTAAGTCAATGTAACCAGAATTTTTCCAAGCTATTTTGGAGCACTTCTATTTGTTCATTAACCATGAAATTCACAAAATGTAAAGTGCAGCTGTCGTGTTCAAATGATATGGAGAAATAAAAATGGGCAAAAATGGAGATTCATGTTGCTCTTTAGACATATGTGTTAATAATGCCTTCAGAAATGTGCATGTTATTCTTGCCAATGGCAATAATAGTCCCCCATACCATGACTGACTTCTGAACAAGTGCTTTTAAACTTTACACTGGTAACAATTTCCATGATCCTTATCTTCTGGAGCCCAGAAAATACAACATGCATTATTTTTATAAACAAACAAAAACGCTAACTCATCAGACCACTAGAAATAGTGCTGCTGCCCATCAGAGACGATGGTGGTACATTTGAATGTTGTCATGTGGCTTCCTCTGTACTTGAAGGTATGGAGGCTTTAATGAAAGGTGTTGATTGACAAAGGTTTGTCAAAGTTCCTGAGCCTGTGTGGTAATATCCATCACATATGCATGCTGGTTTTGAACACAGTACCAACAAATGTACTGAATGCCACAGTCTTTATGCACAGAGATTCTCTGTATTCCTTGAAACCTTTGATAATATTAGACATAGTAGACTTCTGTGGAACGTTGAGGAGCATTCATAACTTTCCTGAGTGATGTTTTTATACACAGGCAAGATTGCATCACTTGGTTAACATCCCTTTAAACATTTCACAACATTCATGAGCAATGTTTTTGAAATCTACTGCAGGCATCAAGAATGCAGACATTTAGAATGAGCATATATATTTTGTTGACTAATACATTAAATAAGTTAACAGTCAGATTGTTGTGCTGTTTTAGTTTAAACACAAGACTTACAGTTCACTGCAGTCTGTTTCTATGTGCATTGTATATACTGTACATAATGTTTTTGGAATAGAGGTTTAAAATTAAGTATCCATGTTCAAACTCCACATGCAATTACTTAGAGGACAGAGGTCATGGTCAAGTTCAAGTTCAAGTAAAAGGAACAACAACAAGGACCATGGTTTAAAAAAAGACTTGAGTATGAGAAGTATGTGACCACTCATTCAGCAGAACATTCAAAGAGGCCTTTGTCCAGCAGAAGGACCAGCTAATGCATGGAATCCAGAGACTCAGAGCTGCGGCTCCATCTGCTGGGCAACTTTCTGTTACGCTGTTTAAACAGACGGATTTCTTTACCTACGCTTGTGTCCCCAAATCCTTGAATGATCCCAACCCCGAAAGGACAGAGTTCCTGAAATCCAGCTGGAACAGGGAAAGAAACAATGTGTAAGTAGGCGCAACATTCAAACTGGTGACTCTATGATGGGTGAGCTGTGAAAAAGAAAAAAAAGAAGAGGCACCATCATGCTCTTTGGGACAGAGCTCGCAGGGGTAGCCCCAGCCCTCCTTGGGCACGGTGCTACAGCAGCACTTGGCTTTGGTGGTGTTGAAGGCCTGTGGAATGGAGCATTTGCCGTTCTCGAAGCGGGTGAAGCAGAAGCTCTCTCTTGTGTCTGACAGAAAAAAGAAATATGTTGCCTTTAAATTGGTGTAGCACAATATAATAAAAACATGGGATGGTAATTAGAGAGGCCTAAATGAATGTTATGTATTTTATTATTATCTCTAACTGCCGGCTTAAAATTGATTATCACAATAATAATAATCACAATAATTTCATTTTTGGTAATCGTCTGAATGCTTCTGATGCAGAAGACAGAGATTAAAGTTGAAAAGTGCTTTAGTGTTCCCTTAAGGTCTATATTGTCACGCATCCTTCAGGCTCAGAGGCCTTTGGGGACTCCAGTTCCCAGAATCCCCAGGGGGATCACATGCTTGTCAACCATCCATCTTGCTCTAATCACCGTTCTCAATCACCTGAATACTAAATAGTTTCACCTGTTACAAGAAGATCTGTTTGTTATAAAGCCTGGGGTTTTAAAGCCTGGGTTTTGCTTCTTCTTAGAACGACTGAGCAATCCATATATATTGTTATTGATATTGATATTGATATTCCGGTTTTCAACTCCTTCTGGACTTTATTCCCCTTTTGTTGTTGGCCTTTGGACTTTGACTGCCTGTGTATATCGTCTTTACTGGATTTGACCTTCACCTGTTTTTTGACTACGTGTGTGGATATCGTGTAGAACATTAAAGCCTCACTCTTTTTTTTACTGCAAGCGTCTGCGTCATTCTGGTTTGTCACAATATAAACAGGAATTAGAAAAATAAATAAGCCATGTTGTGCTAATTTAAAACTATGGTTTAGTGAAAAAGCTAATTTCTGGTCCTTATTAAAGAGCGATTCCATCGATCTTTTTCAAATTTTTCAGAATAACTCTGTCCTTGAGATGTAAACTCATTCATTTACAGTGGTTTAATACTGACCACCATACAGTTTATGGCTCAGCAGAACCTGTTGGTTTATAGCAGGAACCGCCCAAGGAAATCTGCCTTAAGCCCAAAAGATAACATCCTGGCCATACAGGTTGGGGTCAGTTGGGTCAGTAGTCAACTGCACTTAAATAGGGTGTGTTTGCTGGTTGAGTTAAGACCTTTGTCAAACCTCATCAGATCAAGTCTGTACTGCGGTATCTTCAAGAATAAAGCATATACTCTGAACTGAAAGTTTAGAAAAAAAAGAAATGTAGAGATGCTGCAGTTTATTTTTTTATTATCCAAAACCAACAGTGAACCTACCACATGTAGGGATGCTTATGAGATGTTATATGTGATGCTGATGTAAAATAATCATAAACCCAAAAAATGTACAAGTTAAACTATCTACTGTTCTATATCTGCTTTCTACTATTTTGCCTCACAATGCTCTGCATCTACCACTTTACCATGAACCGATTCAAATATGTGGATGAAAATCAATGTTAAGCCAAATCTTCATCTCAAAACTCTCATAAAACATTGTCTCAGACAGCTGGCAGTATGTATCTAATATATCTGTCTGAACTGTAAAAGGTGTTAAATTCTTCAGACGTCTGGTTCCTGTCAGCACCTTTTAGCACAATTCTGACTCCGTACACTTGTCTGAAAAAATCTATATATTTTTGAGCCACTTTGAACAGCATCTCCATCATTTTATTATGCAGAAGATTTGAAAAATCAGTGAAGTTTCCCTTTAGGGTCACCCAGACTAATCACTGTAGTTTAAAAGAGAACCCTGGTAGTTAAGACTGTTAAGTATGGTGTCCCAATGTCCAAAACTAATACAAAATGACATCCAAATCAAAGGGAAATGTAGTTTATTATAAAAACTTGACAAACGGACAAAATTCCTCTACTACTAAATCACCATTGTCACTCTGAGATAATGTTTGTGGTGGAGTCAATCCTACAAAATACACGATAACTAGAATTAGAAAAGTGCATTTCCTAAAGAAAACGCAGGATGGTGATGCCAAAACTACAAATAGAGAAGTGTGTTTCAGTATGTCTGTGGGTTAAAGGTTGGGGATCTGCTCTGAGTGAGTACAGGTGGCTGTAGGTTTAACGAAATCATGACGTTTGAGCTTGGCCAAATATGAATGGGACCCTATGGGAGAAACAAAGAATGAAAAAAACACAAATAGAGAAGTGTGTTTCAGTATGTCTATGGGTTAGAGCTTGGGGATCTGCTCTGAGTGAGTACAAGAAGTTTGGTGGCTGTAGGTTTAATGAAACTATAATGCTTGAGTTTGGCCAAATATGAATGGGACCCTATGGGAGGAACGAAAGTCAAATAAATGACAAATAGATGAGTGTAGGTCAGTATGTCTGTGTATTAGAGCTTGGGGATCTGCCCTGAGTGAGTACAGGCAGTGTGAAGGCTGTAGGTTAAATGAAACTGTGAGGTTTGGGTGTGACCGAACATGAATGTGTGAGTCAAACCAACAATATACCAAGAATATAATTGCAAAGCAAAGCAATGCATGATCATAAAAATTTTCTCCTAAGTGTGGCTCTAGCTAAAGCTGGACAGGCTGAATGAGGTATTAAAGATAAATGGGATATTTAGTTCTCACTCAGAGAACGAAAAAGAGAGAGCATCAACATTTGGCAGCTTAGTAGTAAAAGTATTTGTCTGATTTTAATAATAAATAAAGTATTTGTTTGGTTTACATAACATATTTGAACGGCGCTGGACATGTACACCATATGGGGGCGAGTGTGTCTTAACAGTGAGGCTCCAGTTTGACTTTCTGCCAACCATAAAAATGAACTAAACCTCACCGTGTAGTCCTAATGATGAGTAAGCTCATGTAAGCATAACTGTCATTGAACACAAGGATGATGTGGCTTGTATATGCAGCACTCACTTTTAGTCTCATACAAATAAATGTGTTATGTTTGACACTGTGCTTCACCGTGCTCGACTACTAGTAATACATTTACATATGCACTCCCACCTAAGAGCATAATGTTGTCACTAGTGCTATATATATATATATATATATATATATATATATATATATATATATATATATATATATATATATATATATATGTATATACATACAGGGTATGCAGCAGACAAATACATGTATGTTTGAAAGATTGAAGTGAGTTTATCTTTCTTGTAGAACAAGCTTCTGGTGAAATCATCTGTTTAAATGAGAGTGACAAGCGCGCTGACTTACCATAACAGCGGCGTCCGCTCTCAGAGAGCACGAAGCCCGGCTTGCACATGCACTCGAAGCTGCCTGGGTTGTTGAAGCAGGAGCCAAACAGACACATGTTGGGGTCTTCCTCACACTCGTTCACATCTGGCAGGGTCAGAAAGTGGAGCAGATAGCCATCATGAGCAAGCGGAGAGCTATTTAGACTACTCTGTCACAGAGACAAGCTCCCCTCTGCTCTTGGTGTAAACCGAGAGGGAGAAAAAACATGAGTATTTGCATGACCTAGACACGGGGGCGGAGGAAGGGTCAGCGGAACATGACCTGCAGGGCGAGGATGGATGTGTCAGTGTCGAGAGCGGATGATGGAGAGATGCGAAAGGCATACAACATAAACATGTGCAAGCACACCAACACATCATCTGCTCCGGAGTTTAAGTCAACAGTGTATGTACTCTTCCTGTCTGTTAGATGTGGCAACTGTAAGGAAGATGCGAGAAACTTTTTTAACCCTTTGATGCACAAGCTGGGTCAAAAGTGATTCCAACTGAGATTTTATTTTCTATGGGTGTATCTGAAAGGGTCCACTCGTTACTCATTCACTGACCACTACATTGACTGGTCTGTGTAGAACACTATATAGGGGAGCAGTGGCAGTAGAGGGAATTAGGACACTTACACTGGAAACAAATCACCTTAACCTTTTGCCTTATAAAGTAACATTATTCTCCAGGTTCTATTGTATATTATAAAGACTATAAATTTGCCTTTCAAATATTTGATTCTGTAGTTACTTCTTAGTATAAAACTTAAAGTATCAGCCTTTTTCTTGAGCATGAGCTTTATGAACTCGAGCTCGTGGTTATATTAACATCATGTGATCGTTATTTTTCATATTCTTAATTCTGTTAGTTAAGATGTCCGGTATGTTCGTCATTCTGTTGGTATTAGAGCTTTTAGCCCTCAGACAGTGAAGAAGGTGTGCTGTGGTTCCAAAGAAACCCCTATGCATTGTGGGGTGGTAGCCGGTAAGTAGTGTACATAGGTCGTCCACTGTTTTACAGTTCAATGTGGGTAACAACATTGTGACTACACAGGGAATCTAATTGTCCGCTAATAATTTGGACAACACTACAAAACTGCTGCTACCCTGAACAGAACAGTAAATTGCAGTCAATTAATTTCATCATTTAAGCTTCTATACATTTCTTAATTGACTTGTTTATAATCATCACAAATCCTTATTTCCTCAAATCCATCATCACTACCCTCAAAACATGGGTCAATATTAACCCTTTTGTGCTCACTATGGAATTCGATAGAAACTATTGACATTTGTAAACATGTGCAGTCAGGAACATAATTACAAAAACAGCTTTTGTCCAATACATATGAATTAAAATAATGATTTAAGGTCAAAAAGAATTAAGGAAGGCTTGGAACATTAAATAATGAAATAAACACATTTCAATAAGTATACCGAATAGATACTTAGCAATGCATACAATGACGTAGGAAGTGAATAGGGTCAAGTTTGACCCATGTTGTGCATTAGAAGGAGTTTGCTTAGCTTGTGCATCAAGGGGTTAACTTAAGTTACTATAACTGTATGCTAGTGATTTTGGAGCATGTCTAGTGGTTCATCATGGAATAATAATTAACTGCAGCTGTATTTTCTAAAGGGGATCAGAAGTAGCATCAAAAAATAAACACACTATTTTTAATACTGTCTTTATGTTTTCACTGCTAGCTGCACTGACTATGTATGTGACAAATAAACTTTGATTGGATTTGATTCCTAGTTTGAGCCTCAAAGCTGTAGGAGTGCAGGCCGAAGCCCCACATGCCCTGTGTTGCAATAACAGACTCTATGTTTGAAGCTCCTGCACTCAAACACAGCTTTTGAATGGGCAGTTGGCAAGTTGATGGCTCATTTGATGAAAGTAATTTCCAGCTATCACCGTGCCGTAATGTCTTAATTATTAAAGAACACTAAGTCTTAAGTATCACATTACAAGCAACACACACTGCTGATGCCAGCAGCTTAGGAAGCACAGGACTCTGGCTGGACTGCACAGCATTATGTTTTGCACTCTCCACTTTACTCAACAATGTTCATATCCACATGGCACACTTCTATCTGTCTTC
Source organism: Megaleporinus macrocephalus (assembly GCA_021613375.1). NCBI lineage: Eukaryota > Metazoa > Chordata > Actinopteri > Characiformes > Anostomidae > Megaleporinus > Megaleporinus macrocephalus. The sequence continues at coordinate 30,716,330 of CM038720.1, forward strand.
TACTTCTAGATTGTATATTTATTTATATTGGTGTATAAATTGCATTTTTTTGTTTTATTTATTTCATTATTATTATTATTTTAATATTATTATCTCTGAATATCTCTTTTTTATGGTTCTTTTCTTTTTATCTGTCTATCTAACGATAAATTTGATATCCATAAAATCAGTAAGTCACTATACAAAGCAGCAAATATACAAAAGCAATAGTGCAACACAAAAAAATATTTGTTTTTTCACCACACAGTTGCAGTACAACAGTAAGAACAGATGTAAATGAGCATGAATACAATACAAAGTAACATAAATATCTTATTGTGAAAGAAGTAGATCTTATCTTGAGCTCCAGTTTTTTTAACAAAAAAGTGTGGTTCCAGATTTCGCTGTGGACGCCCCAGACATTGTATGAATGTATTCAGTTCCTTCAGCAGCAATCTTGATTTAGCTTAATGAAGTACTGAGCAGTCAAAGCAGGTATTAGATGATACTATTTGAAAAGTGCCTAAAACTTACTACTATACAGTATCGTATGTTCAATTCAAATTGTTATTTACTGAGGTTTACACACACACTGTAGTTAGAACAAAATAAATGTACTAAAATATCTAACTACAGTCAAATTACAGCAAACAAATACAAACATGATTAACCACAGAATAATCTTAATTTAAATTCAAATTATTTTGATTATTTTGAAGGTAAAAAGTAGAGAGAGAAAGAGATTTATATCTTAAGATATATATCTTATTTGCGAGGTAGAACAGTACATGTTGGATTAATATGAGCCACAGACAACACAAGCAAATGCTTCTATGAGTGTCTCCAAAGAATATGGTAGTGATTTAAAGGAGCTGAATATGTTTCTATGGTTTGTTTTATAGTTGGTAAACAGTGCCAGAAATATTTACTGAGGCATCCATAAAAATAACAAACAGGCAGGAATCAAATCCCTAATAAATCCTGTACGAGTATCACTACAGTGCCACAATCTTATACCCTCAGCATACGGATGATGTCAACAATGAAATGGAAATCAGAAAATATCCTTTCTGAGTCACTTTCACTGATCAAAGCTAACCTTAATGAACAAATCCAACACAAATGCTCAACCGTCTCCTCGAAATGAAATTTGGACCGCTAGGCTGGAACCGTCTCCATGTGTGAAGGGTAAACAGCATAGTTCCACATCTAAGCAGAGCACTAGAGGAGATGAGCGCTAGAGTTTGTGTCATGTTGGCTGGACATTACAGGCAGAGAAAAGTGGGACACATACCTACACAGTGATCACTCTCCGCACTATAACCGGGCGGACAGATGCAGCGAAAAGAGCCATCCAAGTTCTGGCATATTCCAGGGGCACACGTTCCAGGTAGGATTATACATTCATTTACATCTGGAGTCATCAAAGATGAGAGAGAATGTTATTCTGAGACATCCAAACATGGCTAAAAAGTAGAGCAAAATATAAAACAATGGAAAAAAACATACCGATGCAGTTTTTCCCATCAAGGGCAAGCTCATAGCCGTCGTCACACAGGCACTGGAAAGAGCCTGCAGTGTTGATGCACTGGCCATTTCTGCACAGCTGACCGTACAGACCTGAACACTCGTCAATATCTGCCAACAGCCAGCAGCACAGAGCAGTTCATATTTTAGAAATAAACTTAGATAATTTTATTCCAACACTGAAATCCATCAGACAACAAAGGCTCTTCATTTCTAGTCAAAACAGACTATAAGTACATTTAATGAGGAGGGCTTTAGTGAGGAGATTAGATATAAGATAACACACTTGCATAAGGAAAGGGAACCATACAGGGAATTAAGTGGAAAAATAACAAGGGTTTTTAAAATTAAGAGAAAAAACAATCATGCAAGACCTGGTAGACCAAAACAGTCACTATTATATAAACAGTACTTGAAGCTTTCATCTTTAAGACAAGAAAATCAAGCTTAACTCTTGCTGTGAAACAAATCCACAGATGTTTCTGCTCAGAACACAACTCAGTAGCTGTACTAGAGGCTGTTATTAAGAAAAGTAAATACAAACCCCAAATCAGAAAAAGTAGGAAAAGTATGGAGAATGTAAAAATAAATGCAGAGTTTTTATATTTACTTTGACTTTTATTGTATTACAAACACTACAAACACAAGACATTTCATCTTTTCTCTGGTCAACTTCACTTCACTTGTTAATATACATCCATTCCTGCATTTCAGGCCTGCAACGTATTCCACTTTGTAATATTGCTATTCCTTCCCACAAAACTTAAAAGACTGAAGACACTGAGAGGTGAAGTGTTCCAGGAGTTATTTTATCATATTCTTTCTGCAAACACATCTTAAGGTGTGTGATGGTACAAGGATGTCGTTATCACATTTTCTGTTTTAAAATTCTCCACATGTTTCCTTCTAGGGACGTGTCAGTACTCAGGCAGGCCAGTGCAGTACCACCTGTTCTCTTTTCTTCCACACAGTTGTACTGTGTGCAGGAGTTGGTTTTTATTTTGTTTTATTTTGTTTTTATTTAGTTGGTTTTATTGAATAATGCATGGACGGCCCAGAAAAAGATTCCTCTTAAAGACAACATCAGATTTCAATGAATGTTTCTGTGTTAATTCTGCATCATAGATGCATGATGACCTTTCCCAAAGGCACTGACACACTGACCCCATACCATGACAGACCCTGGCTTTTGGACTTGTTAATGATACCAGTCTGGCAGTCCTTTTTGCCTTTGGTCCAGAGAGTCCGTTTCTTACAAAAAAGATGATGATGGTCCATCCCAGATGCCTCAGAGCCAAGAGAAGAAGTCAATGCCACGTCTGGACATGGTTAACTTCTTGACATAAGGCTTCTGGTTTACACAGTGGAGTTTTAAGTGGCAATCATGAAAGTAACTCTATTGTTTGGCAAAGGTTTATAGATCAGATATGTGTTCTGCTTAGGCTTGCCCCCTTTATGCACTGAAATTCCTCCCAATTCCTTTTAATGAAATTATGTGCTGTAAATGGAGAAATATGCAAATCCCTTCCAATCTTTCTTTGAGGAACATTGCTTTAAACCATTTCAATAATTTTCTCATGCATATGTCCTCTGCCCAGCTTTGCTCCTCAAAGGCTCAAACTCAAACACCTTTTTTGGCAGGGGCGTAGATTTGCTCTTGACATTGGTGGGAACAAATGAAGCTACAGGTCCCGAGGACGTCCATAAAACAGGTCTAATACATGGAGCACTGCTTAACCTGGTGCTGTTGTCCACAAAACCAAAGTAACAATCCCAGAAAACAATGAAATCTTTCTTAATGTCCTAATGTCTCAACATCTCTTATACTTTAGCATTAATAAAAGTAGGAACACTGCTTGTTATTCATAGCTACAGACGATGTTAGCCTGCTGTATGCTGTGCGCCAAAGCCGAGCGTTGCCAGTAACGTTATTATGATGGACTCATTTCATTAGTGAACTACATTTTAAGTGATTTACACATTTCTTTGAAAAATAGCTTTATTTGCAGCCGTCCTGTCTTGCTTTTACACCCATCTGTCTCCCACACCAATACTTGTACAGTAAGTCTCTCATATGACTGAAAAGTTTTCCTTCCAGTTTTGGCACTGCTAACAACCAAATGTAGCTACAGAGTCTCACGTGATAGCATCATTTAACCCTTTCTGCACCTCTAGGTTAATCAGACGTTGACTGATCGTGGTCTTTTTGAGGGCATCAAATTACTGGTGAGGACAATTCAATAATCACTGGATATTGGTGAGGACACGTCACTTCAGCCCATGCTAATTCTACGTTGTTGTTTTGTGGATTTTGTTCATCTGTTGACATTACCTGTTTGAAATCATATCATTACTCCATTTGTGGTATCTTTACTAGCCCAAACAATGTTGCAGGATGCATATTTGACCAGACAAAACAGTGTAATATCTTGGGTTCATACTCTCTGCAATGAAGTCAAAGTAAATGTACTCTCCCAACTTTTTTGTACTCTACCAACAATAGGAAATAATACCGCAGAAAAAGTTAATATAAATACTTCAGTTCTCTCAGAGTCCATCTTTTGAAATATTACATATTTGTTCTCCTCCAAACATGCACCTTGTCATACGTGTCATATAAAATAGGCACTAAAGGTGACTAAACGATCTGAATCTACCTGTACCTCTACCTGTAGGTGGTGTTACCTGTGCATTGGTTATTAAGCGTGAGCTCAAAGCCAGGGTGGCAAAGACAGTTGTAGGACCCCACAGTGTTTTTACATGTGCCGTTCCTACAGGGCTGGCGTACACACTCATCGATGTCTGCAGAGGAGAGACAAATAACTTTAACTTTTTCTAAGAGCATTCATGTGAGGCATTTAACATTAAGCTAACAATGAAAAAGTTCAAATGTTTGCAAGAAACTAATTGGGCAAATATCACACAAAGTTCTATTACTTTACCATTTAAATCATTTATACTCATTTAATCTTCAATTTCTAAACAAGAAGGGTAGAATACATAGGTGCGAGTTTACATTACCCATGCACATTTTGCGGTTGGGGGTTGCCTTGAAGCCCGTGTGGCAGGTACACATGTAGCCTCCTTGGATGTCCACGCACTCTCCGTGACTGCAGAGGTTGGGGTTTTCCAAACACTCGTTGCGGTCTTCCCACCAGCGTTTGTGTGTATGGGAGTGTTGGGAAAGAAAGCAATACAAAAGTTGCCAAAGAACACATCAGCAGGCGACACTGGGAAAACAAGGTGTTGGCACGACCAGAGTGACTGTGTTACGTGAGACGAGCTACAAAGTCTGCTCTCGCACACATGAAACTGCTTTAACTGAACTACAGGACATGGCAGATAGTTTAAGGATGACACTATAGCTGTGGCCCATCTTCAGCTCTTCTCCTAGAAATATGTATCACTTTCACAGTAATAGGCCCTGAGATTAAAAACAGAGCTACAGTACAGCACAGTATGTTGGGGTAGAAGTCTGCATTGAAGCATTGTAGTGGCTACCATTGAACAAACAGTAGGAGCAGTCCAGAGTTTGGCTCACCTATACAGGCTCCAATGGGTGAGAGCTTGAAGCCTGCTGAGCACTCACAGCGATAGCTGCCTGGACTGTTAATGCAGTCTGCATTCCTCTGGCATAAGATCTCTGAACTGCTACACTCATCGATGTCTGCAGCACACACACACACACACACATACACAGAAAAAGAAAACATTTAACTTTAACTACACTGAAAAAAGCAACAGGGGAGAGGAGGGCAATACAGATTCATCTTATTTAATACCAGAAACCTTCAAAGCTCTGCTACAAATAGAAACATACATTGTTTCCAGCTCTTCAACTGAAAGCACTGTTAATGCAAATGTTACAGCTAGCCCTATAGGTGGGGTATCTGTAAAGGTAGATAGATAGATAGATGGATAGATAGATAGATAGATAGATAGATAGATAGATAGATAGATAGATAGATAGATAGATAGATAGATAGATAGATAGATAGATAGATAGATAGATAGATAGATAGATAGATAGATAGATAGATAGATAGATAGATAGATAGATAGATAGATAGATAGATAGATAGATAGATAGATAGATAGATAGATAGATAGATACTTTATTGATCCCGAAGGAAATTTAGCAGCCAGTAGCAGTTACACGGTACAAAAAAACAATAAGGTATATAAAGAATAAAGAATTCCAATAGTAAAAAAGAATATATACAAGAACATATGAATACAGACTATACACCCTGACTGAAGGTAAAAAGGTAGTGCAGTAATAAATTAGTTAATTTGTAAGAGAAAAACGGGTATCAGCAGATACATAACAGTACTGGGATATTTATTAAAAAATAAATAAATGTGCAAAGATGTTGCGTATATTGATGCACACAATTCCATAGAGTTCTGTGTTGTTGGTAAAAAAGCTTTTAAAAACAAACATCAAAATTAATATGCTTAGTGTATTAAACGTAAGCGATTTTTTAAAACTGGACGCTGTAATATGGACGCTGATCATTCTGAGAGATTTAGTTGTAGTTAGCTGAACCATGTGGAGGCTGTTCTTTAACCTGGCAATCTTTTCATGCAAGTGATTAGTATTTGCTTCAAAGTGATGCGGTGCTGTGACTTTCACACACAACTGATCAGAAAACACTTATGATGAAAAAATGCTAATGGTTCACAAACAGTTTTCAGGGTGAATCTCAGAAATATCTGCTTGACTTCTTTCAAGATTCCTGGATGACACTAAAAAGAAGAGCAAAAGAAGTTCTATCTCTATTCAACTATATATCCATGTGCTTACCCCTACATTAAAATGAGTTATGTTACATATTTTATGTTACATCTATAAGAGAAATGTGTAATTTTGCTGCCTATGCCCTGCAGCGCTGCCTTTCACAGTTGGGGGGTTTGCAAATCCATGTATACCTAGTCAGTCGTGGGATTTGAACCCATGAGACAAACCTCTGTAAATGTGTACATCAGTTTTATGTAAAAACATTTTTTTGTTTTTACAGGCAACAATTGTGTTCATATATTTTATTAATGTGCAAATAAAGTCAATTTAATGTGTTACTCAATACATCACTCAGAAAATAAGTTGACTGAGTTCATATGAGATCAAAATGTGACCTTCAAATAAATTTTACAGGATTTTGCAGCAAATAATGCAAAGAATTCTGCTTTTCTCAAAAAATATCACCAAAAATGGATGCTTTACTGGCCTCTAATGAGCCTTCACAGTGGTTAATCTTGCAGTTTAAATCGTCTTTCTCGGGCTGGACCCACATCAGTCCCCGCTAAAGAGCTGTAATTGGTTTGTTTTGCGTTGGGCTCTTGGAGAGACCCCACTGCCATCAGCTCACTGTGTAAACTCAAGCTTTCTTTTCGAGCTCTAACCAGGGACTCCTGCATACTATCTTAAGAAAGCTGAAAGGGAAAACTGGTAGTGCTCCCCAGCACCCTGGTCGAGGGGCAACCACACTGCGGTTATGACAGGATATTGGGTTGTGGCCTTGTTAGTAAAAGCTAAATGTGGCTCCACAGTGCATATGGTGTTATAATGCTGTATGACTTGGCGGACTGGGTAAACAGACAGTGAGCTAATATTTGGAGAAGAGAAAAACGACAGAACCGTGGAATTCTCAATACCCACTAATCACTAACCCATACCATTATGAGGTTAAAGCCAATCACACATGAGGCTACAAACTCTACACTGACGTAAGTGTAGAACAGATGTAAAGCGGCAGCAGGCTACTAAGTACAGATACATTTGAAAAGCATGAATCAACAGTTTCAGATATTTATGTGTGCTCTAAAACAAACATCTGGCCTCATATGTAAACAAAACAAACACATACTTCATTTAGCTTTTTCGCTTTGCTGGAAACAGCATGTGGGTTAGATATCCCTACTTCAAAGTTAAATGGCGCTACAAACCTTCACATATGAGAAGGACATCGTTATAGCTGAACCCTCTTGGACATTCACAGCGGAAGCTTCCGATCTGGTTAATGCACACACCACTGGCACAGATTCCTGGGATCTCACTACATTCATCAATATCTAGAAAAAAATATAGACAATCAATAAAACTTCCTAAAACACATGTTTACTGTGGCACTCTGTTGGGACATTGATGGAAAATTCCATAAACAGGCTTCGTCTTACCCACTGGCTTTCCAGTTTCAATGTCAATCTCAAACCCAGGTACAATATTTCCACAAAGAGTGCGAAAACCCTCTAAGGACGAAAAAGACAAGCGCTTAGATGAAATGGGTGAGTCTGTATGTGTCTGTATTACAATATCTGCCACTCTGGACTCACCAGTGCCAGGTCTAGGACATGCCTGGCAGGGTTTGTTCCAGGCTTTGCCCATGTTGTATGCACAGCAGCAGATCCGGTGTGTGATGTTGAAAGCTAATTCATTTTCACAGGTGGTGCCATTGTAGTTGCGAAAGCACAGGCTCTTCCTCATGTCTGGGACAAAACAACAACAACATATGTAATATGTTATACTCATATAAAAAAAATGTAATCTAAAGCACAACTGAGACATGTGATGTCAAGAAGCCATTACCAAACCCCTTATAGTAGCAAAGTTGCTAAAAAGCTTGCTGTCGTCTGTAGAATGCAGCGCTGATGTGTCAAGCAGCTGCTGGACTATAAAATGCTGGACCATAAAAATTTAATTTTTTCATCTCAATACAAAAAGAAGTGCGTTTTCCACATACCCATACAGCTATTTCCTCCATTCACTTGCATATACTCCTGAGGACAGACACACGTGTAGTTGCCCAGTGTGTTGTAGCATGTCCCAGGACCACAGATCCCAGGATTCACCACACACTCATCAATATCTGGAACAGCAAATATACTGGAGTGAAACATCTCTCGAGTCATGTTTAAGTAATAAATGTTACCACCAAGCCAGCCATGCATCACATAACATTCTATTAATTCCAAGCTTCAGCCTTAAGGAGACCCATTATGCTGTTGGATCAGGTCTACCAACTTGTTCTACGTGACTTTCAGGATCTGACTCTGGCTCAAACTGATACAGCAGAACCAACACTGTTGTTAGAGCAGCCACCACAGATTGGGGCTTTAGCCGATTAGAACACAGTGGGTGAGCTGATCCGACAGATCAGGGCACACTGGGCTAATCAGGGGGCGGGGCCTAAAGACACAGGAGCTCTAACAAAGTGTCAAACAGACGGTGAATACAGACGTACAATATGAGAAAAATATTTTGTTTTGGGAAAACTGAAGCCCGTGATTCTATTCTAGAAGACTAAAAATATAAACGTGAGCAAAATAGGTTCCTGTTAAACATGGACATTTTAAATTTGTAACTTTTTTTTTTGTGACTCCTCCAATTGAGGCCAAACATTAAAACTCATCTCTTATTATTATTGGAAAATTCAGTTAGGTATCTATTGAGGTTCTTTGTCTGCTGTAATGAAACAATACTATTTTGGGAAACCAGTGTTCAAAAATACTCATATGTGACTGGGACATAATTTAATTAACTAATAGAACATGGGAGGGAGCATGTTCCCATAGATTACATCATATAGAGATTTTTGTGGTCAGGTGAAAACACTATAATGACAAAAATTATTATACAGAATACATACTCTGATAGACTTAATGTGTTACTAATAGTTGATGTTAGGACAGAATTACATGGGGGGCATGTTTGTGTTTGGCCATTTCTCCTCAGCTGTTAAAGAAATGTTAACAGGGGGCTGATCTGGGACTTGTCTTTAGGTCTGGATTTGAAATCTGTAAACATAATTATTGCTTTCACTGGCAAAGAAAATCTGAATAACATGCAAAAAATGGCCTGTCTCGGTTTCCAGCTTGGGGGCCATATCCATCACAGTGCGCCTCTGCTGATTAACATAAATAACCCAGACAAATATGCTGCTAAGCCAGAACAAGTTAGTAAGGGTGTACTTTACCACATGCTAAGTCTTAATTCAAACCCGAGTCAAAGTTTGCACAAAATAGCTCAACCCTTAATTCCTATGGGGCCCGGTTGTCTTCTCCTTGCGTGTTTTGAGGGCCACATACTTACTCACCCTCACAGATGCGGCTGTCTACATTGAGGTAGTAGCCAGCTGGGCAGTCACACTGGAAGCTGCCGAAGGTGTTGACACAGTTTCCACCCTGGCACAAGCCGGGGAGCTCCTGGCACTCGTCGATGTCTGAGAATACAAGGAGACAAATCAACATCTTTCAGGCCCTGCAGACATGCGTGCCAACAACGCAATACAGGAGTGCAAAAGGACACTTCAGGCTTGTTCAGACAGTCCAACTGTGATTTCCAACCGTCTAGTATTACTTATGTCACTACCATCTCATTTTTTCTCAGCTGGGTTTAAATATTAACGTTCTGTTGCACGCAAGAGGAGACGGTTATGAGACACAGCATCCCACATCTGCAAATAACTATATGCATTTAAGGCAATACAGTCAGTACATTTGGCATTTATGCTTAGTAGTGTCAGCATGGTCTTTAACCCTTCAGTGCACAAACAGGCTCTTTTTTGTATCTTTGCAATTAATTGAATTTCATCATTCAAGCTCACATCAACTCCTCAATTTATTTGTTTTGGATCATCAGAAATCTTGATTTCAAATAATTTGTTTTACTTTTTAAATAAAAATATTTTTTGTATCACTGCCCTTCTAACACACAACATGGGTCAGAATTAACCCTTATGTATTCAGTATAACATTTATTAGGAGCTATTGACATTTGTAAACATTTGCAGTCAGGAACATATTTACAAAACTATTTTTGTTCATGAAGTAAATAAATAAGAATTAAAATAATAATTAAAGGTCAAAAACAAGACTTTTTAATGAACTTTGGAACATTAAATAATGAAATAAACTGATTTTAATTGATTAAAATATACATTTAATACTTTCAGTCTAACCATGTCAAACCAAGCCTGCAAAAGATCATGGAGATGGATTTGATGAAAACAAAATTCTGTGGAAGTTAAGTATTTAGAAGTTCACCTTCTAGTATGATGGTAATGGGGTTGGGCCTGAATCCCTCTCCTCCAGGACACAGTGTGTTGTAGTCCGCTAGAAACACATAATTTATAAAATTAATAAAATCAAGGAGAATTATTTATTTCACATACTTTGAAGTCAAACATGCACAGTCATATGCGAAAGCTTAATCCTGGTCAAGTTATATGTCTTGTTTGTTTTCCATACAAACAAACATATCCTCTAAAGGAATACTTAAAGTAAAAAATACGTATACTTGAAGTATAAAACGCTATAACTCTTGAATGTAATTTGACTGCAATATATTTTAAGCAACATATTTCAAAAGGGTATGTGTTTACACACAACATTTTATCGAGGTCTGGAATCATCTATAGATGCTGCAGTTATTATTTACATGTTGCTACAATTTTACATAGACTTTTTTTTCATATTCTTAGCTTAATAAAACAAGCTGAGACAATCTGTCAGAACTCTCACCTGATACCTGATATGTTGGTAAGCAGAGCATAAAAGAAATATTTTCTGTTATTTGCATGTAATTTTGTGGAAAAGAAAGATGTCCTTTACTTTGCAGTGTTTTTTTAAAAAGATGATTAAAAGATGATTGGTAGAATGGGGTAAATGAGAGCTCACATGTGTTGACAGGTGGGCAGGCTTCACAAGGGTTTCCCCAGGCTCGGCCCTGAGAGCAGCAGCAGGAGGAACGACTGACCCCTACGCCAACCTCTACGCTGCAGGCCAGGCCCCCCCTTCCACGGGTCACCACCTCCAGGAAACAACTCCCCACACGTGGGTCTGAGACAGAAAGAAAGAGAAAGCATAGTGAAGAAGAGCAATACAAACCTCCCTCACAATATCTACACATTTTCTGCATCCAATAACAACAGAGTTAAACATTATACGCACCAACACAACCAACTCCAGTCGGATTGAGTTCGAAGTCTGTCGGACAGTTACATTCATAGGAGCCCGGTGTGTTCACGCAGTGGCCGTTCACACAGTTTATTGGGTCTAAGCATTCATCGACATCTGCAGAAAAACACAGAGGGAGAATTGATTTAGGATCGATGCATGTGTATTTATATTAACAGCTGTACTAACATTATTCCTCTCTGTATGCAGCCACGCTGTAGGAGGTGGCATTTCACACCAGATGCGATGCGGGTTATAAGTAATCCAATTAATAATAATGAATCGACATGGGATTTAATAATGTAATTAATCGTAAAGAAACTGTGTACCTGTGCAGTTGCCCCCTGATCTGGTCAGCTCATAGCCCTCATCACAAATGCAGCGGAACATGCCGGGGAGATTTTTACATAAACCAAACAGACAGACGTCCTGGCTGGAACACTCGTCCACGTCTGCAATACACAACACTCTTGATTCAACAAATTATATCCCTATTAAAAAAGTACAAAATTACTTGAATATGCTTAAAGTCTTTAAATAAAGCCCAGTTATTTGTATGGAAGGAAAGATTGAACATTCGCTGTAAAGAATATCATTGCTGTTCAATGAAAAACATGTAAATTGATTTTTGACGATTTTAAGTTTTCTACATCATTTGAACACGCCAATGGCAGTTTCAATAGTGTGGCAATTTCATGGTGAATGGACCAATAGGAGTGCACCAAAACGACTTGGAAAAAATTCTGGTTCCATTGACTTACATAGAATGTAAAGTATGTTTTTGGTCTCTCCTGTAAAGTTGCTTGTTTTTCACTGGACAGCGACGACAAAGTATAAAATATAGACCATACAGACCATTTTTAGTGATGTTGTATTTACTGTTAAGATACCGCTGCATACACTGCCACTTAAGAGCTCATTTTAGTTGCTTAATATACAGTGACAACAAAAGTATACAAAGGAATCTTTAAATACTGTAAACTAGAGAAGACAGCTACTGTACAACTGTTTAATGTTCTATTCAAGTATTTTTGAAGCCATAGAAAGTTATTCAAGTGTAAATAATAGGTACAAATTTGACTTCATACAAAAATAATATTCCTCTAAGAGAAATCATCTCTAACTTTATTCTTGCACTTCATGCTGTTATTTTAGAATCATTTACAGCTCTGTTAATCATTCTGGACCCAATAAAATCTAAATATTCTACATAAAGTTCTAAATATTTGACTTATTTATGCGTTTTTAAAACCTTCCTACTATTGACTGTAATTATACTGCATGTCATTGTACAACTATTTATATAATTGTTGTCCAGGATTAGTATATAAAAAATATTTTATACATTATTATCTATTTCAACATTGGTTTTATGTTATTCATATCATTGATTGTCCAAGATTGAAAGCCCAACATTGGCCGTTTTCCTGAAAATAAATCAATTACAGAATAAATTCTTAGATGTAGTTGATGTGCTTGTGTGGGAAGGGTCACCTTGGCAGGCTCTTCTATTAGGGGCAGGCGTGAAACCTATCTCACACTCACAGCGGTAGCCCCCGGGGATGTTCAGACAATGGCCATTTTCACACAGCTGAGCATTATCAGCACACTCATCCATGTCTGTATGAAATTTCAGAGATGAGCAGTTAGTGCAGCAGTTTAGTTCTGTTCATGCCATTGATTTATTACTATTAATCACTATCAAACTAGAGAGAAAAACACTCCTGTATGTGTTCCTCTGTTTCATTACCTGAGCAGGTAAAGCCATCTCCTTTGAAGCCCTCTGAGCATGTACAGCGGAAGGATCCAGGTGTATTCAAGCATTTAGCATTGGGGCTACACTGGTGGGTCCCGTTAGTGCACTCGTCCAGGTCTGGGAGTGAAAACCATGCCAGGTTAAAAAAACTTACAGCTACATAGTTTTTCTACTGGCATACAATCAGTTTGAGCACCGCCAGTCAAATTACATGGTTTTTGTTGATTTTCTACATGAAGTTAGCACAAAATCACAAACCTTAATCTAGAATTTTCTGTGAATTATACAGCTTTAGTTTACTTTAGTTAAAAAAAACCATAAAATAACGTATAAAGTAATTTGACATTAAATGTTATTTAACAGGGGTGACCAAATTTTTGCATATGATTTATGACTTTATTCAACAATTCAATAATTTTAATGTTTTTTTAGCATGAATGTCATAATACGACACTGGTGTTTTGTGAACTGTAAAGCCACAGTTATGTGTCTGCATGTAGAAAGTAAGCATGGCCTCTCTATACATCCACTGCTTTTACTTAATATGTATATACTTAAATAAACAGCTCAGTACGTGTGGTCTCATAGAAATAGCTGAGAGTTTAATCCAGGGTTGAAACTGCAATAGAACTGACGAATGTCATGCTTACCAACACACTTCACTCCACTGCCTATCCATCCCTCTCTGCAGGAGCAGCGGAAGCTTCCGGGGGTGTTGACACAAATGGCATGCACGTCACAGTTGTGGGCATCAATCTTACACTCGTCAACATCTATCAATCACATGCATGATCAAAAATCTGTCACACAGCACCGTAACGCCTCGGACATTTACTCATGTCAGGTATAGATCATCATCCTTCTAATGAGGTAATTATATATATATATATATATATATATATATATATATATATATATATATATTTATATATATATATATATATATATATATGAATATACATCTGTAACATAACAGTTTAATACAAATCTTAGTTCCAATACAAGATATTTAATGTTTTATCTTCTTAAGACGTTTGTAACTATCTGAATGTGATCTATATTATATTAAAATAATATATTATTTTAATATAATATTAAAATATTAAATATTAGGAATAGGAATATTAGGAATAATAGGAATATTAAAAACCTCTGAAACAGGTGGTGCTATGATGCTTGGGTACGGATAAGCAGAGGCTCACCAACAAAGGTGGTAGCCATGTTCACAATAATGTTTGCATTAAACAGGTAAAAGGATTATACGTGTATCACCCTCTAAGTGGCATCACAGTAATATCTGTTTCTTTCTAGTAACAGAAAAAAATTCTCTGAGAAAATGTTCATTGATCAGATGTGTACGTGTATGTTTAAGCTTTGTCTCTGTTTCAACACATTAGTTATTACATCATCTAAGACTCGTCATATCTTACCTGTGCAGCCCGTTGAGCCTTTCTTCACAGAGTACCCCACAGCACAGTGGCAGACGAAGGAGCCCTTGGTGTTCTCACATTCTCCAAACATGCAGATGTTGGCATTGAGCTCACACTCATTCACATCTGGAAGAATCACACAAACATGCAGTGATCCTCCTCCAAGACCCCACGTCAATCTCGGGTCAGTTATTAAGTGTGATGGCAGGAAACGTACAGTAGGAGGTGGGGCTGAAGTTAGACTATGTAGAAGGAAGGCCAGTGAAATGAGCTTATAAATAAAATCAATACAGTCTAGATTTAGTCTATCTATCTATCTATCTATCTATCTATCTATCTATCTATCGCAATCAGGCAAATCTATCTATCTATCTATCTATCTATCTATCTATCTATCTATCTATCACAATCAGGCAAATCTATCTATCTATCTATCTATCTATCTATCTATCTATCTATCTAATCTATCTATCTATCGCAATCAGGCAAATCTATCTATCTATCTATCTATCTATCTATCTATCTATCTATCTATCTATCTATCTATCTATCGCAATCAGGCAAATCTATTTATCTATCTATCTATCTATCTATCTATCTATCTATCTATCTATCGCAATCAGGCAAATCTATCTATCGCAATCAGGCAAATCCATCTATCTATCTATCTATCTATCGCAATCAGGCAAATCTATCCATCCATCCATCCATCCATCAATCGATCTATCCATCAATCTATCAATCCATCAATCTATCCATCCATCCATCTATCCATCCATCCATCCATCTATCTATCTATCTATCTATCTATCTATCTATCGTAATCAGGCAAATCTATCCATCCATCCATCTATCTATCTATCGCAATCAGGCAAATCTATCCATCCATCCATCCATCCATCAATCCATCCATCCATCCATCCATCCATCTATCTATCTATCTATCTATCTATCTATCTATCTATCTATCTATCTATCTATCTATCCATCTCTTACCACATGCATCTCTTTACTTTGTTATGTTTGTTAATTGTGACAGATCAACATTTAAAATATGTTCAAACCCAACATGACATTTACCGATACATGTTTTTGTGTCGGTGGAAGACACAAATCCATCAAAGCACAGGCAGTGGTACTCTCCAGGGACGTTAGTGCACTGACCACCATCACATATATCAGTCTCTTCCTCACATTCATCCACATCTGGAGAAAGAGAGAGAAACAGCTGTTCAGCAGCTCTTTACCTTTCCACCATTAAATTCACGTTCATGTTTGAACTTTTGTTTGAAGTGTGTGTGTCTGTGTGTGTTACCTGTATACATTTCAGAACGCACCTTCTTCAACCTTTCACATTCTCCTATCGTGACTCACTGTGCTATGAACCCGTGTGGTTATGGGACCTTTAACTCATGCTGACACGTCCAAGGAGCAGAGTTAGCTCAGTGGAGGTTTACAGAGCTGTGTAGTGTGGCTAGAGCTGGTCTGTGTCAGTGGAATAAACCTCAACCTCCTCCATGTTTTTCCTGGCCTACCACTCCTGATTCATAATTATAGCTAATATTTAGAGACCTGTTCTTATATTGATGCCAATACTGAAACCGGTCTTAGTATCAGGAGACAGAAGTGGGAGTAAGCATTGCAATTTAGAATTTCAATAAAGCAATACCTTGCTGTGTTTTATAGAGATAAGTATAGTTTTCTAGATGAGGTGGTAGATGGTTCCAAGTTAAAGACCATGGATTAGAAAATGTGAACTGTCTGAGTGATGTTATGAGGGAAATCTTATGGAATAATGATGAAATAAAAAGTTTTATTTTAAAGCAGTCCAGAAGAATTAAAGAATTAAAGTAGCATTAATTAATGAAATAGTTTATTTAATACACACTGAGTGTAGAATTGTAGAGATTGTGGAAAAGTAGATGAGAGTTTAATAGTAAACAGAACTGGCCATTCTAACAAAGCACCTTTGAAGTATATGTAAACAACTGATGTTATTTTTTTGAACAGGCCCAAACTGTATTACAGTAAGAGAGCTAAGGATAAATCAGTGTGTAACACAAATTAAGTAGTGTTTTGTGGCAGTCAGTGTTAATTTTGACAGCAAATTTTGATTTAGTTTAAGTCGTAGTCTTTTGACTAAAATGTAATTTAGTTTTAGTCATAATTTATTTTTAGTTTTAGTAATTATCAAAAGAATATAGTCGACTAAAATATAAAGGGTGTAAAATGTAAATGCTGTTATCACCTTTTTATTTATCTTTTTTTATTTAATAGTTGTTACTAGTGCTGTCAATCTATTTAAATGACATGCTCTGTGATTAACTAATCTACATTAATTGCATTTATCACTTTTTGCTATATAGCGCTTTACCTGCTTTTCACATACCTGATCCAACCAATCTGACCATTAACACCACCTTACTGAGTTAATACAAGTGTTTACAGCTGGACATGCTCTAAACTGTACAGGGCAGTGTGCTTTTAGGAATAGGATTGAGAAAGGCTAAGCTAGCGTTAGCAGTGGTAAAGCTAGGTAACGGTGGTCCTGGGGGGCTGATGTCCAGCGCGGTGGTGATTTTCTCTAAACACAAACGCTAAACTCTCTTTCTCTCTGCTGAAACTGTCTGGATATCTTAGTTCCATCACGAGTAGCGACAGGTCACAGGCTCGTATGTTCTTCCCGGGTTCAGACCAAATTTGTGCAAGTGTGCGTTTGATTGATGGCTAACCAGCTTGGCCCCTCCTCATATACACCGAAGTAGTTATGATTGGATGTTTTTTCTAACTTGTCCCCGCCTTTCCACCAAACTAAATCAGCTCTGATTGGATGTCGTCCCTGCCAAACATTTTTGTCTCATTTTTATTCGTTGACTAAAGTGTTAACTTCGTGATAGTTTTATCATGTTATGTAGTTTTTATTTATCTCGTTTTCGTCATGATAAAAAGGTTTGTTGACGAAAACTATGACAAAAATAGTTTGTCAACGAAATTATCACTGGTGGCAGTTGGTGCTTGATTCTTCTAGTGACAAATTCTTTTTGCTGTTTGATCTAAAATAATGAACTCTGTTCATTCCAGCACTGTTTGTCATCAACAAGTATACAAAGAATTTTAGTACAGTGAGGTTAACATAGACTAGACATACAGACTGGTGGAAGAGCATCAATGCCTTTTCCATTTTCAGGGCTGAAAAGCTTTTTTGATGTTGAGGGAGGATATATTAGCTTTAAACCTTTAAATTACTTAATAAAAGTAAAGCAAGTAACAAGTAAAATAATCCCATTACAGGCTGAGAGTAATTAGTAGCAGATCACTGTTTTAAGCTACTGAACCAACACTACTACAATTTAAAAGGAGCTGATTGAAGCCCTTTATGTAAAATGAGCATCTACAGTAGACTATTATGCTTAAACTACACAAACGCTCTACAATGGAGGAGAAAGGACTGTAGCAACTACATTTACTCCTAATATGTACCTGGCCTTAGTCAATTGACCCACATGCTGCTCTACGTGAATCTCTTATCTACTGTAATGGCATCATGCAGGCAAAGTGATTTTGCTAGCCTTTCCAGAAAGTGTGTAGTCCTAGCTATATCAGTGCTTATAGGTGGGAGATTATGAGGTGTGTCAGTGATGTGGCTACAACGGGCAGGATTTGGTCATCTTTCGAAGAAAAACAAAGGTTTCATTTTATGGACTCCTGGTTGAAAAAAAATCAAGTTATGAATCATAGCAGCAACATATATGGGGTCTGTGCCAGCATACAGATGGTGGTAGATATGAATGTGCTATGAATTCTGGGTATTTGTGTTCTTTTATAACTGTAACTTTCAGAGTATATACTAAAGATGGAAGTTCTTGTGTTCCTAAAAGTGTTTAATTGTATGTATTTGTATTGTTTTAATGATGAACATATGAAACTATAGATTTTTAAGTCCCATGATACAATTGCTGCAGGACATTACCTGTACAGCTTCTCTGATCTGGCATTAGTGCATAGCCTTGTCCACAGCTGCAGCTGTAGCTACCCTCTGAGTTAGTGCAGTATAGGTCACAGCCTCCGTTCTCAATGGTGCACTCGTCTATGTCTGAAACACAGGACAGACGATAGGAAGAAAAATGAGCCAATGAATGGGTAGTTTATGATGTAATCTGTAATACTGTAATTTGGGTAATGATGTTAAATAAAAGAATAGACAAAGAGTACCAGATACATGCGATACACATAGGAAAGACATGTAGAACAGTGAGTAATCAGACACATTATTGGAGAAGAGGTGTCTCTATATAAATGCTACAGATGTAAATCAAAATGAGACCTTCTAAATGAGTGGGTAATCCTGAAAATAGCTCTCAAGTTCTGAGAGTTCTTTACCTGTACATCCTTTTCTGTCGGGAGTCGACTGGTATCCAGAGGAACAGGAGCAGTGATAAGTGCCGGCCACATTCACACACTCACCATTCTTACACAGAGTGGCACTCAACTCACACTCGTTCACATCTGTAACACACACGTAGGCACACGTTACACATGCACATTCCTAAAAATAATTAAAACCACTGTAAGAATCAGGTCATGGTAAATCATGTGGATAAATAAGAGCAGGAAACAGTGGACTTAAGGATCACTGAGCTAATAAACACCTCCTACTGAGCTCCACTGGCTTAATTCAGCAGAGATTCTTGGAAGCTTCAGGAGTTTCATAGACAGAGATAGTCACTTTATGCTTTCAGGTGATCATACCAAAGTCTTCCGTCCAGTCAAGTACTATGTTGTTATCAAAAATTCTTATAAATGCAGTCCACTATGTTTGAATGTATGCTAGGTACGAATAATAAGATGTTTCTTGATTTGATACAATAGAACATTTTGTTGCTACATAGAACTATTTTACATTTCTTTAAAGGAAAGTAACCCTGTTATGTCTACTGGAACATATTTACATGCTTGACTATTCTAAAAACACAATATTGTTCTCATACTGGTAATCTGTATTCACCCTTTATCCAAAACACTAATGTTGGCCATGTAAAAGGGCCTGTGTTCTTAAGCTCCGCCTCCTGAGGAGCCCAAGTGAGCTCTAATTGGTTGGTTTGTCAACTGTAGTCAACTGACAGAAACGTTTCGCTCCTAAACACTCTTCAGCAGTGGGGCAGCATTGTATGTAGACGGACCAATCTTGCTGGTAGACGGGCAATGAGGAGCGTGTTACGAGATGATGTCACCTGTTTGTTGTATGTTAAAGGCAGTATATTTGCAAAAAAGCTACAAATGCACTAAAGTAAAAGAGAAAACCCAGAAAGGCTTAACAGGTCGCCTTTAAAATAAGAATCATTTAACTGTGCAAATAATTATGAACATATTCAAATCTCTCTTTACATGGTCATGATTTTAAAGAACTCAGCAAAACTCAGATCACTCATTTTTTATTTAATTTAATTTCCAGTCACAAATAGCCATTAAGTAACTGTTTTTGTTTTACAGCATAGTAATTGTTTTACTGCCAAATTTTGATGATGATGCTGATAAGATATATACAGTCTGGTGTATACAGTCTAACCCTAACCCTAGATCACCAGCAGCTTCCTTACATCTTTTCAGACAAATAGCATCAAGTTTCTTTCTCACAGTAGACTGCAGGACAGAGTCACCTGTGGATTTTCTATGGTTTCTCAAAAATGGATGCTTTAGGTACTGTATATCTGATGGAGACCACTTTGGTGGTCTACCCTGTCCTGCATGGTTGTTATGAGTCCCACATTTTAGTGAAAATTACACAGAAACTTAAAAAACTAGATATATTTATATCAGATTTATATCTGATATGTATACATTTTTATACAATATATATTTAATAAAAATTTTTTCTGTGTGCACCGTTCACTTTTATTACAGCTTTATTTCCCTGCTTTTATCCATCAATTCATAATCTTCCGCTTTATCCCACTAGTCTGGGTCACAGGGATGCTGGAGCCAATCCCAGCGTTATCGGGCGAAGGCGGTGTTCAGAGATCACCAGCACCTTCTTTACATCTTTTCAGACAAATAGCATTAAGTTTCTTTCTCACAGTAGACTGCAAGACAGAGTCACCTGTGGATTTTATAGGGTCCCTCAAAAATGGATGCTTTAGGTACTGTATATCTGATGGTGACCACTTTGGTGGTCTACCCTGTCCTGCATGGTTGTTAAGAGTCCCATATCTTTGACTTATTCTCATTGGCCTTTTCCATTTTTTCCTCTTCTTCTCAGAAACAGCTCCTTATAATAAATAGCTTGTACTAAACAAACGGTCCTGACTGGAAATGAAATAAATCAGTGCTGGTCTCTGACTTTTGCACAGTACTGCATATGTAGCCATCTCCTTTAGTAAAGAAAATTATTTATCCTATTATTATCCTATTGTCGACTACAAGGCAGGGACATGCTTACAAAGCATCAGAGTGAAGAGCAAATGTGTGTTTGTTTATGTTTCTACCTTCACACGCATCTCCATCAGGGGACAGCTGGTGGCCAGGTGGGCACACACATTGGAAACTCCCCTCAGTGTTCTCACAGGAGCCTCCTCGACACAGTCCAGGGTTCCTCTCACACTCATCAATATCTGTGACACACATATACACAAATACGAACACACAAAACAGACACACTCTAAGTTACTTAGTTACTTACTATAACTCACACTTCAGCTGACTAACAATAAATGATGTGATTCGTTCATGTTATATGTATGTTTAATGCTTGTGGAGCATCAGCGAGTGTGCTGGAATGTTAAAGGATGCTGTGATACTCACCCATACAGTTCTTCATCATCATGAAGCCACTCTCATAACCTGGCGAGCAGTCACACTCAAAACTGCCCGGAGTGTTCACACAGGTCCCATGTCCACACAGGTCAGGAGAGATTGTACACTCATCAATGTCTGTTAACACACACACGCGTTGTGAACACATTCAGAGGTAAGACTTCATATCAGGACGTCTAAACATCTTAACCTTCTAAAACTTCAATCCCCAGTTCACTGATAGTAGAGTTAACAGGGGTGTATATTTTAATCCCTTTAGCCCACCGGCAGGCACAAAGTGTTACTACACACTTCTGCAACCTAAGAATAACCCAACAAGTTTACATTATACTTGTAATTACTGAGTAATGAGTCTTACTATGTCAGTGTCTGGGATTCTAATGGGTTAACCCCACCCCTGCCATGACACACACACATGCAATAAACAACTGTTAAAAAAAAGACTTCATTTATATATTTATATTTATAGATATATTAGAGGTATTCAAAGTTAAGACCCAAACCAACTTCTAAGATTCTAGGATTTTAAGATTTATATAACTAATAGATAAAAAATTATACAAAAAAACACACGCAATACAAATATAATAGACGTGTATAAAAACAAATAAGCATTTAGACATTTACATAGATTGTGTTATGATCTGTTTAAATCCACAGCCTGAAGAGGATCAGTAATAAACTTCATTTAAAAATAAACAACTATATAAATCATCATCATTTATGTGGTACAGGTGGCAGTCCCAACAACCAATACAGTTCTTGTTTTTCCGTCTTTGATTCCTTTTATAGTATAATTACAGACTATATATATATACACAATTCAATATATCACAATATACTGCGATATTGCAAGCAAAGTAATGTATTGCAATTTTTCAAATCATACTTTTACACACCACTATACGAATAAGTTCACCAATGTTTACAATAGTACTGCACCCTTGTGCTGCTTGTTAATGTTGAAGTGGAGCTGAAAATAAATTACAACATTGCCATCTAGTGGTCAGAGGTTTAAACACAACACACAATGATTCACTTTCTGCCAGGAATCTGTGTATCAATACTGTGTTTTTGAGAATCGATACAATATCACCAAACATCCCGATATTCTATATTTCAATATTTTCTTATATTTTCAATATATTTTCAATATTTTTTTTATATATAGATTGTTTTCACTACTAAACCATGAAGAGTCTCAGTATTTTAGCCACGCCCCTGCATTTTAGAACAGAACATGAGACTGCAACCCTGTCACTGACCATGTGGTGAACAGTTAGATATATAAATTTTTAGAAATAAGCATAAACATCCAAATATATATATTTTTTTTTTTTTTCATTTTTATGACTAACATTTGCAAAACAATAAGAATTGTTTTCACAGCAGACACTGTTACCTGTGCAGTTGCGTTCCTCCGTATCCAGAGCAAACCCACCATTACAGCGACATCTGAAACTTCCGATTGTGTTCCTGCATGTCCCGTGAGCACAAATGCTGGGAAACACTTTACATTCATTGATGTCTGCCAAAAGAAAGATAATGAACAAAATAACTGT
The DNA here is from genome assembly GCA_021613375.1 of Megaleporinus macrocephalus. Classification (NCBI taxonomy): domain Eukaryota; kingdom Metazoa; phylum Chordata; class Actinopteri; order Characiformes; family Anostomidae; genus Megaleporinus; species Megaleporinus macrocephalus. Next base: position 30,739,348 of record CM038720.1, read on the forward strand.
CAGGTTTCAAACAACTTCACACCCTCATTAAAACATATTTTGTGTTCATTTACTGTGTACTGTGTTATTAAACTTAGTCCTGAGGCAGAAGAGCTGCAATTCCTATCAGATGCATCAACACAACAATGCTTTTCATGACTAAACCTGACTTTCACCTTTGTATACAGGTCTGCCCGTAAGCACGTCCCCACGGTTGGCAAAGCCAGGTCCTCGGGGACACAGAGTTTCATACTCTCTGGTGCCAGGCTCTGGACATGCCTCACACTCCTTCCCCCAGGCTGCCCCAACTGTGCAGCAGCATGCGTCTATCCGGAACCTTCCGGCTACGGGCTGGCCACACATATCCTCATCATAGGTCAGGTAGCAGTGCTCTGAGCGAATGTCTAAAAAAGAGGAAGGAAACTTTGCTTTAAACACTTTGGCCACAATTTAATCATAACTAACCCCTATAAGCCCAGAAGACTCAACTCTGTGAAGCAGCAATTGTCCAGAATCTCTTGATCTGTTGAAGCATTAAGAGTTATTTTTACTGGAACTAAGGGGCCGAGCCCAACTCCTGAAAAACATCCCTACACCATAATCCCCCCTCTACTAAACTTTACAGTCAGATGCAATGCAGTCAGACAAGTACCGTTCTCCTGGCAACCACCAAACCCAGACTCGTTCAGACGGAGAAGCGTGGTTGGTCACTCCAGAGAAAATGTCTCCACTGCTCTGGAGCTTTACACCACTGCATTAAATGATTTGCATTGCTCTTGGATGCAGCTCCTTGTCCACGGAAACCCATTCCATGAAGCTCTCTACGCTGATATGAAGGCCACAGGAAGTTTGGAGGTCTGTAGTGATTGACTTTGCAGAACATTTTACGTGGCTACCACTTTGAGTTGCGGTCGTTCCCAATCGCTTCCGCTTTGTTATAAAACCACTGAGAGTCGATTGTGGAATATTTAGTAGTGAGGAAACTTCACGACTGGACTGGCTTTTTGTCACGGTACCACTCTGAAATTCACTGAGCTCCTGAGAGCAACCCATTCTTTCACTAATGTGTGTAGAGGCAGTCTGCATGCCTAGGGGCTTGGTTTTATACACCTGTGTCCATGGAAGTGGTTGGAACACCTGAATGCAATAATTTGGATGGGTAAAGGAATACTTTGGCAATCTAGTGTATATTACTAACAGTCTACACTTAAGCAACTTAACTTTTCTTTTGGTTCTCATTTAAATTGCTATCATGTCAAAGTAATTACTGATTCTAACTTAGCAAAAATAAATAAACAAATAAGAGATCTTACTTACTTAACAGTGTTCAATATACTCAAAGCAATATTACTACCATAAACAGAGCACGTTATTCTCAGGTAAAAACCACAAACACCTAGTATTTACTATAAGCCTTGGAAACTGGAATAGATGGCTCATTATAATCATCTCCTCTCAGTGTTTAATGCTTTGAGGGAGAATCCATCCATTATCCACTGCTTCTCTGGGGATCCGGGTTACAGGGGTGGAAACCCAGACTTCCCATTCCTCAGCCTCCACAGGTAGGCGTTCAGGAGGCATCCTAACCAGATGTGTATGCACTGTCTATGTTGCACCATGGTCCTGGAGGAACGTTGTTTCGTTTCACTGTGTACTCTGTATGTAGTTGAAATGACAATAAAACCCACTTAACTTGACTTGAACCATCTCAACTGGTTCCCTTCTATGTGGAGGGGTAGCGGCTTAACTCTGAGACTCCCCCATATGATCAAGCTCCTCACCCTATCTTTGAGGATGAGACCCGACACCCCACGAAGAAAACAGTTTGTACCTGTGTTCTTTTGGTCACTACCCAAAGCTCGTGACTGCAGGTGAGAGTAGGATCGTAGACTGACTGGTAAAACGAGACTGGTAAACCTCTTCACCAGGACAGACCGATACCGAGCCAGCATTACTGCAGACGCTGCACCTCCTGCTCCATCCTTACCTCACTCGTGAACAAGACCCTGAGATACTTAAACTCCTCCACTTGAGGCAGGAGATCATTTCCAACCTGGAGAGGGCACTCCACCCTTTTCCGACTGAGGACCATTTGAGGGAGAAACGCAGATTAATAAGGCTTGAATTCTTTCTGACAAAAAATGAAATCTTACAGGGTAAAATATATTTTACAATTAAAGGTCAAATTTTAAGATGTTATTATAGAATATTTCTAATCGTGCTATGTTTTTTCTGTATCAACAAACTTTGTTTCTTGAAAAAAAAAAATCAATGAAACGATTTGTCAGCACTTGCTCCCTCATAGCTGTTTCATTGTTTGTTTGTTTTTTCTCTGTTTTCTTTTCTTTCATTCTGTCAGTCTTGGCAGCCAACTAGAGCTTCAGTCAGGTTTTTAATATGTATGACCTCATTCACATGTGGATTGTAATTTGGCTCATTCCTGGTATGATGAAAATACTGCAGTATTAAAAAGACACCGATGCACTAATCACTGCCGCAAGGACTTTTTGAATAGCAGCACATATTACTTGGTGAAATGCTGAGTTTTATGAATCTGGACCAATAAAGCCAAAACTTAATAAGTGAATAATAAGTCTGCATTTGAAACAGTTAACGACTGACAAAACAACAACTTTCCTGGACACTAAATAATTGTCATTGTTATTAAGTGTAACAGAGACACTGCATATTCAAAGAAGCCAGACATTCCTGTTAAAATCAGTAGTATTATTTCTGGTCTCCCCTTTGCAGCAGTAACAGCCTCTGTTCATCTGGGACGGATTTATGAGGATTTAATTGCACTCAGACCACAAGACCATTAGTGAGGTCAGCAACGCTATTAGTTCAGGAACATAAACAATGCTCTGATTAATGCCAAAGGTGCCTGATGGTGATTCATCACTCCAAGGAACACATTTTCACTGCATCATAGTCTAATGACGTGAAGGGTTAGACTATTTTAGAAGCTTTGCTAAGCACCATTGCATTATGGTAAGCATATATTGAATTATGTAGGAAAAAAAAAATCTGGCCAAAAATATTTCTGGCCATTTCGTGCTTCAGATACTAAACTAACCTAGAATTTTGTGCTATCTTATATGCTCACTTATTAGTAGAATGTTTTTCAGCTGTGTATCACAATTGAGCAAGAATGTCCTAACAACCAATTAGCCCATTAACATCCTTAACTGAGACTGAGGACTGAGAATTGCTGATAATAGGACTATATGCCTATATACAAAAAATATAGGCTTTAATACAAACATTGTTATTCTTTAAAAATCATCTGACACACTTAAATTAATTGTAAAATGGACAATATTGTTTGTGAATTGCATGTAAATTGCATGAAATGAAATTCTTAAGTGATTCTAAACTTTTGAGCAGTAGTATATATATATATATATATATATATATATATATATATATATATATATATATATATATATATATATATATATATATATATACACACACACTCCTGTGCAAAAGGCACCTGAGCTCAGTGTTCAAAACTCTTTATCTTATTAATGAGTATATTTTCACCAGATATCATTAGAACAGATGTTAATAATAAACAAAGCATAAATACAATACGAAGTAACATAAAAATATCATTCTGAAAGAAGTAGATACTCTTGAGCTCAAGTTTGAAGAGTGTACATCCAAATTTCTCCTGGACGCTCCAGACATTGTATGAATGAATTCAGTTCCTTTAGCACCAACCTAGAATTACTACTTTAATAATCTTTAATATGGGGTTGTTAAATAAACACACTGACACATGCAAAACCACTGCTTACTCTATTAATACTATTTGAATATGAAAAAATAAGTGTTTTGCTCAGTAAATAAAATCATTTTATTAAAAAATAGTTTTTTAAATATGATCCTAACAAATGATTAGTTATGACTGGTACTGTATTGTTCACAGCAAGGCATCATGTGTTATTAGGTATTGGAAATTCCAAATATTATTCCTATGTTACATTTATCCCAATTAATTCATTATAAGGAATATTAGGACATACAGGGACAGATTTACTTTAAGAGAATCACTTATAGTGGTTGCTATAGTATAGTGGGTTACACCACTGCCCTCTATGCGGTAGACTAGGGTTCAATTCCCCACCTGGGTAACCAACATACATTATACCAATAAGAGTCCTTGGGTAAGACTCCTAACACTACCTTCACCTACCTTTCGCACTGAATAAGAGCTGTAAATGTATAAAACTAACAGCCCATAGACATTACGTGCGGACAGAACAGACATTTTAGCAACATAACCTTCCCACTGGTTCTTATTCAAGTTGTAATTATATCAGAGTAGTTACTGAAAAACAGTCCAGTGGCGACGTGCTTTACACCACTGCATCCGACACTTTGCATTGCTCTTGGTGATGTAAGGCTGCTCGGCCATGAAAACCTATTCCATGAAGTTCTCTACCCACTGTTCTTGAGCTAATCTGAAGGTCTGCATGCCAAGGTTCTTGGTTTTATACACCTGTGGCCATGGAAGTGATTGGAACACCTGAATTCTTTCATCCAATTTGGAAGAACAGTCTATAATTTAGTAATGACTCATTTTCATTTAGCAAAATAAATAAATAAATAAGAGCTATTGCGCAACAAAAAGCGTTTCAATGTGTGCTTTAACAGTAGTTTGGGGAGGAAAACTTTCAGTTAATTGCAGAGAGCCGCTTAGGCAAAAGCTGCCCATGGGACAAAGTTAAACGCTGTTCAATATACTCAAAGTATTTGTACTAATTAGATTCATCAAATGAAGAATAAGGTGAACATGGCACGAATTCATCACATTTTTATTAAAAACAACTTTTTTCTCTAAGCACAAATAAAGCAGCAATATTGTTACCATAAATGGAGCATGTTTATCTTATCCATCAACCCACATACACTTTTTACTATATTTACTATGAGCCTTGTTAAATTGGAATAGGAATCACTATAATCTTCTCCTCTCAGTGGTTAATGTTTTGAAGGAGAAATTAAAATACCTATACAAACAATGCAGAAGCAAAGTTAGTACCCCATCTTATAATCATACCCAGTCAATAAACACTGCAGAGCACCTCAGTGGGCACTGACTCACCCACACACAGACGTCCAGTAGAGTCCAGCGTGAGGCCTTCAGGACACTGGCACTTAAAGGAGCCTCTTGTGTTCACGCATCGTCCATTGAGGCACACACCAGGAAACACCTCACATTCATTCACATCTAGAAACGACAGAATAAGAGAGCATTAGAGAGAAGAAGAGAGAGAGAAATGTTATACTCCTTTGCACGCAATCACAACTTGTCACATGACTATAAGCAAGAAAAGAAAGCATAGTTTATCATGAATAATTGATGGACTTTAAACTAAAATCAATTCAAATTCATATTTTATGAGCATCTGTTTTAAAACAAGCCCAAAAGCAAAAGAGAATTTAACCAAACACATACCCTCACAAACCGTCCCTCTCGGTCGAGCGAACCCTCTTTGACAGACAGGATCTGGAGAACACAACAAAAGTTTGAAGCAGTTGTGATTTTTAAAATGTGGATGTTGAGAAGTCAATCAAATAATCGATCAACATTTATTTGTATAGCGCTTTTTATAACCAGCGTTGTCTTAAAGCAGCTTTACAGAAAAGCAGTTTATGAAAAAGAAAAATCAAAGAGAAGGATGGTAAGAAAAGAGTCCATGCATAGCAAAACATGGGAAAGGATATCAAGGTCCAAGCCCCCCTAGAAAGTCTAGGCTGAAAGTCTAGCCCCCCTAGAAAGTCTAGGCTGATCATAAAAATAATGATTGCAGTTCAGTGCAATAGTAATAAAACACCCTTTTGTTTAATGTTCAGTCAAAACAGAAGCACATCAGAGAAACACATATAATTAAATACACATAAGCCTCAACAACCAAATGTAATGTCTTTTTTTTCAGTATCCGTTTTAACAACACAGTTTCTTTTACATTTCAATTCTTCAGGACGATTGTTTTCAGATTTGTTTCCCCCCACAGAAATCTGCAGGGATATTTTTCCCCATCCCCAAAGTTCAGTTTCAGAAGTTGGTTGCATTTTTTGCTTCTCACAACATAATAATCTTAAACATGTTCAGTGATGTTGTGGTCTGGACTGAGCTGAAAGACCATCCAGTCAATAGTTCAGTAGAGAACACCAGCAGCTCCCCATTACACATCATATCAGAGATCACATATCATTTCCACAGCGGAGAGATGGACGGAAACACATCAGAGGTAAAAGTCCAGCTAAATTTTCTCCCCTGACTTTAAATGCTGGTGGTCTTCCAAGACTCACACAATAACTAAAGGTCCTATTTTCTTTATATCCTCAAGTAATTCTTTGAATATTTTTTTCCCCAGTTATTTTCTTTTGCACAGTGTGACAACTACAAATACACAAGTGCACTGTGGGTGAAATATTTTGTAATACTAAATAAATCACTAATCCAAATGTCTTAGGAATAAAGATTGTAATTTTACTCTGCAGAGTTTCTCTCCAGCAGCAGAGCTACAAGCGCGGATGGGCTCACTCTCGTTTAATCGATGACATATCCCTCCATTATTTAGGCCCCAAAAGTCAGTGCAATCTGTGACCCGCTTTATTGGAATCACATTTCGATCATGCACTTAGCATGAGGCACTCTCGTGATCTCCGGGACCCCTGCAGAGTTATTGGTACCATCGCCAAATGGCCCTTGACCCCAGCAGAGCACGACTGTATATGCCAGATGTTCTTCTGACTCCTGCAGAGCATGGGGTTGTGAAAACGCTACAAAGTAGATGACAAAATATTCTCCCAGTTCAAAACCACTTAAAGTTCAAATAATACCACCCACAATAAACATGCGATGGTTTTCTGAAAACAACAAAACAACTGCAGTAAAAAAAAAATATTTATTTATAAAACATCCACCACAAAGTACAGCTTAAGTAACTTTAAATGTTTTTATTCTTGTTGTGACTTTTTATCTGGTGGTCTTCCAGGACTCCAGGTCACACTTACTAGGGGTCCTATTTTCTTCATTTCAATTATTTTTAAAATTCCATTTTGTCCCAGTTATTTTCTTTATTATTATGCAAGTTGGTTGTCTTACAATGATATATATATATATATATATATATATATATATATATATATATATATATATATATATATATATATATACACAACTGAGTTCCATTCCTAGACAGAAATACTTGGACACCGCTGCTCTGAACACTTTCTCTGCTGTTTCAGACCTGATGAGTTGAGTTATGTGTGTGAATAGCTCTCTTGGTTAAGTCTGTCATTAGGAGACTCCTGGCAAAAGTGTAAAGCCCCAGAGAAAACGCTGAGGTCTGGAGACATGGCCCAGTCAAACCAATTAGGAGATGACATGAGCAGCGAATCGTTTTAAAACACAGGCATAAAGTCAGACCACATGAGAAAGGAGAACGGGCCACCCGATGCATTCACAAGGGCAGCTCATGGCATCCATTTCAATTACAGAATAGCAGTGCAGCTGTACTTGCTGACACAACATGCGCCAAGGCCTTGTCAGTTTCTATTGATGCTGGTTCACTAGACAACATAATAAGCTTTTATTCAGCAGCGGTGTACGATGATAAAAGTCTCAGCGATTATAAACACCAAAGAAATTATTCTTCTCTAAAATTATCTTTCTACAGCAGTTGAGTTGATCCTGTTAAAAAATCAGTATCTGAAAGTAGTCTCTGAGTAGCAACCAACGAAACCAGAGGATAAAAAAGAGACAAAAAACAATTTGTTTAGCTCAGATTCATTAAAACATGCTTTCTTCTACCAACACTTTCAGTTTTACTACATTACAGTAACACAAATGCCTATAAAGTCCTTTCCCTGAACCCCCAACATCATAGTGAGCACAAAGCTACTATGGAGCGATGGCACTGTCATCAGTATGATCATGTTAATTTCCACTACAGCCTCTGTGTTTGACATATACATGCTTTACTTTTTAATTTGCAAGTTTCATAGTAAATGCCTTCTGTAAACATTTCATTTAAACTCATAATGTAATCAAAGGAGCCTGTTCGCCTGGTAGCTAGAACTCTGTTCTTCTGTAGGATGTGCCTAGCATGGGCAGAGGATTGATAACATCAGTCTAGCAGTAAATTAGTAGAAATATTAGAATAGTGGAAATCATAGTGTTGGTAATCGCTCTCTAGCGTCCTTATCCAGCATTAACGCTGTGCTCAGAGACGTCTCTGTTGAGCAGGTACTTGTTTGCTGCAATGTGATATTACTAAAATGTTTGGGTTAGTACCAACTGCTTTGGATAATTGGAAATTCGCTGCCTTTGATTTCCTTTTGCTTTAAAATATATACCACAAACAGAATGTATAAGTTCTCATAAAGGGATTATAAAATCAGTGTATTAATAGTAGTGTATGCGCAACTTTATGGCTAGGTGAGTTGGTTAGATATAATATATATATGATAATAATAATTGGTCCTTTCATCATGGAATAGACAATGTAAATGGCAGCTGTTGTGTTTAAATGATGTAGACAATTAAAAAGCAGATGGTTTTTAATTGGACAGTGGCGATATAACAATATATAATATACACACTACTGGTCAGAAGTTTTAGAACACTACCTGACAATGGTTTAATAAAACTTTAGAGTACAAAAACTTTTGACAGGTAGTGTGTATCTATATTACACTTAATATACCATAATATGTATATTAAGTGTAATTTTTTTAAAATAAATATTTATAGCCATGTACCCTATAATGTGTTATGAATGTATAAACTCTTACAGACATGCCATTCACAGAAAGTGATAGAGAGAAAATCTAAACAAGGAAATGTTCAAAATGTATATCTACTTTTTGTGCTTTATTATTGAAATAATGACAGAATGGCTGAAATACTGCTTTAGTCATTTTAACTGAAATGATAAAGCACACAAAGACAGTATGAACTGAATTACATTAAGGCATAAAACAGTGACATGCTTTCTAGAGACGTACCGATCTCGCAGGGCTCACAGGGACTGCCCCACGCTGCCCCCAGTGTGGCACAACACTCAGACCTCAGAGTGCCCCCGTTAATGTTCACCTCACAGCGGCCCTCTTGGATGGTGAGCCAGCATGTTCCTTTCAGAGAGTCTGTGGAGATCAAATTTCAGTTTAAACATTTACAGTCAATGCTCAGTGAAGAGATGTAAATAATCACCATTATCAATACAACCAATGTTAGTAGCGACAACAGTGAATGACATTTTTTAAAAGTAATTTAGGTTAATTTTATTAATTTCCATCAGTTCCTATTTGAAAGGCAGGTTTATCGTTTACATTGAGTTCATGAATATTTTTTTAATGTATGCATGAGGACACAACAGTCAACTGGTTAGCAAACCAACTAAAACAATACAGCATGTGTCCAAAACAGTGGTGTGTGCAACCAATTCTTGAGAGGATGGTAACATGATAGCACAAGCAATACTGACAGCAAACATCTGCAAGCAATGAAACACAGAATTACTCTGTCCATGTTGTCTGAGGCATACAGGGACGCATGGTGCTGTGAGGAAATCACACATAGGTGTAAATTATAGAGAGTGAGGTGGTGGACGGCAAAGAGTTTCCAGAGCTACTGAGACACAGTAAGCCAAAGTTTGTTGACTTACACTTACTCCTTACAGTACTGGCATCCTAGAGACATAGGCTCACACCTTGGAGACTCTTGACACCCCTCACACTTAAACTCTGCAGAAGTTGAAACTTCTGATTCGACACAGATTCTGTTCTCCAAGCTGGATTCTCAAGCCTCACATCCTGCTGTCTTGAGACTTAACTCAGACTCTTTCGGTAGTAACGTGACTCACACCCTGAAAAAGTTTTGTTTCAGACCTGCATCCCAAAGACTTGAGAATTGACTCAGGTTTGCATCCCAAAGACTTAAAACTCAACTTGCACCTCAAAGTCTTGATGCTAGACACAGAATCACACCTTGAAGCAAAAGACAACAAAGACTAGACTCAGACCTGAAGACTTTAGCATCAACTTAGATTTACTTTTGAGATTTGACTCAGACTTGCACCCTGAAGACACAAGACTTAACTTGACTTAAGACTTGATTTAAACTCACCATTTTTGAATACTTGAGATTCAACTCAGAGTCACACCTCAGAGACTTAAGAATTGACTCTTACCAAGAGGCTCTAGACTCAACCTGACCTTGCACCCTGAAACTTCAACACTCCGTTCTGACAATCAGCCCAGAGGCTCATCACTCCGACCTGGAAACTCAAGACTTAACTCAGACTTAACTCTTGAGACTCGACACGCCTCGAAGAAAGAAGATAACTGATGACTCAGACTCGCACCCAGGGACCTGAGCCTCAACTCAGACTCGTAGCTGAAGACTTTGGACTCTATTTATACTTACCTCCTGAGGACTTAACATTTAACACGGAGTTGTACCCCAGAAACTCAAGTATCGACTCAACCAGAGACTCCACACTTAACTCAAATTTGCACCCTGGAAACTCGAGACTTGATTCGAACTCTCATCCTGGAGTTTCTAGACATGGCACGGACACATACCCTGGAAACTCGATTCTGAAACTCAAGACTTGACTGTGGCCTTCTCCCGAAAGACTCAACTCAGACTGGCACCCTAAAGTCTCGAGACTTGATTCAGACTCGCTTGATGTGATGCTTGAGCACCTCGGGTACAATGTTGAAAAAAATGAATATATTTTTTATGCCAAAATCCTTAATAGCATCTAAAGCGAACAAGGTAAAACTATGCAGGAGAAAGTAGAAACCAGTAATCTCTGAAATGAATGCGAAAATCAAAAGATCTTCTCAGAACCCTGGTTAGAAAATAAATCTACTGCGGTATGTATATAAAAAGTGTTTACAGTGAACAGAACTTGTTAATTTAAGACAGAGGTACTGGCGTGCTGTTGTTGACAGAAACAAACATGCCTCCTACTTTAAGTCATTACAGAGTGGATGGCTGCTGTTTTAATCAACTATCAGTTCAGTGTGTGTGTTTATGTATACATCTGTGCACAATTACCGATGCAGATGAGGCCAGTTGGGTCAAGTTTACTGCCAGGGGAGCATAAACAAGCAAACGAGCCAGCATTGTTCTTACACACTCCATTAACACAAGGTCTGCTCTCGCACTCGTTCACATCTGCAACAAACAAAAAAGGAGTTACGCAGGTATCACACAGATCAAGCTCACAGGCAGCACATGGACTTAGATCAAGAAGCAAAAAGGAGTAGCAAAATGTGCTGCTTCTACTGTAAATTTTACATCTTCTTCGTATTCATATGTCATCATAACTCTTCGCAATGCCAAATATGAGCTCAGGCGGAACGCAGAGTTACAGCGTGTTTCTGTATAAAGCGCATAAACAGTAGAAGACATTCAAACAAATCACGATGGCTCAGAGCACAGAAATACTCCTGGCGAGTCCGTATCTCTCCATTCCAGGCAGATACAGTCAGCTTGGCTATTTGGAGAACATCTCAATGTTTCATCTGATGTTATTTTACAGTGAAGCTCTGTTAGTGTCTGAAAGTGCAGGAAAAATAGAACACTCCATAAAAGCAACCAGAAAAAAGCCTGGAATGCCACGAAGCTGAAACCTGTTTTTATACACTCCATTAATACATTTCAAGCAGATTTACAGTAAACGGTGAATGTGTCTCTGAGGCATCGATGAATCATATATACAGAATCTTCTTCAGTAGAGGCTGTTTTTCAGGAGCAGTTCTGGGAAGCGTTTCTGAACTTCTTAAAGCTGAGAGCAGTGTGGACATTAATCATCTCCTGTGACACGAAAGAAAGAAAGAAAGAAAGAAAGAAAGAAAGAAAAATAAAAATGAGAGGGAAAAGAGAAAAGAGTGGGACTTGAGTTTAAGTAAATGACAGAAAGAGTGATGGAAAGTATGAAGAAAGTGAGTGGATAAGTGTAAAAAACTGAAGAGAGAGTGGGAATGGGAGAAAAAAGAACGGGTAAAGAAATGAAATATGAAATATTAGCAAGTAAGTGAAGAAGAGAGAGAAACTGAGTGAGGGTTACTGACTTTGTAAGTGAGTGAGTTAATGAGTGAGTGAGAGCGCTAGTGAGAGTGAGTGAATGAGTTAGTGAGAGAGAATTAGTGAGACCTACTGACTTAGTGAAAAAATGAGAGTGAAGCGGTAAGTGGGAGAGCTAGTGAGAGTGAGGGATAGTGAATGAGTTAGTGAGTGAGAGAGAATGAATGAGTGAGTGTGTTGGTGAGTGAGAGTTAGTGAGAGTGAGAGAATGAATGAGTGAGAGTTAGTGAGAGCGAGAGTGACTGAGTTAGTGAGTGAGAGAAAATGTGTGAGTGAATCAGTGAGTGAGAAAGTAAAGGAGTTAGTATGTTGGTGAGTGAGAGAGTGAATGAATGAGTGAGAACTAGTGAGAGTATGAGTAAATAAGTGACAGAGAGGGAGTGAGAATAAGTAAGAGTTACAGACTCCGAGTAAATAAGTGAGTAAGAGAGCTAGAGAGAGTGAATGAGCAAGTATAAGACCTAGTGAGAGGGAGTGAATAAGTGACTTAAAGAGCTACTAACTAAGTGATATAGGGAATGAGTGACATAAGGTTAGTAAGCGAGTGAGAGTATGAATGAGTCAGTAAGGCAGTTAGTGAGACAGTGAAGGAGAGAATGAATTAATCAGTGAGAGAGGTAGTAAGTGAGAAGATGAGTAAGTAAATAAGTTATCGAGTAAGTGAGTGATTAAGTGACTAAGTGAAAGAGAGAGAGAGACGAGAGTAAAAAGAAGGAAAACGAGTAAAAGAGAGAAATAGAAAGAGACAGAAACAAAGAGCGGAAGAAAGAGAGACAGGAAGACTAAGAGTGTGTCTCAAAACCTAGTGAGCTGCCTACATAGGCAGCATTTTATGTCATAGTATGCGCTCCCGACATGTAGGCTGTCTCAATTCTTACATACCTTAAACAAGCTGAGGTACATTATTTTGACCTGATTTTAAGGAAGCATTGAACGCTTCCTCAGCCGCTAAGCTTTTTCCTAACATGGCGAACAAAAGCGGAGCTACTAGCGGAGAAGTCATCTTCAAATGTAAGTTATTTCGATTTTTTCTGGTGTTTTATTGTGTTTCCTTTCATATAATCACACAAAAAAGCATTTTATTTGCAACTTTGAAACGAGTCGTTGACCATTTTATGGTTTTCTACTCGAGCCATTAGCATTTATGCTAGCGGATTTTTAAGCCTCGGGCTATTGTTTTGGATAGCCGGCTGGTAGCTTAGCAACCAGCTAAAACACCGTTCACGTGCAGTGGGCGGGAACAAGCCCTGACGCAGCTACTCTCTAACTAGAGCCAGAGTTGCCAACTTAGCGACTTTGTCGCTATATTTAGTGACATTTCAGATCCTCCATCTACTTTTTTTTTAAAGCGACTAGCGACAAATCTAGCGACTTTTTCTGGTGTTATTGGAGACTTGTGGAGACTCTCGGGTGAACACACATGATATATAGTTACTGTCCTCAGCGAGCAGCGGGGGCTGCCGTGAGCCCCGCCCCTTAACACTCCTAGTGCTCAGTCTCACAGTCAGAGCAGACCCTCACCACTCCACGACCCACTACACTCCTAGTGCTCAGTCTCACAGTCAGAGCAGACCCTCACCACTCCACGACCCACTACACTCCCAGTGCTCAGTCTCACAGTCAGAGCAGACCCTCACCACTACACACCCCCAACACTCCCAGTGCTCAGTCTCACAAGCCAGAGCAGACCCTCACCACTCCACGACCCACTACACTCCAAGTGCTCAGTCTCACAGTCAGAGCAGACCCTCACCACTCCACGACCCACTACACTCACAGTGCTCAGTCTCACAGTCAGAGCAGACCCTCACCACTACACGACCCACTACACTCACAGTGCTGAGTCTCACAGTCAGAGCAGACCCTCACCACTCCACCACCCACTACACTCACAGTGCTCAGTCTCACAGTCAGAGCAGACCCTCACCACTACACGACCCCAACACTCCCAGTACTCAGTCTCACAGTCAGAGCAGACCCTCACCACTACACGACCCCAACACTCCCAGTGCTCAGTCTCACAGTCAGAGCAGACCCTCACCACTCCATGACCCACTACACTCCCAGTACTCAGTCTCACAGTCAGAGCAGACCCTCACCACTCCATGACCCACTAGACTCCCAGTGCTCAGTCTCACAGTCAGAGCAGACCCTCACCACTCTACAACCCACTACATTCACAGTGCTCAGTCTCAAAGTCAGAGCAGACCCTCACCACTCTACAACCCACTACATTCACAGTGCTCAGTCTCAAAGTCAGAGCAGACCCTCACCACTCCACGACCCACTACACTCACAGTGCTCAGTCTCACAGTCAGAGCAGACCCTCACCACTCCACAACCTACTACACTCCCAGTGCTCAGTCTCACAGTCAGAGCAGACCCTCACCACTCCACGACCCACTACACTCCCAGTGCTCAGTCTCACAGTCAGAGCAGACACCACTCCACGTCCCACTACACTCCCAGTGCTCAGTCTCACAGTCAGAGCAGACACCACTCCACGACCCACTACACTCCCAGTGCTCAGTCTCACAGTCAGAGCAGACCCTCACCACTACACGACCCACTACACTCACAGTGCTCAGTCTCACAGTCAGAGCAGACCATCACCACTCCACGACCCCCAACACTCACAGTGCTCAGTCTTCCAGTCAGAGCAGACCCTCACCACTACACATCCCCAACACTCCCAGTGCTCAGTCTCACAGTCAGAGCAGACCCTCACCACACCACAACCCACTACACTCCCAATACTCAGTCTTCCAGTCAGAGCAGACCCTCACCACTACACAACCCACTACACTCCAAGTGCTCAGTCTCACAGTCAGAGCAGACCCTCACCACTCCACGACCCACTACACTCCCAGTGCTCAGTCTCACAGTCAGAGCAGACCCTTACCACTCCACGACCCACTACACTCCCAGTGCTCAGTCTCACAGTCAGAGCAGACCCTCACCACTCCACGACCCACTACACTCCCAGTGCTCAGTCTCACAGTCAGAGCAGACCCTCACCACTCCACGACCCACTACACTCCCAGTGCTCAGTCTCACAGTCAGAGCAGACCCTCACCACTACACATCCCCAACACTCCCAGTGCTCAGTCTCACAGTCGGAGCAGACCCTCACCACTCCACGACCCACTACACTCACAGTGCTCAGTCTTCCAGTCAGAGCAGACCCTCACCACTACACATCCCCAACACTCCCAGTGCTCAGTCTCACAGTCAGAGCAGACCCTCACCACTCCACCACCCACTACACTCACAGTGCTCAGTCTTCCAGTCAGAGCAGACCCTCACCACTACACATCCCCAACACTCCCAGTGCTCAGTCTCACAGTCAGAGCAGACCCTCACCACACCACAACCCACTACACTCCCAATACTCAGTCTCACAGTCAGAGCAGACCCTCACCACTCCACAACCCACTACACTCACAGTGCTCAGTCTCACAGTCAGAGCAGACCCTCACCACACCACAACCCACTACACTCCCAATACTCAGTCTCACAGTCAGAGCAGACCCTCACCACTCCACAACCCACTAGATTCCCAGTGCTCAGTCTCACAGTCAGAGCAGACCCTCACCACACCACAACCCACTACACTCCCAATACTCAGTCTCACAGTCAGAGCAGACCCTCACCACTCCACGACCCACTACACTCCCAATACTCAGTCTCACAGTCAGAGTAGACCCTCACCACACCACAACCCACTACACTCCCAATACTCAGTCTCACAGTCAGAGCAGACCCTCACCACTCCACAACCCACTAGATTCCCAGTGCTCAGTCTCACAGTCAGAGCAGACCCTCACCACTCCACAACCCACTACACTCACAGTGCTCAGTCTCACAGTCAGAGCAGACCCTCACCACTCCACCACCCACTACACTCACAGTGCTCAGTCTCACAGTCAGAGCAGACCCTCACCACTCCACAACCTACTACACTCCCAGTGCTCAGTCTCACAGTCAGAGCAGACCCTCACCACTCCACGACCCACTACACTCCCAGTGCTCAGTCTCACAGTCAGAGCAGACCCTCACCACTACACACCCCCAACACTCCCAGTGCTCAGTCTCACAAGCCAGAGCAGACCCTCACCACTCCACGACCCACTACACTCCAAGTGCTCAGTCTCACAGTCAGAGCAGACCCTCACCACTCCACGACCCACTACACTCACAGTGCTCAGTCTCACAGTCAGAGCAGACCCTCACCACTACACGACCCACTACACTCACAGTGCTGAGTCTCACAGTCAGAGCAGACCCTCACCACTCCACCACCCACTACACTCACAGTGCTCAGTCTCACAGTCAGAGCAGACCCTCACCACTACACGACCCCAACACTCCCAGTACTCAGTCTCACAGTCAGAGCAGACCCTCACCACTACACGACCCCAACACTCCCAGTGCTCAGTCTCACAGTCAGAGCAGACCCTCACCACTCCATGACCCACTACACTCCCAGTACTCAGTCTCACAGTCAGAGCAGACCCTCACCACTCCATGACCCACTAGACTCCCAGTGCTCAGTCTCACAGTCAGAGCAGACCCTCACCACTCCACGACCCACTACACTCACTGTGCTCAGTCTCACAGTCAGAGCAGACCCTCACCACTACACACCCCCAACACTCCCAGTGCTCAGTCTCACAAGCCAGAGCAGACCCTCACCACTCCACGACCCACTACACTCCAAGTGCTCAGTCTCACAGTCAGAGCAGACCCTCACCACTCCACGACCCACTACACTCACAGTGCTCAGTCTCACAGTCAGAGCAGACCCTCACCACTACACGACCCACTACACTCACAGTGCTGAGTCTCACAGTCAGAGCAGACCCTCACCACTCCACCACCCACTACACTCACAGTGCTCAGTCTCACAGTCAGAGCAGACCCTCACCACTACACGACCCCAACACTCCCAGTACTCAGTCTCACAGTCAGAGCAGACCCTCACCACTACACGACCCCAACACTCCCAGTGCTCAGTCTCACAGTCAGAGCAGACCCTCACCACTCCATGACCCACTACACTCCCAGTACTCAGTCTCACAGTCAGAGCAGACCCTCACCACTCCATGACCCACTAGACTCCCAGTGCTCAGTCTCACAGTCAGAGCAGACCCTCACCACTCTACAACCCACTACATTCACAGTGCTCAGTCTCAAAGTCAGAGCAGACCCTCACCACTCTACAACCCACTACATTCACAGTGCTCAGTCTCAAAGTCAGAGCAGACCCTCACCACTCCACGACCCACTACACTCACAGTGCTCAGTCTCACAGTCAGAGCAGACCCTCACCACTCCACAACCTACTACACTCCCAGTGCTCAGTCTCACAGTCAGAGCAGACCCTCACCACTCCACGACCCACTACACTCCCAGTGCTCAGTCTCACAGTCAGAGCAGACACCACTCCACGTCCCACTACACTCCCAGTGCTCAGTCTCACAGTCAGAGCAGACACCACTCCACGACCCACTACACTCCCAGTGCTCAGTCTCACAGTCAGAGCAGACCCTCACCACTACACGACCCACTACACTCACAGTGCTCAGTCTCACAGTCAGAGCAGACCATCACCACTCCACGACCCCCAACACTCACAGTGCTCAGTCTTCCAGTCAGAGCAGACCCTCACCACTACACATCCCCAACACTCCCAGTGCTCAGTCTCACAGTCAGAGCAGACCCTCACCACACCACAACCCACTACACTCCCAATACTCAGTCTTCCAGTCAGAGCAGACCCTCACCACTACACATCCCCAACACTCCCAGTGCTCAGTCTCACAAGCCAGAGCAGACCCTCACCACTACACAACCCACTACACTCCAAGTGCTCAGTCTCACAGTCAGAGCAGACCCTCACCACTCCACGACCCACTACACTCCCAGTGCTCAGTCTCACAGTCAGAGCAGACCCTTACCACTCCACGACCCACTACACTCCCAGTGCTCAGTCTCACAGTCAGAGCAGACCCTCACCACTCCACGACCCACTACACTCCCAGTGCTCAGTCTCACAGTCAGAGCAGACCCTCACCACTCCACGACCCACTACACTCCCAGTGCTCAGTCTCACAGTCAGAGCAGACCCTCACCACTACACATCCCCAACACTCCCAGTGCTCAGTCTCACAGTCGGAGCAGACCCTCACCACTCCACGACCCACTACACTCACAGTGCTCAGTCTTCCAGTCAGAGCAGACCCTCACCACTACACATCCCCAACACTCCCAGTGCTCAGTCTCACAGTCAGAGCAGACCCTCACCACTCCACCACCCACTACACTCACAGTGCTCAGTCTTCCAGTCAGAGCAGACCCTCACCACTACACATCCCCAACACTCCCAGTGCTCAGTCTCACAGTCAGAGCAGACCCTCACCACACCACAACCCACTACACTCCCAATACTCAGTCTCACAGTCAGAGCAGACCCTCACCACTCCACAACCCACTACACTCACAGTGCTCAGTCTCACAGTCAGAGCAGACCCTCACCACTCCACAACCCACTAGATTCCCAGTGCTCAGTCTCACAGTCAGAGCAGACCCTCACCACACCACAACCCACTACACTCCCAATACTCAGTCTCACAGTCAGAGCAGACCCTCACCACTCCACGACCCACTACACTCCCAATACTCAGTCTCACAGTCAGAGTAGACCCTCACCACACCACAACCCACTACACTCCCAATACTCAGTCTCACAGTCAGAGCAGACCCTCACCACTCCACAACCCACTAGATTCCCAGTGCTCAGTCTCACAGTCAGAGCAGACCCTCACCACTCCACAACCCACTACACTCACAGTGCTCAGTCTCACAGTCAGAGCAGACCCTCACCACTCCACCACCCACTACACTCACAGTGCTCAGTCTCACAGTCAGAGCAGACCCTCACCACTCCACAACCCACTACACTCACAGTGCTCAGTCTCACAGTCAGAGCAGACCCTCACCACTCCACGACCCACTACACTCACAGTGCTCAGTCTCACAGTCAGAGCAGACCCTCACCACTCCACAACCCACTAGATTTCCAGTGCTCAGTCTCACAGTCAGAGCAGACCCTCACCACTCCACGACCCACTACACTCACAGTGCTCAGTCTCACAGTCAGAGCAGACCCTCACCACTCCACGACCCACTACACTCACAGTGCTCAGTCTCACAGTCAGAGCAGACCCTCACCACTCCACGACCCACTACACTCACAGTGCTCAGTCTTCCAGTCAGAGCAGACCCTCACCACTCCATGACCCACTACACTCACAGTGCTCAGTCTTCCAGTCAGAGCAGACCCTCACCACTCCACGACCCACTACACTCACAGTGCTCAGTCTCACAGTCAGAGCAGACCCTCACAACTCCACAACCCACTAGACTCCCAGTGCTCAGTCTCACAGTCAGAGCAGACCCTCACCACTCCACGACCCCCAACACTCCCAGTGCTCAGTCTCACAGTCAGAGCAGACCCTCACCACTCCATGACCCACTAGACTCCCAGTGCTCAGTCTCACAGTCAGAGCAGACCCTCACAACTCCACGACCCCCAACACTCACAGTGCTCAGTCTCACAGTCAGAGCAGACCCTCACCACTCCATGACCCACTAGACTCCCAGTGCTCAGTCTCACAGTCAGAGCAGACCCTCACCACTCCACGACCCCCAACACTCACAGTGCTCAGTCTCACAGTCAGAGCAGACCCTCACCACTCCATGACCCACTAGACTCCCAGTGCTCAGTCTCACAGTCAGAGCAGACCCTCACCACTCCACAACCCACTACACTCTCAGTGCTCAGTCTCACAGTCGGAGCAGACCCTCACCACTCCACGACCCACTACACTCACTGTGCATGCCCAAAACCGCTGCTGCCCCTAGGGGATGTAAATATAAATGCGTTTTAGATAGTTATATACTTTATTCTTTAGTTTGACACGGCCGATTTCAAAGGCAACAAAAAAAGAATCCACAGAAAAAACTCATTATTCAGAGTTAATTTGTGTTCATAACATATTTAGGGTGTTTTAACTCACTTTTTGTCTCTCCCATGTGACTTCCAGCCACTTTCAGCACAGCCAATAGCTACTTTCCTTACTGAGGAGTTGGCAACAGTGACTAGAGCGTCTCAATAATCTGTTTTATGAGAAGAGATGTCAGACAAAACGCTGCTACTTAAACAACTGCCTACGTAGTCAGTGCCTACTTAGACACTCACTAGGTTTTGAGAAAGAGAAGAAAGAGAGAGATATAGTGAGACGGGAACAAAGGGAGGGAAGAGAAAGGAATGAGAGAGACAGAGATTAAAGCAGAGTAAAAACAGAAATGAAAGTGTTTCTGTGCTGTGTGTGTGTGTGTGTGTGTGTGTGAACATGTACAGTCTGATAGCAGAACTAGTTCTGGCTGCATGTTTGTGTCTGTAGTGAGCTGCTAGTCATCCAGCTCTAAACTGTATGCAGCTGTTCTGCCAGTGGCCCCAACATGCCCCCCGCCCAAAACTGCTCCTGCTCCAGCCACACAAACATCCTGTTGTCCCCTGCCTATGAGTCAGCCTGCGCTCCAAAGGGTCCTAACCACCAGCCAGCAACTAGGAGACCCCAAAAAGATTTACTGCTCTATAAAACTGCTGGACCCAGCGGACAAAGCTGAGGATGCTTTTCCACGTTTCCTCTTTTTTTCACAAAGAGCCAAAAACAAACTGTTTACAAGCCCTGAAGCTGTGACAGTTATATCTTCAAACTGAAAGGTCTTGTATGTGGACCTACATTTCAATTTATCAATCTTATTACTACATAACATTTAGATACAGTGCTTTGAAAAGTTTTGGGCACTTAGGGACATTATTATATGCAAAAAGCTATTTGTTCCAGACAGGAAGGTTATATTTTTTAAATATTTAAATAGTATTAAAACAGTAAGTAGTGCTTTTACATATGTCAGTGTGTTTATTTAACCCTTCCAAGCTTCTTCTTGTGGAAACAACCCAGTATTATTTACAGTTCTCATCTAATACCTGCTTTGACTGCTCAGTACTTCATTAAGCTAAATAAAGATTACTGCTGAAGGAACTGAATACATTCATACAATGTCTGGAGCGTCCAGGAGAAATCTGGAAATAGAAAGAAAGAAAGAAAGAAAGAAATAAAATGAGAGAGAAAAGAGAGAAAGAGTGGGATTTCAATTTGACTGAATGACAGAAAGAGTGATAGAAAGTATGAAGAAAGTGAGTGGATGAGAGTGGAAATGGGAGAAAAAAGAAGGAGTAAGGAAAAGAAATTTTAAATATTAGCAAGTGAGTGAAGGAGTGAGAGATAGAAAAGAAGTGCAAATTACTGACTTTGTGAGTGAGTTAATGAGTGAGTGAGAGAGCTAGTGAGAGTGAATGAGTTAGTGAGTAAGTGAGAGAGAATTAGTGAGATCCACTGACTTAGTGAAAAAGTGAGAGTGAATAGGTGAGTGAGAGAGCTAGTGAGAGTGAGAGAAAGTGAATGAGTTAGTGTGTTGGTGCGTGAGAGTGAATCTGCGAGTGAGAGAGTTAGTGAGAGAGAGAGTGAATGAGTTAGTGAGTAAGTGAGAGAGAATTAGTTAGACTTACTGACTTGAAAGTCAGTAAGAGTGAATAGGTGAGTGAGAGAGTTAGTAAGTGAGAGAGAATGAATGAGTGAGTGTGTTGGTGAATAAGAGTGAATGAATGAGTGAGTGTGTTGGTGAGTGAGTGGGAATAAGTGAAAATTACTGACTCAGTGAATAAGAGCGAATAAGCGAGTAAGAGAGCTAGAGAGAGTGAATGAGCGAGTAGGAGACCTAGTGAGAGTGAAAGAATGAGTGAGTTAGTGAACTGAATACATACATACAAAGATCTGGAACTACACTTTGTCCTTCAAACTGGAGCTCAAGATAGGATCTACTTCTTTCACAGTTCATATAAGTTGGCAAGTAATTTAGAGTATAGCTACTGAATTATTAACCTAGGTTTCCTGGCCTTAAGGACATTTTGAGGACATAAAGGGTAGCAGGGTCAGCCTAAACTGGACAATACAACGCTAAACGGTGAGTCTTTTGTTTGGCATTACTACCATACAGCAAAAAAAGTTAAACAATGTGATTAAATTACAACAAATATATTAAAAACAATTATAAACCTCCACAATTAGTACTGTGTACAAAGATATAGTCTTATGTCTGATAGCTTAGCTATTCTAAATGTAGTTGTTCAGCTGAATCCTGTTTGGCTAATCATCCTCATATTTAATCACTGCATTACTACGAGGCAGTTCAGTCAAACAATGTCCATGAGGCAGTGGGCTGGTCACCGAGAGCCAGCGAACTGAGTGTGCATGGCATTCACCTGTGAGTAATTGTCTCATGACCTACTTATAGGCCTTTCTTTTCTCAGTAGAGAGAGACAGCGAGTAAGAGAGACTAGAGAGAGAGAGTCCAGCAGAGCTGTGAGCCCTGTTGATGTTTTGTTTAGGGTTGATTGAGATAATATAAATATGTCTCCACCCCTGTCTCCACCATACGCCTTCCTATTCACCCCGCCAAGGGATTGTTCAGTAGTATTAGTAGTAATATTTAGTACTATTACAATCCTAATGTTGTTGTATTATTCAATTCTGTATGGAAACAAAACTAAATAATTTCACCAGGCATTCCTGTACAACTTATAACTTATAACTATATAACTATATAGCTGTTTGGGAAGTCGGCCGATTATGAGTACATTATGAGCAGTTCTCATATGTTAGATCAAATGTCAGCACAATTATGTAATTTAGTGTCAGTGGAATGAACCAATCAATTTCTAATAACCCAAACCTACCCCTAGACCTTCTGGACTAGTGGATAGGAGCGGTTGCCTAATTAATAGGTTGTTAAACCATAAAAAAGCGGCGTCAGCTCTTTGTCAGGCCTTTCTGCTGAAAGAGTCACATTGAAACCATATGCTAAGCAAAAGTCTTCATGTCTTTTATAAGCTTCAAATGTCTGAGTTAATGTTACCATGAATCTCCTTTAGCTTAGCACTAGACTACTCATATGGCTGCTAACAGAAGTTAGTAATATAGTAGAGGTGAGGACTAGCTGTCACTAGGATAGTATCTTAAGGATATGTTTTCGATTGGTCGCTCCCCTTTTCTTAGATGTGAATCACCTAACTAACTGACTGACTGACTGACTGACTGCTTGATTGAAGAAATTACTGACTGACTGATTGACGCCTTGACTGCTTAACTGACTGTCTGACTGATTGACTGACTTACTGATTGACTGTCTGACTGATTGACTGACTTACTGATTGACTGACTTACTGATTGACTGTCTGACTGCATGACTGACTTACTGATTGACTGTCTGACTGACTGACTGACTGACTGACTGCTTGATTGAAGAAATTACTGACTGACTGATTAACTGACTGATTGACGCCTTGACTGCTTAACTGACTGACTGACTTATTGACTGCATGACCGACTGAATGACTGACTGATTGACTGACTGACTGACTAATTTACTAACTGACTGACTGCATGACTGATTAACTGACAGACTAAATTATTGACTGACTGACTAATTGACTGCTTGACTGACTGACTGATTGATTTATTGACTGACTAATTGATTGACTGACTCACTGACTAATTGACTGACTGCTTGACTGACTGACTGACTGACTGCTTGACTGACTGATTAAATGATTGACTGACTGACTGATTGAAAGATGGACTAATTGACTGTTTGGCTGGCTGATTAACTGATTGACTGACTAACTGACTGATTGATTGACTGTTTGGTTGACTGATTAACTGATAGATTTACTGACTGATTGACTGATTGATTCACTGAAGGACTACTTGATTGACTGACTCACTGACTAATTGACTGACTGACTGCTTGACTGACTGATTAACTGATTAACTGACTGACTGATTGACTGATTAACTGATTGACTGACTGACTGATTGACTGTTTGGCTGACTGATTAACTGACTGATTGACACCTTGACTGCTTAACTGACTGTCTGATTGACTGACTTACTGATTGACTGTCTGACTGACTGCTTGATTGAAGAAATTACTGACTGACTGATTAACTGACTGACTGACTTATTGACTGAATGACCGACTGACTGACTGACTGTTTGGCTGACTGATTAACTGACTGACTGACTGCTTGACTGATTGACTGACGGACTAATTGATTGACTGACTGACTGACTAATTGACTGACTGATTGATTAACTGACTAATTGACTAACTGACTGACTGCTTGACTGATTAACTGACAGACTAAATGATTAACTGACAGACTAAATGATTGACTGACTGACTGATTGACTGATTGACTGACTGACTGACTGCTTGACCAACTGATTAAATGACTGACTGACTGATTGAAAGACGGACTAATTGACTGTTTGGCTGGCTGATTAACTGATTGACTGACTGATGGACTGTTTGGCTGACTGATTAACTGATTGATTTACTGACTGATTGATTTACTAACGGACTAATTGATTGACTGACTCACTGACTAATTGACTGACTGACTGCTTGACTGACTGATTAACTTATTGACCAACTGATTAAATGACTGACTGACTGACTGATTGAAAGACGGACTAATTGACTGTTTGGCTGACTGATTGACTGATTGACTGATTAACTGACTGACTGTTTGACTGACTGACTATCAATTGTGAAGCTTCCAGAAGGTGTGGGAAGGTGCCTCCACCAGGGGTCCCCTTCAGCTCACCTTCACATGTCTCTGAGTCCTGCCTGAAGACGTAGCCCTTGGGACAGGAACAGGTGTAACTACCTGGAACATTCCGGCAGAGGCCATTATCGCAAAGGAGCCTGTTCACCAGGCATTCGTCCACATCTGCAAACAGAAAGAACAACACTCATACAAAAGGCTGGACACAAGAACATTAGCAGCTTGTTTGCAGGGTATTTGTTAAATGGGGATTTTTAATCACCATCTTTCAGGGAATCAGGCGCTGAACTGTAAATGCATTTCATAACAAATGTTGCTTCTATTTATTGAGGCTACCGGGTAGTTTTCAATGAGCAGTGAATTTAAGTACAATAAAAGTAAACAGTGACTAAATATATAATCTTTATATATTATTATAAATCCTACGGTTGCATTAGCTCTAAAATGTCGCTTTGTCAGGGCGCTGAACTGAATTAAAATCATTTTCAGTAAAACTCTTTCAAGAAAGAGCAGCAGGCCCACATCTACAGTACTACACAATTACTACCAGAGATCAGAAAGATGTTTCAGGAATTTATGGCTGGCTATTAAAGGCTTGGAGTGCACAGCTATGCTGATTTTGCTTTTGTCCAAGTCTTTTGCTTTTGAGGAACGCAGTAACACGACATGAAAAGCAGATGCTTATTCAATCAATCTACACAAAAGAAGGACTTTGGAGCCTCTCTCCATAAAATATAAATTAGTATTACATAACACCTCCATGCTGTTCCTATTACAGTACAAACAACAGGCCCTGTGTAGCGGAGCTCGGTCATTATTTTCTATTAGTACTATAAACGTATAAATGTAAATACTCCAGGAAATCTGATGATTTATGGGATGTACTTCATGCTTTTATTGTGCACATATTTTATTGGTACAACATTTAATCCTCAAACAAAAAGAAAAGGAGGCCCACCATGTAAATGAAGGCCTGATGGTTTGGGACCCTGAATTCAGGGGCAAGTCCACCCGGTTTCTTTAATTACAGTTGCTGAATTAGTCAATCGTAAACAGGTAAATATCAACATAATCATTCAGAGAGGACTGATGTGGAATGTGCTGTTCTAAACTGACCAAATTAGAACCGTTCACAGTGGGGGTGATAGGAACCAGACATCTGAGGCATCTGAAAAGCTTCCTTTTTTAGTAAACAGTTATAATTATCATCGCTGTCTAAAGAAAAACATGTGTCTCTATTTTTGTAAGTTCCTGGTTCCATTGACTTACATAAGAATAAAGACAGCTAAGATATGCTGCCTAATGTCTCAGATATTGGCTTATGACAGCTCTAAGATTATATTTTAGCCAAAAAACATTGTTATTTTCAGATTTGAGACTATTTGATCACTCTAGGCTCCAAAGGCGCATGGGTTCACTGTTGGTTTTGGATAAAAAATAAAATTACTGTATTTGTTTCGCAGAGAGGCCTGGTTCCCTTTACCAACACTGTTCCTGTGAGAGCCTATACATTTCTCTATGAACTATTTCACTTCAAAGCACTCTTAATAACTGTTTACATCTCAATGATAGAAATATGCAGTTTAAAATGACTAGAATTCCTTTTAAACATATAAAGGACGTATAAACTGACCAGCCATAGATGTTTTAAGTTGTAAGACGTATGTAAAGACAGTAAAACACTGGATCAATAAATATACACTCAGCTCTCATCTAAGTTTTGTTGCAGTAGTAGGACAGAGAATTGGAGGAGACCTCCTGTCTGCCTGCTCTTGCTCTCCATCCTCCCTTTGGTGCCACTGGGCCGTCTCGTTCTGGCACCGTGACCGCAGTCTACTGTACTACGTCTTTACTTCCCACCCGCCATGTCCTGCCAAGCTCCTGACGTGATGTCCTTTCAATATGAATGAAAAGCAATTTGTCTTGCTGGCGAACCAGCGCCGGGTCAGATGCAGCGAGAGAAAGAGCAGCACTCGCGCTCCTCTGTAAGGGAGAAAGTGTTTTGACTGCACAAAGACAAAATTTGGAGGAGCGAGGGAGACTTGGAAGGCTGCCGCATTTTCCCTCGGCGCACAACCTAATCCCTCGCCTCTGAACCGAAGTCTCTCTCCACTCCAGCCAAAACACTGAGACTAAATTTACTCATCGACACTTCATTGTGTAGGAATGGGAATCGCTCACTTGGTCAACAGAGCTGAAATCCAGGCCGTATGAGGTGAACGCATATAAGAGATTTTAAAATATAGTAGATTTTAGAAACTCTGGTGCTTAGAGTACTAGTTCAGCACTGTCTTGCTCAGCTATTGTTGCTGCACTGTGTGTTGATACGGGGATATAACAGAGAGTTAACACTCTCACAAAACTGCCTCTGTAGTCTGTTATTAATATATGTCGCAGGTATCGTCATCCACACTTCTTTAAAAAGTGATTCTCAGGAAGCTTGCTCCCAAGGTCTGAGGTTTGCCCAAGTGTCAAGAGATAAGAGGGTTTAGTTCCCAACAGCCTTTCACACTTGTATGTTCTTGTTCATATGCCTGGTGTTAAGAATACAAGATGTTAGACTAAGTATACACAGTTATGTCCTACACTTTAACGCACTGATTACATTCTAACTTTGGGAAACAACAGGGTGGAAAGTTACAATTATGAGGACATCAGCAACTACTTGTCTCACACATACATACTAGCTTAGGAAATAATTCACATTTTAAAAGTTTAGAATTACTTATTTATTAATTATGTAATATAACTGCACTACAGCTTTGTAGATTTTAACAGAGGTGTCAGATAACAAAGTACAAATGCTTAGTTACCTTACTTAAGTAGAAATTTTGGTAACTTTACTGGAGTAATTTTCTTTCTTCTACTCCTTACATTTTCACACCATTATCTGTACTTTCTACTCCTTACATTTTAAACATAGTCTCGTTACTCCTATTTCATTTACAGCTTGTTTTTATTCATGTACGTTTACATTCCAGTAAAGATTATTGATGATATGACTTTGAAGTTTGACTTTTTGCACCATTACAATAAATATAGACAACTAGTCATCATATCTTCCGCTCCATGAAACACATGTTAATGTTCAGTAGTAACAGATATGCTTCTTTAATATATTTACATTGTACCAAAATACATTCATGTTCAATGGGCGTGTTCGAGGTGGTGAAATGCACTATAGGTTTTTGTCCTTAATGGAATTTTTTTCCTTTACATTATTTTTCCTTTTATACTTTAAGTAGTTTTGAAAGCAATACTTTTGCACTTTTACTGGAGTAAAAAGCTGGAGTTGATACTTCAACTTCTACAGAGGGTAGAAGTTCTACTAGGGTTTATGTTTAAACCCTAGTACCTGTACTTGAGTGATGAATGTGAATACTTTTGGCACCTTTGGATTTCAACTCATTTGTAAGTCACTTTGAAAAATGATAAATGTATGAATGAAGAAAATGTTACATGTGTTACATTGTTAGATGCAGAGCTTTAGCTGTAGATTATTCTCAAAATAACTCAGTAAGATATAAATTTCTATTATAAAGGGATAATTACAGTATAATATACACCTATAATAGGGTTGTTCGATATTGACAAAAAATTATATCTGTATAATTTTTTATAGAGACTGAGTTTCTTCACCTGGCACAGTGTGTTCACTCGCTTTAAGTTTTAGGTGTGTTGTTTAGGCAGCTATGCTAGCTTTAGCCTATGCTAGCACACAGCATGGCCACTCTCAGTGAGCACTCGCAGCAGCCTGTACTAAAGCATGAAGTAGTTAGCGCGTGAAGTCAAGGCAGGTCAAGGTTTTTTGCACATCACTAGCGTACTCAATAATGTCAGCTCGCGCATCCTTAAGACGGCAATTAATTAATTATGGCAGATTAAATACACTGTGTGCAGAATTACTAGGCAAATGAGTATTTTGATCACATCATCCTTTTTATACATGTTGTCCTACTCCAAGCTGTATAGGCTTGAAAGCCAACTACCAATTAAGTAAATCAGGTGATGTGCATCTCTGTAATGAGAAGGGGTGTGGCCTAATGACATCAACACCCTATATAAGGTGTGCTTAATTATTCGGCAACTTTCTTTCCTTTGGCAAAATGGGTCAGAGGAGAGATTTGACAGACTCTGAAAATTCAAAAATTGTGAAATGTCTTGCAGAGGGATGCAGCACTCTTGAAACTGCCAAACTTTTGAAGCGTGATCTCTAAACAATCAAGCGTTTCATGGCAAACAGCCAACAGGGTCGCAAGAAGCGTGTTGAAAAAAAAAGGCGCAAAATAACTGCCCATGAATTCAGGAAAATCAAGCGTGAAGCTGCCAAGATGCCATTTGCCACCAGTTTTGCCATATTTCAAAGCTGCAACGTTACTGGAGTATCAAAAAGCACAAGGTGTGCGATACTCAGGGACATGTCCGAGGAATGGAAGGCTGAAAAACGACCACCTTTGAACAAGAAACATAAGATAAAATGTCAAGACTGGGCCAAGAAATATCTTAAGACTGATTTTTCTACGGTTTTATGGACTGATGAAATGAGAGTGACTCTTGATGGGCCAGATGGACGGGCCCGAGGCTGGATGAGTAAAGGGCAGAGAGCTCCACTCTGACTCAGACGCCAGCAAGGTGGAGGTGGGGTACGGGTATGGGCTGGTATCATCAAAGATGAACTTGTGGGACCTTTTCGAGTTGAGGATGGAGTGACGCTCAACTCCCAGATCTACTTCCAGCCTCTGGAAGACACCTTCTTCGAGCAGTGGTACAGGAAGAAGTCAGTATCGTTCAAGAAAAGCATGATTTTCATGCAGGACAATGCTCCATCACATGCATCCAAATACTCCACAGCGTGGCTGGCCAGTAAAGGTCTAAAAGAAGAAAAAATAACGACATGGCCGCCTTGTTCACCTAATCTGAACTCCATAGAGAACCTGTGGTCCCTCATAAAATGGGAGATCTACAGGGAGGGAAAACAGTGCACCTCTCTGAACAGAGTCTGGGAGGCTGTGGTGGCTGCTGCACGCAATGTTGATTGTAAACAGATCAAGCAACTGACAGAATCTATGGATGGAAGGCTTTTGAGTGTCATCGTAAAGAAAGGTGGCTATATTGGTCACTGATTTGTTTTTGTTTTTGAATGACAGAAATGTTTATTTCTAAATTTTGTGTTATATTGGTTTACCTGGTGAAAATAAACAAGTGAAATGGGTATATATTTGGTTTTTATTAAGTTGCCTAATAATTCTGCACAGTAATAGTTACCTGCACAAACAGATATCCAACTTCCAAAAATATTAAGCTTTGATATTTATGAGTCTTTTGGGTTGATTGAGAACATAGTTGTTGTTCAATAATAAAAAGAATCCTCTCAAATACAACTTGCCTAATAATTCTGCACACATTGTCTATCGCACACCCGAATCTATAGGTAGCTTTTGAGTTAAGTTGTTTGTTTGAAAAACTAAAAGTATTGTAATGTAAAATGGCAAGTTATTACTGAATAGCATTCCAAGCTTTTGAATGCTGATGTATATCCAGCGCTCACACTTGAGTTCTTGCAAACTACTGATGAATTTGCACTTAAGCAAAACCCACACTGGCTGAGCCGCAGGAAAGCATAACTGTCAGCGCCGCACTTGATTTACTGCTGCACAATACGAGAAATGCTGAATAAAAGAAAACTTGGCATATTAATAGCTTCCTTTGATGCACTGTGTCACTTTTTGCTGTATCGTAATGTGTGTAGAGAAAAAGTCTTCTTCTCCAAATACTGTGATCAATGCTGGAGCGGCTAATCGGGTAAGGTGAGAGAACTCCCGCTGGGCCGGTTATTTTAAGCTAATGAATAAACTCATACATATAAAAGTACCCCATAAAACTATACATTGTACATCCAAGTATGTATATAGGGGTAAACCAGCGGCTCCCCATGTGCAGTGATACAGCACTGGTTTACTGATTGCAACAGTGATTTAAATAAAGATTAAGTCGCCTTTTTATTCCCCATTCCAGGCAATGGTATGAAAGGTATGAAGCAAAGGTATGAAAAAGGTAGTTCAGGAGGAGGAATAGATATTCAAACAGGTGAGCAGATGACTTTTCTAACATCAGCATCATTTAGAGCATACTGACTGTCATTAACACCTATTTGATCTCCGTGTAACATATAAATAATAATTAAGAAATAAAAATGGACAAATTGCATGAAGACAATGATGTGTGTGTGTGTGTGCGTGTATAGCAGTTAGAGTTTAAGGTGGGCTGCTCCAAGTCCATCCCCATTTCAGACTGTGATGCTATGTTTTGCCATATTGCTTACCTTTAGGAACACATGTAACTAAAAAATGACTTTAACATACAGAATTAGCTTCTTATGTTTCTTTGTGGATTGATGCTTCTACTCACCTACGCAGGCTCTGCCACTCTGGTCGGTTTCATAGCCCGTATTACAGATACAGCGGTAGCCTCCTCTCAAATTCTCACAAGCTCCATTAGGGCAGATATCAGGGTCCAGAGCACATTCATTTATATCTGTTGGCCAAAAGAACAGACCCAAAATCACTTCACAGTATATATACAGAGAACAAAGTGCTTTCAGCACGCACCAATCTCTGTATGACACAATTTAAACAGACAAACTCTGAGGATTACCTGTTCCATCGATGGCAAAACCAAGCCCACTTTGACACAAAGCATTGAATTCAGCTGGAAAACAAAGTTAAATATAATTTAGGATCTGCAGTCCAAAATACTGCTGATAGCAAAACCTATTTCAAGCAATTTTACTCAAACCTTTTGAGGCTGTTACAAAGAAAATATTATGAGTCACATATATATATATATATATATATATATATATATATATATATATATATATATATATATATATATATATATATATATACTGGTAGTGTACTAAAACATTTGGCTGGTAGTGTTCTTAAATCTTTGACCGGTAATATATATATATATATATATATATATATATATATATATATATATATATATATATATAAATATATATATATATATATATATATATATATGTGTATACTACCGCTCAAAAGTTTAGGATCACTTTAGAATTTCATTTAATGCAATTTTCATGCAATTCAAAAGCAACATTGTCCATTTCACAATTAATGTAAGTGTATCAGATGATTTTTAAAGAATAAAAATGTTTGTATTAAAGTCTATTTTTGTATAGAGGCTTATTTTGCATATAGTTCTATTATCAGCAATTCTCAGTCCTCTGCCTAAATCTCCTGGTACGACCACTAATCCAAGTTAAGGATGTTATTGGACTAATTGGTTGTTGGGACACTCTTGCTCAATTGTGATGCACAGCTGAAAAACATTCTACTAATAAGTGAGTATAAAAGGGAACAACATTCTAGGTTAGTTTAGTATCTGAAGCATCAGCAGTTGATGGTTTGCTGACCGACTCAAAATGACCAGAAAGAAACAACTTTCTTTAGAGACCCGTCAGTCCATTGTTGTGTTAAGGAAGAAGATACTCCATTAAAAACAAGAACATTTCACTGTGATCCCAAACTTTTGAGCAGTAGTGTATATTATATTTACAGATTTATGTACGGAAAAGCACATAAAGAGCCACAGGGCATGAAGTAAGTTAATGAAGGCAGAGCTGCCTGGATGGACAGACATTTACACATTTATTTAGACTACTGTATCTGGCTGAATGGTCTTCTTTCTTAGTTTTATTGAGTTATACACTCAGACATACTATACACACAAGAATCCCTTCAAGTACATTCACAATAGCAACTTTAGGACAAACATCCTCAGCCATAAACGAACTCTTTCTTCCAGACAGAAAACCGGCCACAAATGTAATTACTCAGTCGAGTAAAGCGTCTGTAATATGGTGTATGAATGTGTTGAGTTCAGCGAGGGCACCACTGTATAATTTGGGAGGAACTGAAGACATACCTGAGTCTAAGGCAGGGCAGGGTTGGCAGGGCTCACCAAAGCTGTAGTCTGCATTGACACAGCAGCACGCCGACTTGGTGACAGCTGCGTGGAAGGGCCGCACACACACTCCCTTTTTAATGGCTCCGTAGCAGGTACTGCGTATGTGTGTGTCTGGGAAAAAAAACAGGAAAAAAAATCTAATTCAGAAAAAAGGTCAGAACTTACATATGGAATATGTAATGAGGCCAGTGATTTGACCTGCATTCAGTTAGCTGCATGTTGTTTTTTTCCAACTTCATCATATTTTTTCTAAATATTTGCTCTTTCTAAAATTGTAACATTGGAATTTAGACTAGTGTAATGTGATGTAATCAGCAAGCTTGTGTGCATTGTGCAGTGAATCATCCCACTTTTCAAGAATAATGGTTCTAGATGAGTGACTGCAATGATTTGTCGTATGTTAGGTATTTTCTCTAATGTGCATATCATCCAAATATCCAGTCCAGGGAGCTACCTGTGCATAAAGGACAAGGCTGAAAAACATGACTGAATGTCAGTGACCTTCAACCTCTGAGATGGCACTTCTATTAAAAAACTGCATGGGTGTGTCTGAAATCGCACCCAGGTTACTGTTTAGTGTTCTATTAAGGGTGTCGCCCACTTTGTAGTCCAAATTCTCAGTGGACAATTAGATTCCCTATATAGTTCACTATATTCTTACCCACAATGCAACGCTGTGTTTTCGGACAACCTATGTACACTACTTATAGATTGATGCCCCACAATGCATAGCAGTTTCTTTGGAAAGATCATGGTCTGAATTCCCCTTACTGTCTCCCTCACTGCTCCCCTATATAGTGGAAATGTGTATTGTGTTCTGACAGGTTAACATTTCAGATTGGTTCTGGACATAATAGATGTTTTGCTCTTTGGGCCAAAGAAGAAAAGAACCATCCATCTTATTACCGGCATAAAGTTCAAAAGCCCAAGTCTATCAATTAAAGAATAAATCAATCAATAAATAAATTAAACAACATATTAATAAACCATTAAATGAATTAATGAAGCAATAAATTAACAGATCTATCTATCTATCTATCTATCTATCTATCTATCTATCTATCTATCTATCTATCTATCTATCTATCTATCTATGTATCCATGTATCTATCTATCTATCTATCTATCTATCTATCATCTATCTATCTATCTATCTATCATAAAGTTTAAAAGCCCAAGTCAATCAATTAAAGAATAAATCAATCAATAAATAAACTAAACAACAAATTAATGAACCATTAAATTAATCAATGAAGCAATAAATTAACAGATCTATCTATCTATCTATCTATCTATCTATCTATCTATTTATCTATCTATCTATCTATCTATCTATCTATCTATCTAGCATAAAGTTCAAAAGCCCAAGTCAATCAATTAAAGAATAAATCAATCAATAAATAAATTAAACAACAAATTAATGAACCATAAAAGTAATTAATGAAGCAATAAATTAACAGATCTATCTATCTATCTATCTATCTATCTATCTATCTATCTATCTATCTATCTATCTATCTAGCATAAACTTCAAAAGCCCAAGTCAATCAATTAAAGAATAAATCAATCAATAAGTAAATTAAACAACAAATTAATGAACCATAAAAGTAATTAATGAAGCAATAAATTAACAGATCTATCTATCTATCTATCTATCTATCTATCTATCTATCTATCTATCTATCTATCTATCTATCTATCTATCTATCTATCTATCTATCTATCTCTAGCCAACTAAATAGCTATCTGTCTATCTCAGTTTAAGCTGCTGTGCCTAGAATGAGCTCAATAAGAAGTTATTTGAGTCATTCTACAGAGACATTGCCTTCAGGTATTATCTTTCTTGATCCTGCAATAAAAAATTAGAGAGAGAGAGAAAGTTCCAGGAACAGTGACTCTCTGTGAGTCATATAGTTTAAGGCCAGAGAGTCTTGGCTCCGTTTTCAAACTAAATGGGAAACACGTTGTTGACGTCACATGATTGGCCGAGAGCGAAGGGGTGGATTTGAGTGGGAGAGTGCGTGTTATTGTGCGTACATGTCTTAAGTGTGTTTACAAGAGCAACAACATCCCCCTCAAAGCAATTAGGATTTGTGAATTGGAGAGTGTGTGTGTGCACATGGGACAGGTCTGCCTGCAAACGGTTCATGAGATATTTACTAAAAGATGTAAGATGTAGGCTCATCCACTTGCACAACGCAGGACGAAAAATAAGTGAATAAAACAGAACTTTCTGAAACAGAAATAAAAATAAACTATAAAGAGAAAGTGGGACTCTGAACACCAGGTAGACCAACACTGTCACCATTAGATAAGCAGTATGACTGACTGAGGAGGAGAAAAAGTTCATCATTAGATGCATTAAGGTATCACTGGATCATCAGAAAATCCAGCCAACCCCTAAGCCTGAAAACCTGAAAACAAGTCTTCTGAAAAAGAATGGAGGCTGTAATAAAGTAGAGATGGAAGGATCAATCTGCCATGTATCGGTATCGATTGTAATCAAAATATGTGATCGGCGATCGGCCGATATTTCTCCAATGTAGCCAATCGATGTCGCTAAACAAATGAGCCTAATTTCCAGCTAGCGTTTCATCCAAGAAGAGAAGCCCTCTGGCCAGCTCCCTGCAATTCCTATCTGAAATACACACCCTTTCATTTTTCACAAACTGACTAAAGCAGCGGGCTGGCGAGAACAGTTTACAGCGTTCACCGCACGTGCCGATAGAAAACATGTTGTCTGTCTGTGTATGTGACTCTCATCCAGGGCAGTAACATCTGTAAAATTAATAAAATCAACGTGTCTCGTGGGGGAACCAGGACAAAGACATCTAACACTACTAATCTGATACGACACTTAAGAGAACACCACGCAGCTGAATACAGTGAGTATCAGCAAACAGCAGAGCTAGCACGCACAGCTAACACAAAACAAACAACCAGAGAACCGTGCAGACCAGATCTGACTGGTACAAACAGTACAGCAGCAACAACAGCCAGAGTGATTGAGTTTATAGTTCTAGATAAGCAGCTCTTCTCGGCTGTAGAAGACGTTCATTCTGCTGCTTAATATTCCACCTGGATCTACGCTCTGCTGTTCCTAGTAGAGATACTTTTCAGATGTCGCTCTTCCAGAGCTGTATCAAACGATTTACTCCCACATAGACCAACTTCTAATTTAGTTAAAAAAATATTATGCTGTTTCATATGAGCTCGTTAAATGGTAATAAACCAGTTTCAGCCATGTTTCATGACTTGCTTGCGCTAATAATTGCATGTAGCCCTGCTGTGGCATATAGCCCCGCCCTCGATCGGTATGGGCTATCGACCGATCGTGTTAAAAGGTGATCGGCAATCGGAATCGGCCTCAAAAATGCTAATCGGTCCATTTCTATAATAAAGGTCAAGTGTGGACAAGCTAAAGACTGAAAACCTGATATGTAGTTGTTGTGGTTTCTGTGTAACTGTCTGCTCAACATATGCCTTCTGTGTTTTTTCCAGGGCGTGAAAACTGAACAGTGGTCACGCTAATTAAACAAATGAAGAATGGCCTCACAGAGTACTGAACACGTACTGTACCGGACAGAGATTGTAAGTGTTTATTATTTGTCCTTACCCACACATGAGCGTCCATCAGGCCCAACGGCCAGTCCTGCCAAGCACTCACACCTGTAGGAGCCCTCTGTGTTAATACACCGGCCGTGCAGGCAGATGCCCGGAGTCAGGCACTCATCAATATCTGTGAGGATGAATATTTCATTAAACTCTAACACACACTAACAAACATCAACAAAAACAGCACGTAGCCAAAGTTCTCCGCATATAAGAAGTCTGTGAAAACAGTGAATCAAATCTAATCCTGCATGAGGTGAAGTCAAAGACAGCTTCGAGTCCAGCTGTAAACGTGACATCAAGTTCTAATGGCCGACAAGCCGCACCTGTGCAGTAGCGCCCACTGGAGGCTAGCGTGAAGCCGTGCTTGCACACGCATTTGAAGCTGCCGTCTTCATTGATGCACATGCCGTTCAGACACATGTTCGTGATGGCACATTCGTCATGGTCTGCAAGTTGAAACATATACAGAGATTAAAATTGGAAGCTGCTCTGAAGGATGACTGTTGAGGCCGGTTTATGCTCACACCTTCAACTTTAAACCTTTTTCACTGATTAGAGGAGTTGCAACAATGAATTAGTGCTCATAATAGCAGGTATAGCTGCAGTAGCATCCTTGATACAACACAAGTCCAGACAGTATTGCTGTTCACTCAATCTTAACTCTAACTCGTTCAGCATTGAAGTGCATGAGGGTTTAAGCCAAACATTCATACACAGCCCAGACTGTTAGTGTTCTGCACTGCTACTTCATTAAAATCAATACAAATAAAATATGCAATAATATGCATATATATGCAATGTTAAATTAACATTTTCAAATCTCTGGACATTTACTGACCATTCAACCTTAGTCATTCCATCATTAAATGAAAACAGTTACGCTGCTGATGGAATTAAACACTGGCTATATTAATTAAACACTGGCAAAAAAAAGTTTGGAATCATTTTTTATTTATATAAAACCAATAGGTGATATATATACAAGTATTTTAACACTGTCTGAAAAATATTATGTTGTTGCCGCTGGAGTGGGACCCCAAACATTCAGTACTGTTTTTAGCCAAAATAATTGTACCCCATTCTATTGCAGTTATTTATCGTCGCTGTACCACCACCAACAACAACAAAAAAACATTTTAAAAAAATTAATTCAACATCATTTAAACACAGCAGCAACTCTTTACACTGTGTGACCATTTCCTGGTGAACGAACCAATAGAAATACTCATGATGAATGGACCAATACTTAATAATGAATAATTCTGGTTCCTACATTAAAGGAAACCTTTGGCAGTATTTTAGGCAGTGATAGAAACACAGAAGAACATAGAAAACTGACTCTACTCGTATTTATTACTATTACTATCCACAAGCTGCATACTGCCGGGGAACTGTCACAGTGGTTACTGAGAAGGAATGACTTTGCTGGCTAATTTGCTAATCTTCTACAATGTTATAGCTTTCGACTAATTTATTGGAAAATGTGAACAACTCTGAAATGTTCGATTAATACTGCTGCCTTGTATTTAAAAGCAGTGATCAGCTCTTGATGAATAATCAGAATATTACTATAAATAGATAAATATAGTATGTTGTTTATCTTGTTATTCACAATAAAACATTGAAATATTGATTAAAACATGTTAAAGACTACACTATGTAAGTTATTATTTAATAATTTTACAGCAATTAATATTATGCAAATCTCAGAACAACCATGAGCGATCATCGTTCATAACTATTTAAAAATATTGAAGAATGTTAGTAAGTTGTGACCAAACAAGGGAAAAGTGAATATGATGAATTAGGTGGCGGGAGGGGAATAAGGCCTCGGCTGGCTCCAAACCCTAGACAGCAATGTAAGGGTTAAAAGATGGTGAGGGAGCGTAGTAGGTATAGGAGGTGAGTTGTACGGACTGTCTTACCCACGCAGTTCCTTCCGTCGGCCGTGAGCTGGAAGCCTGCGTTGCATATACACCGGAAGCTGCCTGCCGTGTTGAGACAGCGGCTGTTCCGACAGAGCATGCCGTTCTGCAGGCATTCATCAGTGTCTGTCAGGGGGGCCACACAAGATCACCTCAACAACCTTAACTTCATCAAGATCACAGTGTGTAGTTCTAGCTTTCAAATCACACCTTCATGTTGTGCATGAAGGATCTTCACCATGTTTGTTATTGCAGAATACATATATCTCTATAACGCATCCAGAGAATTCCTACTTCTCTACATACAGCACCACTTATAGCTATCGATCTCATACAAATCCTAAAGAAGTCTCAAGAAGCTCCTCTGAGAAACTTACTTTTGCCATCACTTCATCCTGTAATCAACAAAACAAGGTGTCTCTGTGAGAAATGTTGGGGTCTGGTTTATAGTGGAGCACCCTGTACTTAAGCACTGTTGTTTTCAGAAGTGGAATTTCCAGATCTTTTATATAAACGTCCTGACCAAAAAAAAAGCTCTTTAATCCATCAAAACACATGTGATCTAGCAGGTGCTCCAGCGTTAGAGACTCACCAAGGCAGGTCTGCTTGCCTGGAGGCCTGTGAAAGCCAATATGGCACTTGCAGTAATAAGAGCCAGCAGTATTTACACAGTCTCCGTTTGTGCAGGGGTCAGAAATGCACTCATCTATGTCTGGGAACACAAAACATATGAGAAATGGAAACAATATTTCATTATTGTGCAAATGTGTAATCCTTCCATACTACATGTGTTGCACTGCTAGCAGGAGTCTCAAATCTTCCATTAGCTTTGTGCTTTATATAAGAAAACCACTGGAATACCACTTCTTCTGTTAAAGACAGCATATGTTTTATAAAAAAGTTATTTACTAGAATACATGCCAGATGTCAGCATCACTGCTAAACAACAAGCAAAACATAAGAAATGTACAGCATGTAAGCTATTTACAATCTTACTTAGTAACTAACTACCACTTCTGCTTTGAGAGTTATTTGCTTTTGTTTTCAGACTAAACATAATGCCTGTTCAGTAGATATGAGCAAAGACAGATTATCATTACCTGAGCACTCTGCTTGACTGTCCACTTTGTAGCCGGCGTTGCACTCACAGCGGTGACCAGACCCCACCGGGATACAGCGACCATTGAGACACAAGGTGGGCATTAGCAAACACTTGTTGATGGTCCTGTTAAGACTGACTGGAAAAGATAACACAGGAGCTAGTAAAGCCTAAAACTGGTCAAAGAATGAATAACTTATGGTACATCATCACTGTCCAATGGAAAATCTTCATTTTTGTGCATTTTAAGTTTTCTATATCATTTGAACGCGCCAATGGTCGTTTACATTGCATGTACATTTCATGATGAATGGACCAATAGAAATGCTCCAAAATAGCTTAGAAACAATTCTGGTTCCATTAATGTCAATTGGAAGTAAAGTATGTTTTTGGTCTCTCCTGTAAAGTTGCAATTTTGGAAATACTTGTTTTTCATTGGACAGTGACGATATTTGAATAAGAGAACTGACATTCTGTGAACCTTAAATATTGTGGTTCCACCTTCAGATACAAATCCCACACTTACAAAGCATGAAGGTAAAATGGGGCCATTTCAAAATCCTAACCTGTTACATAACTCATTTAGGGCTGGGCGATAAAACGATAATGATAATTATCGAGAAATAACATTTCCTCGATAGAACTTTAAGACGTAGTCGATAGAAAGTCAATAGAATTAAGTTCCGTCCGTGTTTTGAGAGACAACACGAACAGCCAATGAGAATGAGAATAGCGCCGCTCCAAACCAATCAGGTGGCTAAAGAAGACTTCCAGTCATTTCATGTTTAGTTGAAGCAACACAGCACAGAGTGTAGGCGTAGCGGCAGCTTAACATACCGGCTAGTAATCTCGTTACTGCAGGCGTCACAGTCGAGCAGAGAGAACGAAATAAGAGAAAATGACGGCAGAAAACGTTACTACTACTGAAAGAAACATGATACACGTGTTAATAATCTTAAATAATCTGCTAAAATAATAACAACTAGTAAACGGGTGCTGTCTTGCTGCTGTGTTGATGAAGCGCTACGGGGTGTTTGAGCTTCAAGTGCTGGTGTGTAGCAGCTGTACAGTTGTGTTGTGCAGAGCTGACAGAGCACCACACTGTTGTGTTTCTGTGTAAAACACTCTCACAACTTTAGATTCACACGAGCGATTGTTTGTAACTGCAGCTCGCGCTCCAGATAAATCCATGCTTTCAGTAGACGCGGCCACCTTTGCAACGCATCGACGCACGTTATGCTAATCGATGTACTTTCGTAATCGATAAACATAAATGTATATACTGTATGAGTTCGAGTGAGAGCGCTGAGGCAAAGTTGACTTTATAACCAAAAATCCAGAGAAGGGAAACTTTATTTTCTACCGAAAACCAACTAAACCAACTCCCCATTTGAGCCGACAGAGAGTCGACTCACTGCTACGAGTCATTTCCTCAGCCCTTAAAAGGCCAGCAACAGCCTGCTTAACACAGAGTCTGTGTGTGAATACTGTTCATACCAATACTGTTCATACCAATATATATATATATATATATATATATATATATATATATATATATATATATATATATATTAGTTGTGTAATGTTCTATAGTACATTGTCTATTTGTCTGAAAATAAATCAGAGGATAAAAATTGTAAGAAAAAAATTACATTTTGATATCTTCATATCTTACTTAAAGTAAAAAGGAAATAGTGATTTGATCCATATCGTTATATATATCGATATCGACTGATATGTAAAAAATTATCGTGATAAGATTTTTTCCCATATCGCCCAGCCCTAAACTCATTCATATTTATAATATTATTTATATG
This sequence comes from Megaleporinus macrocephalus, assembly GCA_021613375.1. NCBI lineage: Eukaryota > Metazoa > Chordata > Actinopteri > Characiformes > Anostomidae > Megaleporinus > Megaleporinus macrocephalus. Next base: position 30,780,659 of record CM038720.1, read on the forward strand.
ACATCGCATAATAAAATAAATACTATGACACAATGCTGAATGTAAAATATACCAAATCATCGTCACCGATGAAGAACTGGATTGCAGAGTACAGCATCTTCCAGTGAGTTTAAACTGCATCTTTCTGATTGGTTGCTTGATGACTATGTTGCTGATGGTAGAAGTAGGCTATATCTGGTGTTAGGACATGCAGATCATTAGCATAACGCTAGCATACCTACAAAGTTGGCCCACCCACATTGTGTGTGTCTGTTTGTGTTTGTTTGGGGGAAGCTGGTCTGCATCATGTGACTCCCGGTACTAAAACAAGTTCCCACTCTGTCCCTGCTATGACGACCTAGCTTATTTACACTGAGGTTCATCTTATTTTCCCGTCTGTGCCTATTTCCACATCTTTCTTCAGTGTGATCATCATGGCATCTCACGGTAAAGCAGTCAATCAGAGCAGAGCTCATCAACTTATTCACAAGCTCATTAAATTATTTATGAGCTCACCAAAAAAGGGAAAATAGCCTGTTTCTTTCTAGGCCCAAATCATAGGGTGTAAACGGATGTGTAAAACTGCACCTGTACATTTTTCACCTTGACCAAAATCACATACCTTCCACATACACATTCAAATAACTATTATTATATGCGTTCTAGGGCACCTTCGAAAGCTATATAAGGGCCGGGCATTCATCCTTAGCAAAAACATCAGTGAATATTAACTACAAAATGTCCAAACCAATTAAAAAAGCTTTCTATGATCATTTCTTCCACAGCTTAATAAAACCTGTCAACTAACTTACTTCACTTCCTTTGTAAAAATGTTTGGCTCTTCTCTCTTACTGGCTTTGTTGAAAGCTATTAATTGTTTTTATTAGTCTAGGAACTGTCTTGGAAAACATTTTCCCAATGAAGAAATGGAAATGCTTACAAGTTAATAAACTATTATTTATTTCATTTAATTAACTTTTAGCTCACCAACAGGTCCTTGTGGTCTTTGTCCATTGCCATTTCCATTAATGGGAATATGAGGGATCTGTGGGATCTGTGGGATGTGGGGAATCTGAGGATATATGTGACCGTTCAGAGTAGAATCGTGTCCATTGGGTTGTTGAGGGATTCTGCCCCCTAAGATACCAGTGTCCACATCTGGATATCCTCCCACCGCTGCTCCCTCCAAACACATCCTGCGGAATTCATCTGAGGGACACAAAGAGATCCAGACGGTAAGGACGATCCAGAGTACACAACACAAACCAAACACCAACATGAGCTCATACATAATAAATCACATGCTCTTCTTTCTTTTTTGTCTATTTTAACTCCCACAGAGAAAGACAGTGTGTGTTGTGCAGCAGTGTCATAATGAAAGAATCAATGAGGCCTGAAAACTGTGCACAAAGCACATATTACCTTATGAAATGGTGCATTTAGAGCTTTCATTTAAATATAAATAACATAATTCAGAAGCAAAAATAAGCAATCGCTGTTTTGGTACGTATGTAGTAGGGCTGTGTATTGGCAGGAACCTGGCGATACAATACCTATCGTGATACAGCGGTCATGATTAAATATATCGTGATACATTGTGATATTGCAAGCCAAGGGTATATACTTTTAAAACACACCACTATATGAACAGGTTTGTCAGTGCTTACAGTAGCACTGCACCCTTGTGCTGCTTGTTAATGTTGGAGTGGAGCTGAAAATGGATTACAACACTGCTATCTAGTGGTCAAAGGGTTAAAAAAAACACACAGTGCTTCTTTTTCTGTCAGGAATCAGTGTATCAAATTGATACAGTATCACTAAACATAATATCCTGATATTCGATATTTCAACATTTTCTTACACTCCTAGTACATAGCAGTTTGAAATCTTAGTCTCTTACCCAATAAGTGCTGAAAATCCACAGCAGCAGTTCAAAACAGAAGTAGACATTTTCATTTAAATGTGGAACCAGAAACCTGATCTAACCCTGACATTAACTTTTAGTTCATGTTCTCTTTTTCCTGCAATGTGTTTGTCCTTCTTTCAGCTTCTACAGTCATTATCATAATATAGTCTTTATTAACACTTCATTAATGAATCCTGTACTCATAATGTTTTCTAAATGCATTGATAAAGTGTTATATAGCATCCATAAGACCTTCTAATGTCAGTTGTAAGCTTGTATAATTACATACAACTACTCATAATTATATGCATATCTCTTTTTAGGAAGAGAGTTTGAAAATGCATAATACAGTGATGCACTATAATTCACTATAATATCTGTTAATGAGAACATTGTAAGCATTAGAAGCTTTAACAAGCATTGCTAACCCAAGTCTTTAAAAAATTATACATTTTGCTTGGCAACATACTCACATTGTATATGGTTGCTGTCCCAAAAACACATGTTTCTCAAAAATTGCAACTTTACAGAAGAGGGCAACAACCTACTTTATATTCAATGTAAGATACCATAACCAGAACTTTCTGCAAGTAATCCTGGAGCATTGCTATTGGTCCATTCATCATGAACTGTTTATTCAATGTAAACGGCAGCTGTGACGTTCACATGATACACATAAATGAAAATCGACAAAAATGAAGATACATGTTTTTCTTTGGACAGCGATTGTCAGCAATTACCAGACAATTTTACTTCACTTGTAAAGACCACTTATAATGCTCTATGGGGTCTAGCATAAAGTGGTACAATGCATTATAAGTGTCTACAGTGTTCCTATGGGTGTTATGACCTGACTTTATGACATCTCTTGCTTTATCAAGTATGACGCATGTCTTTATAACTACTTAAGGTACATTAAAGGTGTTATGTATGTTATATAATGTCTCATATACGCCTTATGTACACAGATAGTGTTCATAGGTAGTGTCACAAACCTTCCCTGATCCCTTTTGGTAAATATGCAACAGGCCAAAGGTTTTAAAATTCAATATCAATTAGGTCAGTGTGCCAATAAATGTTTTCAAAGTATTCCGTTCTTCTGCAGAGATATATTACTTCTATGTGGGAAAATGATTATATTTATTGTAATGCTGCAAATAGTCAAACTTCAAATTTATGTTATCAATAATCTTTACTGGAATGTAAATGTACATGAATGAAAACAAGCTGAAATGAAATAGGAGTAACGAGACTATGTTTAAATAATGGAGTGTAAATGTAAGTAGTAGAAAGTACTGATAATGGAGTGTAAATGTAAGGAGTAGAAAGTACTGATAATGGAGTGTAAATGTAAGGAGTAGAAAGTACTGATAATGGAGTGTAAATGTAAGGAGTAGAAAGTACTGATAATGGAGTGTAAATGTAAGGAGTAGAAAGTACAGATAATGGAGTGTAAATGTAAGGAGTAGAAAGTACTGATAATGGAGTGTAAATGTAAGGAGTAGAAAGTACAGATAATGGAGTGTAAATGTAAGGAGTAGAAAGTACTGATAATGGAGTGTAAATGTAAGGAGTAGAAAGTACAGATAATGGAGTGTAAATGTAAGGAGTAGAAAGTACTGATAATGGAGTGTAAATGTAAGGAGTAGAAAGTACTGATAATGGAGTGTAAATGTAAGTAGTAGAAAGTACAGATAATGGAGTGTAAATGTAAGGAGTAGAAAGTACTGATAATGGAGTGTAAATGTAAGGAGTAGAAAGTACTGATAATGGAGTGTAAATGTAAGGAGTAGAAAGTACAGATAATGGAGTGTAAATGTAAGGAGTAGAAAGTACAGATAATGGAGTGTAAATGTAAGGAGTAGAAAGTACTGATAATGGAGTGTAAATGTAAGTAGTAGAAAATACTGATAATGGAGTGTAAATGTAAGGAGTAGAAAGTACTGATAATGGAGTGTAAATGTAAGGAGGAGAAAGTACTGATAATGGAGTGTAAATGTAAGGAGGAGAAAGTACTGATAATGGAGTGTAAATGTAAGGAGTAGAAAGTACTGATAATGGAGTGTAAATGTAAGGAGGAGAAAGTACTGATAATGGAGTGTAAATGTAAGGAGTAGAAAGTACTGATAATGGAGTGTAAATGTAAGGAGTAGAAAGTACTGATAATGGAGTGTAAATGTAAGGAGGAGAAAGTACTGATAATGGAGTGTAAATGTAAGGAGTAGAAAGTACTGATAATGGAGTGTAAATGTAAGGAGTAGAAAGTACAGATAATGGAGTGTAAATGTAAGGAGTAGAAAGTACAGATAATGGAGTGTAAATGTAAGGAGTAGAAAGTACTGATAATGGAGTATAAATGTAAGGAGTAGAAGTAAAAAGTCAGCTGAAGAAGAATTACTCTAGTAAAGTACTCAAGTAAGGTAACTAAGTATTAGCACTTCCTCTGCCTGTAGTGTATGTGGAAGCAGCTGGAGGGTGAAGTGTGGAGATGTTACCAGTTCCGCGGATCGGGCACATTTCTGGAATTGTCCCTCTGGCCCAGCAGCGGCCTCTATCGCAACAGCACTGTGATTTAGTGAGGCGGCCCGTCATCTCCTGAGCACAGCGGCCACTCAACACGGACGCAAAACAGGAGCCGGTGTGCTGACCTGAGACAGATACACACACACATACACACGGTTTGACCATCACTTTTCCCTTTATGGTGCTACAACATCACAGACAGAAGTACAGCCACACATCTGAAGTGACTGAATCACTCCACAGAATAAATCAGCAGATTTCAAATAAAAACACCATGATTTCGGTGGTCCTAAGACAAAAGTCATACGAATGAGTCTTTATTAAACTTGCTGGGTGTATATGTATGTACAACTACACACCTGGAGCTGGAAGACAGCTTTTTTGGAAGGGGGACGTTTGACATCAGTGTCAGCTCAGCATTCGTGGCTCCGGACGTTAATTCGAGTGACAAACTGAAAGGCGCTGGAGAAACACGTTTTCCGACCCAGCGCTCTCGGATCAGCCCATTTACCATGCTGCTTTGATTTGGCGCTACCTAATCCGTGACAGTTACAGTATGTCCCCTCTTTTCATATCAACACTTCAGGCTTGTCACGCTGTGCTGTGAAAATACCTTGGCGTAAGAACCACGGTGGGCCGTTCTCAAGCCCACCTGTGAAACCTTAGACAATTTCAAAGCACGGTGAAGAAAAATGTATGAGGTTGAAAAACCTATCATCACCTCGTGTGACTCCTCCACTCACTCCGTAGGCCTACGTCTATAGCTCTTGTTCCCTCTATCTGCCAGCCCTCGGTTGGCCTCTCAATCAATCACTGCACACATCTCTCTCTTGACAGTGGGTGGAGGCGCTGAGCCCCTTTTTACTTTGTGTATACACTCCCTCCACCCCCCTGATATCACCAGTGTGGTGCGAAATCCTCCCAGCTGAAAATGGCTTCACTTCCTGCAGTATGTAGGTCAGCCGGCCCTCTGAAACGGGTGTTTTGTCTGACATCTGTTGCCCGAGATGCTGTTTGCACATGTGCTTTCATGGGTTCATAAAGGCCAAGTGCTTTAGTTTCTAGACCTTTCTCTGACTCCGAGCTAGAAAAACGCTTTCAAGGCTCAATTCTAACCATTTTCAGGAAAACTCCTTGAACTACAAGGGCTTTCACACTCATAATTATATAACTCTACATATTTGATTGACACTTATTACCAAAGAATTGATAGTAGTTACTGAACAATAAGTCTTAAGATTAAAACATATTAGGATTAACAGAGGTGTCAAGTAACAAAGTACAAATACTTCGTTACCTTACTTAAGTATAAATTTTGGTTATTAATACTTTACTGGAGTAATTATTTTTCAGCTGACTTTTTACTTCTACTCCCTACATTTACACTCCATTATCAGTACTTTCTACTCCTTACATTTACACTCCATTATCAGTACTTTCTACTCCTTACATTTACACTCCATTATCAGTACTTTCTACTCCTTACATTTACACTCCATTATCTGTACTTTCTACTCCTTACATTTACACTCCATTATCTGTACTTTCTACTCCTTACATTTACACTCCATTATCAGTACTTTCTACTCCTTACATTTACACTCCATTATCTGTACTTTCTACTCCTTACATTTACACTCCATTATCAGTACTTTCTACTCCTTACATTTACACTCCATTATCTGTACTTTCTACTCCTTACATTTTAAACATAGCCTCGTTACTCCTATTTCATTTCAGCTTGTTTTCATTCATCTACATTTACATTTCAGTAAAGGTTATTGATGACATAACTTTGAAGTTTGACTTTTGCACCATTACAATAAATATAGACAACTAGTCATCATACCTTCTGCTCCATGAAACACATGTTAATGCTCAGTAGTACACAGATATGCTTCTTTAATATATTTACATTGTACTAAAATACATTAATTTTTAATGGGTGTATATGCGGCTGAAACAGGAAGCCTAGCGCATCCCAAATTTATTAACATTAACATTTTAATATAACATTATAGTCATTATAGCTTTTGGAAGAATGGGGTTTTGGGGAGGTGGGTTAGTGCACTATAGACTCCTGTGTTGCAGTCTAAGCTTTTGTCCTTAATGGCATTTTTTCCCTTTACATTACTTTTACACTTTAAGTAGTTTTGAAAGCAGTACTTTTACACTTTTACTACAATAAAAACCTTGAGTTAATACTTCAACTTCTACAGAAGTATTTTTAAACCCTAGTATCTATACTTCTACCTGAGTAATGAATGTGAATACTTTTGACACATTTGAAAATTAATAATTGATTTTAGTTAAAGTCTGGGTTAAAGTCTGCAGTTTAACCCTTAGAACTCACTGTTTTCTGTTGGCTACTCTGTAGAAAAGTATTTATGTAATGACAATTACATTGTTATTGCGATTCATGTAGTTATGTACAATAAAAGTTCAGAATCTATACTTTTGATTTTCAATAGAACAAATGAGGTACAAGTGGGAGCTTATAAACATTAATCGAACAATTTGTAAGATGACGTAACCTGTCGATTTTATACTATCACCAGATAACGCACAGTCCCTCTAGCTTCCCCTTTATTTCCTACTAGTCTACAGGAAACACTGCAAGTTCGGCATCAAATTTCAGCCCTTTACTTGCCAAGAGCGTCTCCAGCAGTGGAAAGCAACACCAACGTTAAATCTTCTGTCGCATTTATTTATATCACTTAGCAGTAAGTTATCGCTTATCATCACTGAGCGTATTAAGTGGGTGGCGGTGGTGGCCATCATAACGGTAAGCTTTTCAACATGATTGACAAGAGGTCAGCATCTGGGCAGTACAACATCTTCATTCGCCCCTGTTGGACTGATCCGACTCTACAGTGCTACAGTGACTCACTATCGCCTCTTGAGGTGCTAGGTGGTATTATGAGACAGGATGGGCTGGGGTTAGCTGGTTAGCATGCAAGCTTCAGTAGATATCTCTGTAACACAAAACATAGACACCACTGACGTACTGTCAAACAAGCTATTCTGTTGATCATTTTAGTTAACTTTGGAATATTTTAAAATTAAAAATCTCACAAGTACCTCCTTTAAATTATAATATGACTTAATATTGTTGCCAATTACTACAACTTCTAAGAGTTAAGGCTTTAAAGCCATATGTAACAGATATTAAGCATGGCCAGTCCTTATTAGGGGATGTTTTTTGGGCATAATTTGATATCAGGTAATGGTTGGCAAGGAGGCTAATAACAGTATTCCTTTTTTATAGCTTTTAGCTTATAGACTGGTTGTGTTTGATATGGCATACAGTTGTCTGTTGGTGGAACACAAGTTTCTATCAATTTCGGTTGCTACAGTTGCACATGTATCATCTAAAAGCATGTTATCAGCAAGAAAAGAAGCTGAAAAGACAAATCAAATAATCAGTCTGGGACTTTGAACCATCTTTTAACAGATAACTAATACAGAAGCTAATACATACTAATACATACTAAGGCCAATTAAGTAAAATGCGCCACACCAAGATCATGCATCCCTCTGAACCTTCTCTTCTATTTATTCTGAATTACACTGACAGCATTGGTGCCAAGAGAACATCCCAAACTCTGCATCCTTCTTCCTGTAGCACTCATTGGGTAGTCCTTATCACCAGCCACTCTATGCTTGGAAGAGAGTATTAATTGCCCAGTTCTGTCCATACAATCTTCCTGTTCCTTAAAAGGCTGAGCTCTTCAGGATCCCCATGACTTTCTAAAAATGGCCAAGAGTTAAACTGAAACAGAAACACTTCAAGACTAGTCGTCTAAACACAGTGTATGCAGAATCCTGGAAACTACCCCCACACGCTCCCCCCAGTAATGCTCAGTGGAGGTTAAGACTGAGAGATTAGTGCTTTTGCATGCCTGGTCTTATCTACTACTGCATATCATGGCTCCACTAATGGGTAGGCTTTGAAAGAGAAAGGAAGGAAAGGACACTAGCCAGGCCGACACATAGAGTGACTTTGAAGTGCTGACTTACAACTCAAGCCGACTAGAATCACCACTATGAATTTTATGAGCAATGCAGCAATCTACCTTAGATTATTTTGGTGATCTATAAAGGGATTACAAAATAGTGTCCTGGAAAAACACAAACTAGGACTTTGTATCTACACTCACTGTCAGTGTTATCAGCTCCACTTGCCATACTGGTGCACAACGTAGTTCTAAAATTACAGACTGTAGCCCATCTGTTTATCTGCATACTTCTTTAGCCCCCTTTCGGTAAGTTCCTTAATAGCTTGGATCCTAACAGGACCACCGCAGAGCAGGTATTATTTGACATTTGGCTGATGTTTTTTTGTTTTTTTTAACATAATTATCCACCAACAAAAAAAGTCCAGCCAACAGTGTCTTGTGACCATTGACCAATTTTCTCTGACTTTACATCTAATACAGTACTCCAGCAGCACTGCTGTGTCTGATCCGCTCATACCAGTGCAACACATACTAACATACCACCAGTGTCAGTGCAGTGCTGAGACTGATCCACCACCCAAATCATACCTGCTCTGTGGTGGTCCTCAACCCATTGTTGCTTCTAAATAACTAGGGCTTTCCTGGATGCTACCTTTATACTAAGTCACAAAGACCACCCAAAGTACCCATAAACATTTCAATACATATAATTCTGTGGGGGGCTCTCCTCTGTTGGGGAAGAGAGTTTTTTAGTTTGTCCACCTTTACTGGCTGTTGTGACCTGAAGCACAAAATCGAAATAAGCTTCATCACCAAGCAAATCACCAACTAATCACTGTGAGTGTAGTGAGTAATTCGTCTTAACTTCACTACTCTTCTGATGGGTAGTGTCTTCTCTCCCTTCTCTCGCTCAGGCTGGAATGCTGGGTTGGTTTGGGGGGGCTGTAATTGCAGGTTGAGGTCCAGCTGCTGACACTGTGTGATCTCTCCATCATATCCTAACCAGGCAGAGCATTCTGTACTTGCCTCAACAAGCTCTGCATACAGTGTTCAACTGCACACACGCAAGACTCAGTGAAGAGTCAAAGACCCAAGTGGGAGAGGTCTGTGACATACCTTCACACTAATACATTCCTATATACGCATGAGCTTCCAAGTATGTTTATGTTGCAGAGTTCGATTTGATGTGTTTGACTGAGACTGGGCAATATCTTTCCACTACAGCGGTGGCTTGGAATCCTGAAGTACCCCATACATTTAAGTAACTACCTCTAACACTAACATCATTTCCATTTACGGTGTGCTTGTTAATTTACTGATTTGTTATATCAGGCGTGGTAGTTCAGAACATGTGCAAAGGTACAGCAGTAGCCTGAAAATACAGGCCAGTGGCTTCATCTATACACATCAGATATCACGAAATATACGAAAAATACTTATTAAAACATGAACCAGTGGTTATAATAAGTAACACTTTACTAAAGGGTATGATTGTTAATTCTATATGCTACAAAAGCCTTTATTTAACAGCTGATATAGACATAAACATTTATAAAGGTTTATTTTAACGACCATATCTTTTTATAATTACTGCTTTTGTCATTTTGCTGCTGTAACTGTCTACAGGTTTCATGAAAGGCTTTAATATTTCTGTTCTGGGGTCTTTTAAACACCATCCTTCAGTATATTGGGGAACACTTTACTGTAGGGTGCTGTTTATAAGGCTACACGGCACCTACATAAGCGTGTTATAACCCTTAATATACACTACCGCTCAAATGTTTTAGAACACAGAAGTTTGTGAATGTCATAGGGGAGTTGTGAGCCAGCTATGGAAAGAATTTGATTGGAAGGTTTAAATGAGGGTTTTTAGAACCCCACTGACAGCTTGTGTTTTTAGAAACAATTTTATCAATAACTGTTGGAGAAACTGTGGGATGGTTGGAGATCACACCTACATATTTTGGGACTGTCCAAAAAATACAGATATTTTGGAAAAATATTAAAGAAGAAGAAGAAGAAGTGGAGAAAGTCCTGAAAATTGACATGCCACTGGATCCATTAGCGTTCATATGGAAAATACTGCCTGAACACATGGTCACCTCAGACCAAAGTTATATAATGCATATTCTGTTGATGGTTGCACGAAATATGATCACTATTACCTGGATATACACTAAACATGTGTATATGATGGAACGTTTGACTGCTCAATTACAACTAAAACTGCCTGCCTTTACAAGACAATGGTCATTATTAATCAGTTATGTGGGGTTTGTTTGTTTGTTTGTTTGTTTGTAAGTATAAGCATAGGTAGACGTAGGTAGAATGTACATGTATAGATGTCCAGGGAAGCCCAACCTTAAGGTGAATTTCTTATGTAGAGTGAATTGCCTGTTAATGGCAATGAAGTTAAAAAAAAAAGTTTTAGAACACTACTGGCCAAACCACTATCAGAACTGTTCTAAAAAGATTGATTGGTAGTGTTCTAACACTTTTGATCAGTAATGTTCTAAAACTTTTGGCTGGTAGTGTACTTAAACCTTTGACCAGTAGTGTTCTAAAACCTTTGACCAGTAGTGTTCTAAAACCTTTGACCAGTAGTGTTCTAAAACCTTTGACCTGTAGTGATCTAAAACTTTTGGCTGGTAGTGTACTTAAACCTTTAACTGGTAGTGTTCTAAAAGGTTTGGCTGGTAGTGTTCTAAAACTTTTGGCTGGTAGTGTACTTAAACCTTTAACTGGTAGTGTTCTAAAAGGTTTGACTGGTAGTGTACTAAAACCTTTAACTGGTAGTGTACTAAAACCTTTAACTGGTAGTGTACTAAAACCTTTGACCAGTAGTGTTCTAAAACCTTTGATCGGTAGTGTTCTAAAACCTTTGACCTGTAGTGTACTAAAACCTTTGATCGGTAGTGTTCTAAAACCTTTGACCTGTAGTGTACTAAAACCTTTGATCGGTAGTGTTCTAAAACCTTTGACCTGTAGTGTACTAAAACCTTTGATCGGTAGTGTACTAAAACCTTTGACCAGTAGTGTTCTAAAACCTTTGATCGGTAGTGTTCTAAAACCTTGGACCTGTAGTGATCTAAAACTTTTGACTGGTAGTGTACTTAAACCTTTGACCTGTAGTGATCTAAAACTTTTGACTGGTAGTGTACTTAAACCTTTAACTGGTAGTGTTCTAAAACATTTGACTGGTAGTGTTCTAAAACCTTTGACCTGTATTGATCTAAAACCTTTGACTGGTAGTGTACTAAAACATTTAACTGGTAGTGTTCTAAAACTTTTGACTGGTAGTGTACTAAAACCTTTAACTGGTAGTGTTCTAAAACTTTTGACTGGTAGTGTACTAAAACTTTTGACTGGTAGTGTACTAAAACCTTTAACTGGTAGTGTTCTAAAACTTTTGACTGGTAGTGTTCTAAAACCTTTGATCGGTAGTGTACTTAAACCTTTGACCAGTAGTGTTCTAAAACCTTTGATCGGTAGTGTTCTAAAAAGTTAGTGTAACTCTGAATGAATAATTATAAATGCGCATTTCAGTTGATGTCATCCGCTATAAATGTCTCATTGGCTTTGTCATTCTCTCTTTATCCAGAGTAAGATGGGTTCCTCTCTGAGCCTGGGTTCCTCTCAAGGTTTCTTCCTCTTACCAAGATAGTTTATCTCACCACTGTTGTCTCTGGCTTGCTCTAGGGGGGCTTGGACCTGGAAACCCTTTCTAAAGTTTATATGCTTATGCACCAACTCTCTTTTCTTTGTATTTTCCTCTTTTTTTCAATTGCTTTTCTGTAGAGCTGCTTTGAGACAACACTGGTTGTAAAAAGTGCTATAAAAATAAAAGTTGATTGATTGATTGAAATGTTATATTTAACAATTTTGATTAAATTTAGCCTTTAGTACAGATGGCATATTTAAGAATAAGAATTTATAAACATTTACTTGGGTTATGTCAGTTGTTATGATAAGCTTATGTAGGTGTCATGTACTACTATAAACACTACCCTCCAGTAATGTGCTCCTGTATATTGTTACCAAAAATCCTGTTTCACATCTACATACGAAACAGATCTTATAAGATACTTTCAGCAGTATGTTATATAAATGATTGGTCCTCCACCCAATCTGGGAGCTGCACAACGATGCCTGGGTTCTTTTCCCAAAGGCACCCATGATCTTCCGGTTCTAGATTCACATCTCCTACCACCAGGCTACAAGCCACCCATACTGACAACTGTTTTTCTCAAATAACCACAAATACAGCATGTTTTAGATTAGACCATGTAGAGACTCATGAAGGAGTGCAGAACACCCTGGGGAGCAACTTCTACTCAATTTTAATCTCAGGTCCTCTGGTTTCCTCCACATGAACGTTACATAAAGAGCCACTATAACTTCTATACTCACCAAGGCAGCGAGTCTTGTCCGCCGACAGCACATATCCAGATGGACAGACACAAGAGAAGCTGCCGACTGAGTTGGAGCACTGGCCTCCTTCACACACATGCGGAACAGTGGAGCACTCATCCACATCTGGGAAAAATTGGAAATGGGAGAGATTTCAGAATTATGATGGCATGTTATTTTTGGTAAAATCCTAAAAAAAAAAAAATCCCAGTGCAAACAGGATGTTAGCCAAAGTAAGCTGTTCTCAGCTGGCAAGTGTTAATCTGAACATCATGCAGATGTAAACACAGGAGATAAATTAAAGTATAACCCAAAGTGTCTCAGTAAGGAGTTGAAACTGCACAGAACTGTACTATACATGCATCTCTGGAACAGTACTGTCAGGATAGAACTGTTCTTCTGAAAGATATTCTCTTAGGTACCAGCTACCAGCTAAACATTTTAGTACACTATTACTCGTGTGCTGGTACGAGTGGATCAGACACAGCAGTGCTGCTGTGTCCACTCACTGTCCACTCTATTAGACACTCCTACCTTGTTAGTCCACCTTGTACATGTAAAGTCAGAGATGACAGCTTATGAGTTGCTGCATAGTTTGTGTTCTCTAGTCTTTCATCAGTGGTCTCAGGATGCAGCCCACAGGACACTGTTGGCTGGATGTTGCTGGTTGGTGGACTCCAGAGTCCAGTGGTGATACTGAGGTGTTTAAACACTCCAGCAGCAGTTCTGCCATTCTGATCCACTTATACCAGCACAACACACACTAACACACCACCACGGCGTCAGTGTCACTCCAGTGCTAAGAACGATCCATCTCCCAATAGTACCTGCTCTATTGTGGTCCTGTGGAGGTCCTGACCATTAAAGAACAGGGTGTAAGAGGGTACACAATGTATGCAATGAATCAGATGGATTGCAGTCTGTAATTGTTGAACTACGATGTTCTTATATGGTAGGTGGAGCTGATAAAACAAACAATGTGTTTAAATACAAGGACGTCTTAATGTTTATGGCTGACGGTGTATATACACTACCGCTTTTATGCAATTTTCATGCAATTCACAAACAATATTGTCCATTTCACAATTAATGTAAGTGTATCACATGATTTTTAAAGAATAAAAATGTTTGTATTAAAGCCTATTTTTGTATAGAGGCTTATTTTGCATATAGTTCTATTATCAGTAATTCTCAGTCCTCTGTCTAAATCTCTTGGTACGGCCGCCAATCCAAGTTAAGGATGTTATTGGACTAATTGGTTGTTGGGACACTCTTGCTCAATTGTGATGCACAGCTGAAAAACATTCTACTAATAAGTGAGTATAAAAGGGAGAACAACATTCTAGGTTAGTTTAGTATCTGAAGCATCAGCAGTTGATGGCTTGCTGACCGACTCAAAATGTCCAGAAAGAAACAACTTTCTTTAGAGACCCGTCAGTCCATTGTTGTGTTAAGGAAGAAGATACTACATTAAAAACAAGAACATTTCACTGTGATCCCAAACTTTTGAGCAGTAATATAAATATATGTCTTAGTCAAAGCAGGTATTAGATGAGAACTGTAAATAATACTGGGTTGAAGCTTGGAAAAGGGTTCAATAAACACACTGACGTATGTAAAAGCACTACTTACTGTATTAATGCTGTTTGAATACTAAAATAAACTTCTGATACCAAATAAAGTTTCCTGCCTGGAAAAAAACTCAAAAATAGGAAACTCAATCTGCCACTATGTCTATTAGGGACGTGTGAGAGTCTGGCTCTTGGCTGTAGGGCTGTAGGCTGGCAGCAGAGCAAAGTGACTCCCAGTGTTTGCCTCCGTCGTGTGAACTGTGCTCCCAGTGCTGGACCGCTGTGTAAACTACAACTGAGCAGCACTGACATGCAGCATTTCCCGAAGGGAGCTCACTTCCCAGAAAGGAAAGTACCTGACCACACTGAGCTACAACAGGCCCTCTCTAACACCGCACTCCTGTTTGCTTTTGGATTTGTTAAACTTACAAACAGTGTCCCAGTTTGTGCCGTCTGAGGCGCTAAAAGTGTCACAATGCATGACTGCATTCTGGAAAGGTTGATTGGCGGTCAATCTGAACACCTCTAGTCTTAATTTATTTATATTTCTTCAATTTTAAAGTAAGTGCAGTGAAAAATCATTACGAGCTTGTGGTCACGCCACACAACATTAGGTCGTGATTAGCATAAGCGACAACTGCTTGTTTCCAAAACCTTTAGGAAGAGCTATTTAGGGGGTTAAGATAATTGCTGTGGGAAAGGGATACTTTTAGCCTGACAGGTGGCATGAAGATGAAAGAAGGTAGCAATCAGCCCACCACAAGCCTGGAAACGCACTGGGCTCGTACAGTTGTTATGAAGTGTTTAGTGACTACATTCATTCTTCTTTCAGAATTTTGACTTTAACACTACGTAACTGATTATACACCATTCCAGAGAGCTTCTCTCAGCTGTTCTCAGCGCAGAACTTTAAACAATCCACATTTTTTTATGAATCCTACCTCAACCAAGCCAAGAACTGCAACCCTCAAGGACTATGATCTCATCTCAGATAAGTGTAAATAAAGACATTTTTTATGAGTAATTTGTTCATTACCCCACTTAAAATCCACCCGCATTAAAGTCATTAAGCAATAGATTAACATTAATAACAATATTAAATAGATTGGGTAATTGTAACCACTGTACATCCACAGACCTTCTTTGGTGTCCCCACCTTGAAAAATGACTTCATAATAAACAGATTCTGGTTGTTAATGTATGCTTTAAATGTGCTTTATATGCATTATGTATGCTGTGCAAAGCACAATTCTAAACGGTGAATTGATTACAGATTACACTTCTGCACATCTTTGACATTACAGGGCTTTGAATTGTTCAGACAATGTCTTGGCGACAGAGGCTTTATGTCATTTATTCATAAATTGTTAATTCTTAACCATGATTGCTAAAAAATCAGTACAATGTGATCAGTGTTTTAGTATTATGTAGTTAAGCATGTTCTTAATCTGAACACCATTATGGTATGTTAGTCTCTACAGTAATATGCTTACGTACTTTGCTACTACAAAACTAAACAGAATTAAAAAGAGAGCCACCCTGCATTATGAAATTGGTAGAAAACAAGAGTGGTGTGATGTGAAACGTATCATTCTGGAGTCAGAATTGTTTATACTTGTCGTGATGGGAACCAGACATCTAAAGAGAGTTTAATTCTTCTAAAAGCGACAAGCTGTTACATAAAACAACCACCCGAGACATTGCTTTAACACAGTTTTGGAATCAAGTTTAAGCATTAAAGTGTTTTTTCTATTCATGGCAGATGGGTACATAGATTTTTACCTATTTAGATAAAACAGTGTCCAGATAAAACCTATTTTTCCAGATTTACCACTATTTTACCATCACCAACATTACATAAAAAGACATTCATGGTGGTTTTGTATAGTAAATGAAATGGGTTACCCCCAGTTACTATCAAGCTACTCAGAATGTTTTTTTTTCACATCTCAGCAAGTAAATTATGGAATATGGAACAGAGCATGGCACCCAATCTGTACTGAACTCTGGTCGAATCTCCGAGCTCAGTGCATCCTTACTGCTAGCTTATTGAAGGTTTTCCTCAACAATTCCTTCATGAAAGACATTAAAAAAACATAAAAACATCTGCAGATGCCAACAAGGCATCCTGTTCACAGCGCTTGCCAATTTAAGAGCATGTGGTTTGTTCTGCCTGAGAAAATGTGAAAATGACAGACCTGAGTCAGCGGGAATGCAGACACCCAATTTCAGCAGTAAATCATTCTGGGGCTACTGTGACTCAGCAGCTTCAGGTACAGAGATTTGCTGCATGATGGAACATTAAAAAAGATCCCAGTATCTGTGTTTCATTATTCAAGATTAATGTATCAGTGAGTGCAGTGGGATGATATTAAACACTGGCTGTCGACTGTAGGTGCCAATGCTGGTGTTTACAAAACCATATACCACTAAACACAGCTCAATAACCAGAATCACATTACACTGCTCTGTGGTTTGTGCCGTGTATGCTTATAAAAGGTTAACACAAGAAATCCCACATCTTTGACTCTCTGTGTTCACATAAAAAACATGTTTATGTCTCCTGAAATTCCCCTTAGGGAGATTTCAACACCTCAACCTCATACCTGACATTAGTGTTCATCTCAGGGTAATGACCACCTTCTACTGCAACTGTGATGTCCAAACTCAAAATAAAGTGCGTCAGTATTAGCTCTCTGACTCTCTTCCTCTTTCCACCAGCTGGCTTTTGAGCTCTTGGCTGCTTCGGTGCAGGTTTAGATGCTCCAGTGCTCTTTCTGAAGCTTAAGGACAGAGCACTGACCCACAGTATAAAGACACTTCAACCCTTAAAAGCACATATCAGGGATCATTAGTGGCCTGCTGCTTATATCTAACGCAAACTGATCTCCATGCTGCCAATAAGAGTGAAAACTGAGCAGAATCGAGTGTACTGCGAGTCCTGTTTTGCTCATTTTCAGTGTTCATAGTTTTATTTTTGGGGCCGAATAAACCAAGAATACATGCTTCAATGTTCCCAAAACATATATTTTTTATATGTAACATGTACATGTTTTGAATGAACATATATCTGCATGCATAGTCTGAAATGCTCTGTTTGAGCTCCCATGTGAGCCCAGTGTGATCTGATTGGTCAGCTCACTCACTATGTTCTGATTGGTGAACCGCCAGAGCAGCGTCCTACTACAAGATCCTGCACAACTGTAATTGAAGTTGTTAGTTTGTTCTGCCAATTTGACACATTTGACGAGCAGTACCACCTTTATTAGCATCACAACCCCAACAGCAACCTGTAAGTAGTAGCCATGCTGTGTGAGTTTATCACTCTTTTCTGGTTGCGGCAGATCATTTTTAAATAAAACTTTCATAGTGAGTAATAACTTTAATTTACTTTGTGTTGAGATCGATGTATAATCTCCTCACTTATTTTGATATACAGTTTTTTAAAGAAAAAATGGCAAAATATTTAAAGAGACAACGCAATCCCAGTGGAAAAGCTGGACACAATGGTGGTTTACAAAGCTGCAATGAAGAGTAAATTTGGAAATACTGGTGAATGGATGACAAATACGGACTTTCAGACACAGTCTTAGACTGGTTAAAATCATATTTAACAAATAGGCAGTTCATGCTTTACTAGGATTTAATTATTTTATCATATAGAAAATGTAATAATTTTTGTGGGGGACCACTAGGGCCAGTTCTAGGGCCTTTACTTTTCTCAATGTACATGTTACTCCTAGATGATGTCAATAGGGGGCATGACATGAACTTCCATAGTTGCACTAATGACTTGCAATTATACATCTCTACTCCCTCTAAAAGTTTACACTCAGTAGACAGACTTACAAACTGTGTGTCAGATATTTCTCAGTGGTTTGTTCTACACATTTTCACTTTCGTTTCTCAAATTTCGCTCCAATTTGACACTTAAGAGACGAGCAGTTCCACCTTTATTAGCATCATAACCCCAACAGCAACCTGTAAGTAGCAGCCATGCTGTGTGAGTTTGCTGGTTGAAGCAGATCATCTTAAACTGAAGGTTTCATAGTGAGTAACAACTTTAATTCACTTTGTGTTGATGTTGAGAACGCAAGTAGCTAGTACAGGTAATGTCAGTTACTAGCAAGCTCCAAGTAATTAATGTTAGTATAGCTGACTAAATAGTATGATAGCATAACTTATTACAGAGGTTGAGTTTATTTATCTGTTTGTTACTATTTTGACATGTAACTTCTATGTGATCATTGCGGTGTCTCACTGTAAACCAGCCAATCAGAGCAGAGCTCATCAAATTACTGATAAACTCACCAGAAAAGGAAAAAACAGCTCAGGACCAAATCACAGGCTCGAAACTGGGCATGTAAAACTGCATTTGGACATTTTTTCTCCCTGACCAAAAAGTCATATATCTTGTATGTGGACATCAGAAAACAACTTACAATGCTGAATTAAAGCAGTGGTGGTCTTCAACTTTTGCCCAGTTCTGTATTGATAATTTGTTTATCTGATAAACAGTGTAAGTTAGACCAAAGGTCACCAGGAACCTTAACGAATGATGAAGAATGCTCATATTAATACTCACCATCACACTTATTGGTGCCATCGTTCAGGCGATGACCAGCAGGGCACTTGCACTCAAAGGAGCCCACAGTGTTGATGCAGTGTCCTCCTTGGCACAGGCCTGGCACGGCCTGGCATTCATCAACATCTGCACAAAGAAATGGTTCCAGAATATTAGAACACTGGATGGTTTGACTACTGTACTCATAGCACACGACATTATTCTCACAGATCTTCTACTTGATATGATATAGTGCTTTGATGTAGCTCTCTGTGTAGCTGTGACACTGACAGTGTCTGGTAGTTCTGGGAGGTGGGAACAAGTGTGCTTAAGCCGCAGGTGCTTACACAGGAAGAGCATTAGATTTATTTTGTTTTGTGCTCATGTGCAGGGGTAACATAGCGTACTTACAAATAAAACATTGTAATGAAACAAGAAACAAGTGTAATTAACAAAAAAGGCTGAGAGCAAGAATTTGGATTAGAGCCCAGGAGACACAACATCTGCTTCGTTTTAAATGTATCATCTCCCAACTTGTAAATAAGGTTTTTTAAGAATAAATGGAAACATATTTAAAGAGCCAACACAATCCCAATGGAAAAACTGGAAATGATGGTGGTTTGCAAAGCTGCAATGAGGTGTACATTTGGAAATAATGGTGGATGGATGACAAATATGGCTTCTCAGTTTTAGACTGATTAAAGTCATAAAGTCAAATAGGCAGTTCATGGTTTCACTAGAATTTTATTATTTTGTTATATAGAAAATGTGATAATTCTTATGGGGTACCACAAGGGTCAGTTCTAGGGTCAGTTCTTTATTTTCATCATTGCACATGTTACTTCTAGATGATGTCATTAGGAATGACTTGCAATCATACATTTCTATTCCCTCCCTATAGTTTTCCCTATAGTTTACACTCAGTAGACAGACTTACAAGCTGTGTGTCAGATATTTCTCAGTGGTTGTCAATTTTATTTTTTCAAATCAAGATTGAAATCAAACTGAAATACTGATTCTTGCTACTAAACTTGAAAAAAATGCTTTATGACTGATCTAGATCTTTAGCTACTTATATCAAACCTGCTATCATACTACTGCCAACGATCTGGCCTGGAAAAGCCCAGGTCTCCTTCCTTCTGGAGAGGTTCCTCATCATAATTTCACACCGTGTTCAGATTTCTAACACAAATATAAGATTCTTAACTGCAGTTTTCTGTTCATATTCTTGCAAGAAAGCTGAGCGGCTCCGACCAAGAAACGCTTCAGTGAAAGTACAGTAGGCGAGCGACAATACAGTCCGAGACACAAGTGCCATTCATGTGGCAGTAATATCCTGCAGCCCACGCCCTGTGAAGAAGGGCCCCTTGTACTGAAGGCCTGGAGGCCATGAGTAGAAAAACTGCAGAGCGAATCAGACGGCTGCATAGCGCTCGGTCTGGTCTGAGCGATGAGGATGTGAAAGAGTAGCTGGGTGTTAATCTGTATACAAAGCAGGTTTCCACCAGGTCCTGCTGCACAGGAACAAGGCCACACTTCAGCCCTCAGAAAGACGAGACAGGTGAGGTCACTGGAAAAGCAAGGCGGCTTCTCGGAGGCCGAGCGGGAGAAAAACGAGGGAGGGAAGTATGAGCTAGATCAAAACTCTGACTTCACACAGCCCTTCCACAGGAAGGATGAGTGACTGGTTCTGTGAGGAATGTATTACAGTGAGTCACTTTCAGAATTTGCTCTGTATCTCCTTCTCAGATAGTCCACTGGGAGCCACAGAGTCTGGACATTCAGCAGGATTAAAAAGAAATCAGTTCTCCAAAGCACTTAACAGAGGTCTCCCACTTTCTTCTGGCAAAAACAACACTGCTGATGGTAATTGGTGTAATGAAGTAATGACAAAGTTTCAAGTTATACTGTATCCAGGTGTTTTTGGGGTGCAGCTGAAATACACATTTATATTAACTGACATGTTCAAACCCTCAGGGCCCAACATACTGAACCTTTTCACCAGTTTTCACCATTTCGTTCTGCTCCATTAAAGGGAAACTGATTTTCAAGCATTCTATATAATACTGTGATTTAATGAAGAAACAGATTTATTTAGAGTGGTTTGATGTGAAATTCTAGAAACACTTACACAGAATTGTTCACTGCGGTGCTGACAGAAGCCAGGTAACACAATAAAGGTATGTCTATTAATAATACTAAAGTAAGTATTACTAAAAAGTTGTAGTAATGCAGAAAGTAACCTTTAATAAAATGTAAAAATATAGACTAACATTTAGATTTTATTAAGTTCTTTATGTTTATTACTAAATGCTTAAGTGATGTCTCAATTAATCAGCTAAGGCAGTATGAACTAGGGCTGTGTATTGGCAAGAACCTGGCAATGCAATATGTATCATGATACAGCAGTCACAATTAAAGATATTGCAATATTCTGCGATATTGCAAGCAAAGGGATATATTGTGATTTTTCAAATCCTACTATTTAAACACAACACTGTATGAACAGGTTTGTCAATGCTAACAATAGCATTGCGCCCTTGCGCTGCTTGTTAATGTTGGAGTGGAGCTAAAAATGGATTACAACATTGCCATCTAGTGGTCAGAGGTTTTAAAACACACACGCAATGATTTACTGTCTGCCAGGAATCTGTGTATTGATACTGTGTTTTTGAGAATCAATTGATACAGTATCACCAAACATAATATCCTGATATTTGATATTTCGATGTTTTCTTTTTTACATAACAGAGTATTTCAAGTATATATCTAATTAATATGTAAAGTATATCATCCCTGTGCAATATAAAACATATATTACGATTTTGACTTTTCTACATCACTTGAACACGCCAATGGTCTTTTACATTGTATGGAAATTTCATGGAGAATGGACCAATAGAAATGCTCCAAAACAGCTTGGAAAAAATTCAGGTTCCATTGACTTGCACTGAAAGTAAAGTATGTTTTTGTTCTCTCCTGTAAAGTTGCAATTTTGAAGATACTTGTTTTTCACTAGACAGCGAGGATATATTGGTTATATCATATCTATTAAGCACGGCAACTTCTTTCAACTTAAGGGTCACAAGCACTACATTATATAATTATCAATAATGCTTGAGCAATACATTAAAGTAGCCAAATAAATTTATCACTGAGTGCTTATATATTGTTTTATATACTATTGCATATATATAGCTTATATACATGGTTAAATGGTTTTGAACTACTTGCTTAGGTGCAAAGCCGTGTGCACAGCAATGCTGGTCTGTCAACCTCACTCCAGATACAGTGTCAGTGATTGTGATGAGGCTTACAGAAAAGAATGCAATGTAACTTTCACCAAATGGCTACAATATGCAGAGCATCCTCTTTGAAAGTGAAGCCAAGATATCCGAAGATATGGGGGTATCCGAAGATCCAAGCTTCTCATTGGAGAAGAACATCAAAAGCACAAGTCACAGAGGCAGACCTCACTGAACTATAAACGTGGATTTCTCTTCATTCACCTCAAAGTTGCTACCAGTTAGAACTGTTGCTTTTTATCTGCTCACTGGTATTAGTTCCAGAGCTTATAGAGATCGTAGAGCTTGAAGTGCACAATATTTCATTAATCAAACAGACTGCTTCTCACTGTGAAGTGTTTTTGATGTGTGCCATTTTGCAGGAACCTAGTGAGCATCCAAAGAAAACTCTTTGCTCTTGTCTCACGTCTTCTCAAATCCAGAGCAGCGCAAGAGAAGAGTCAAGATGGTACTAATCAAAGCAAACCTGAAAAGCTTTCAACAGTACAGTGCTATTTAAAGAAGAGGAGCACAACACGGCACACTATACAATCAATAGGAAAGCAAGCAAGTTAAATACATTTTAAACCCAAAAGTCTGTGGACACCTGCCCATCTAACATTTCTCCTACACTCAAGGCTTTTAATATGGAGGTCATCACCCTCTGCTAGACTACTGGAACATTAATGTAATATATCGGGTGTGTCTCAAAACCTAGTGAGCTGCTTACATGGACAGCATTTTACGTCATAGTATGCGCTCCCAACATGTAGGCTGTCTCAATTAGACACCTTAAACATGCTGTCTACTGAGAAACCTTATTTTGACCTGATTTTTTAAGGAGGCATCAAACCTTCCTCAGCCACTACGGCAATCCCCGAAGTGGTTTTAAAATTATTTTGATTCTCTCTGGAGTTTTTATGTGTTTCTTTTCATATAAATCACACAAAACAGTATTTTATTTGCAGATTTTTAAGCCTCAGCTATTGTTCTGGATTCCGGCTGGTAACTTAGCAACCAGCTAAACCACCGGTCGTGTGCTGCAGTGGGCGGGAACAAGCCGTGACGCAGTCTCTCTCTAACTAGAGCGTCTCAGTAATCTGTTTTATGAGGAGAGATGAGGAGAGAACGCTGCTACTTAAACAGCTGCCTACCTAGACAGCCTACTTAGACACTCACTAGGTTTTGAGACACACCCATTGACTGCAATCAGTCATAAGAGCGTCAGTAAAGTCAGGCACTGATGTTGGATCATTAAATCTGGATGACTCTAAAGCAGAGCTGAACTGGGAACTAAATACAGCCGTGGACTTTTTTCTAAATTAGCCCACTAAACAACTTGAAAGTGAAAACATCCAGCCCAGATAGAAAGTGTGACTGTAAGAGCTGATAACTCCGCTGACTCTCACTCTCTTCAAGCTTTGATAGTGTTTTCTTGACTGAACCTAAGTAAAAAATATGCCAACACATAGTTTTTTCTATTGATAGTTTCCATCTTACCACTGAAGTTAATCAGAATAACCAGATACCGCATTAAAAGCAAAGTATCTTTTTTTCACTTTCCACTGAGATCATAAAGTCCTATCCATATTTTTTTAATACAGAACAGAATTCGAATCAGCCACATGTGTTTTTGTACACAGCAGAATTTGACCTCCGCATTTAACCCATCCGTGCAGTAAAACACCCACATATGCACACACTAGTGAACACACACTAGGGGGCAGTGAGCACACATGCCCGGAGCAGTGGGCAGCCCTATCCACGGCGCCCAGAGAGCAGTTGGGGGTTAGGTGCCTTGCTCAAGGGCACCTCAGTCGTGGCCTGGGGGATCCCAGGGATAGAACCGGCGACCTTCCGGTCATAAGTCCAGATCGCTATCCTTCAGGCCACGACTACACACAATTTAAAAATCTAACTTTTATTCATTAAAAATGTCTTTCCTTACATGGTTCTATTGGGGTTTTCAATCTTGACTTAGCAAACTTTTACATTTGTCTACTATAAATAAGGCTGCAGTCTGTTACTGTGAACATACATTTCTAACAATAAGCAATGTTTTATTCACAGAATCACTCGTACAGTTTAATCTCCTGAATGAAACTCTGTACTTTTATTCTATTTTATAAACAGTTGCCAAGACTGAGTTTACTAGTTCTGAGGAGAGACACTACAGGCACTGTCTCAAATGACTTCCTCCGCCCTACATAGTGCACTATGTAGGACATGAAATGACAGAACCTCCCTGCAATTATTCATTAATGTTCAGGGACAGTTTAGATAACTCCTTATTCAACATTTAACTACTGCTAACTGAAATGTTTGTAATTTGTAAGAAGTGCTCCAAGTAGAGAACATGCGTTATTTGGGAGAGGGCCGATACTCTCTTCTCCAGCGGAAGAACTGGAGTAAAGGCTCTGAACTCTAAACACACCCCATCTGTAGTTTGACCATTCTATTCCTCACAGACAGCCAAACAAGTTGTGCAGAGCCTCCTTTTTGATGTTTTCTCCATTTTGCACCTATTACTAAATTAGTGGTTGTGATGACGGTTTATCCTGGAGAAGGTGTCATTACCGTGATTGGCTGACGGCCATGCACTAAGATAGTGTGGGTCAACAAACACTTCAATATCAGGATACTTCAATCAGGTTGTTTTCTTAGCTCTCTCAGTGGCCCCCACACACAGAGAGGCCCATCGGGAACTGCCCCAGTACTCCAGATGGCCAGTCCATCAATACACCAAAGGTGAGTATAGGCTCGTGTGCGGCAGCACCAGAGTGTCCGATTCTATTGGGAGTGCACTCTGTGGTGATATACAAGCTGTACCTGCACAGTGGAATTCCTGTGTCAGTACTGAGGCCCCCCTTAACACAGCTGAAGCCACTAATTAGTGTCTGAACACTTTTGGGTGTATAGTTTATATTAGAAGACACTATAAAACATTGAGACTTAACACTTTGATGCACAACCTGGGTCTAAACTGGAGATTTTATTTTCTATATCTTTGCAATAAATTAATTTCATCATTTAAGCTTCCATGATTTCCTCAATATACTTGTTTTTGATCATTACAAATCCTGATTTCCTTAAATCCATTATCACTACGCTTCACAACATGGGTCAGAATTAACCCTTATGTATTTACTATGGAATTTAATAGGAACTATTGGCATTTGTGAACATTTGCAGTCAGGAACATATTTACATTTTACTTTTACAATTACTTGTTCATGAAGTAAATAAATAAGAATTAAAATAATGATTTAAGATAAAAACAAACTTTTTCATGAACACTTAGAACATTAAATAATTAAATAAACTGATTTCATTAGATTTACCAAAGAGATACACATTAATACATACCTAACATAGGAAATGAATACGGGTCCAGTTTGAGGCATGTTGTGTATTAGACGGGATTTGCTTAGCTTGTGCATCAAAGGGTTAAAGGAAAGGTTTTCCATGGTTTACACACTTTTCCACTCATCCCAGCTGTGGGTAGTCAAAACATATTTGCTGTCCAATCGCTGGAGCTTTAAGGCAACGTTGCTAACAACTGCTAGAAGCCAACAGATACAAATACGTCCCCAAAGTGTTTCTGACGACCAGCTCAAACACATTTGTGTCTGTATTAAGGTTGCACATGCTTGTCAATTTGGGACACAGTGAACAATAAACAAACTGAGCAGCTGAACGCCACTGACACCCACTATTAGTTGCCTGTCACTCGTTTCCAAGCATGTTATACACTACAGAGTAGGTTCACAATTTCTGTTGCTTCTTTTTGTAACAGTGGACCTATTACACTCATTTTCAATACAAACACATTTTTTTCAAACTGTGCATCTATATTCACCCTGTGTTTGAAACGCTGTTAGAGCTCCTGTGTCTTTAAACCCCGCCTCCCGATGGGCTGAAAGTCAGGTAGAACAAGTTGGTAGGTCCACCTTTGTTAGCTAGGCTGGAGCAGGACTGTGCCAAGCTTGCCGGTTGCAATAAGAATTGTGTTCTGAGATGACATCACATTGTAACAGAGAAAAGAGTTTCAGGCAGCTGAGAAAAGTGATTTCTGTAGGAGAGAGTTTCAAACTCTGGCATGTACTTTGGGCTTTATGACTTTGCAGACTGTTTATATGTGCGAAAAGCTACAAACACATTAAAGGAAAGAGAAATATCAGAAATACATTTTCTAAAAAAAAGTGCTACGCTCATAAATAAAACCAACAGAAATCATGAATCTAATCTAATGTGTGACATGTGTGCACGTAAAGTGGGCTCCGCAGGAATTTGGCACAGCGTTTCTTTGTTTGAATTCGTTTTTATAGTTCACTATAACTCATACTACGTGCTGAACCACACCATCAAGCCTGTGCCACCTTAATGAGGACCTGGATGTGGTTTGCGCAGGCTAAGAGAAGTTTTGGGTGAAGCATTTATGGAAAAGAGTTGGCTGACTATAGACTATAGCCTCGTAGCCAGCGCTAAATTAAAGCAGAGCTTGGACACCAACCAAAAGGCTGATCGATAATAATAATTATAAAAATAAAAAAAATTACTATATTAAAAAAATAATAATTATACATTTGACTCCCCCCTGCCAGAAACCATTACTTCACCAGCACAGGGGGTTAAAATAGGATGGCTCACTTGTACAAAAGTGGTTATCCTGCTGGCTTTGAAGTCTGAAATGTGCTTCGACTTTAAATATTACAGTATGCTGCACTAAGAGGCTCCCAGCTTAGAAACGGATACAGACAGAGCAGTGATTTGATAAGGCTAACTATCATACAGGACAATCCCAGTCTGTATTCTATATCAGGCGCCGGGTGTGTGGTTATTGCGGTGAAGAGCGGCTGTCAGTGCCAGCATAACAGAAGATCAGACAGAAGTCTAAGCTCGCTCCAGAACACTGGCTCCTCCGATTGTGCGCAATCACAGGGGACTCACAAAGCATAGTCTGTGCTACTCGTGCTTCGGGCACAGGATATCCAGCCAGAGCTCAGAGGAATCCTTCTTCTCTGAAGTCAAACAGAGATTTAGAGCAGCGTGTGTCAGAGAGAAATGTCCCGGGTCAGTCTGTATATTACACTCGGGCTCAATGTAAACCTGAAAGCTCCGTCCCAATGCGCAAGCCGCGTTCGGCTCTGTATCCTGCCGGCTTAAATACGCGATATGCCTAATGCTGTGTGTCTGCTCCGTTTCCCTCGGCCTGCTTTTTAAAACCATGAGGCGGCATTACTGTGCTTCCTGTCTCTGACTGCCCGGTCGAGTGTCCTGAATATAAAACGCATGTTTAGGTGCAGGTTTTATGCAGAGACGGAACGCTGCGAGTGAAGGGATGCAGCGAGTGAACGCTGTTGCACTGTCTAAATGTTTTCTAGTCGGTTTATTCATTTCAAAGCATTCTCTGGAGGTCAGTCTCATATGCTTGCACAGGCTCAGGAACGACAACTTGCAAGTATTTGTGCTGAGATCCAGTAGATGTTGCGGTAGAGTGTGAAACTTGAAAGTACAACTCAGAAGTTACAGTCTTATGTAAATGTATATCTTAACTTGGGTAGAAATTGTTAGACAGATCTATATATCAGAGAAAATCACTTACCAGCTTCAATATATGACACCACAGAAACAAACAGGAGTCACCAGAGCTCCATCCCCACTGGCTGATCAACTGTGCCTCCTGCCTTACCTGTTGCTGCTCTCCTGCTCATCAGCCTGCATGACTGGAATTACTACAGTACAGCCACCAACATCCAGCACTGTGTCTCATTCTGACCTATGAGATGGTTCAAACTTTACATCACTACTTCCTCACTACTTCTGACCTATGAGAACCTATGAGATGGTTCAAACTTTACATCACTACCTCCTGAACTAGAATATCTAGGAAACATGTTCAAGCTGAGCTTCTGTTGATTGAGTTGTATCCTTTCATAAACTCTTATTAGCTTTGATGTTCTCTCTCTATCTGGGGTCAACCAGAGGAACATGGGTTCCTCCTCTTAACAAGGGAGTTTTTTTTTCTTGTCACTGTCGCCTCTGGATTGCTCTAGGGGGGGCTTGGACCTGGATACCCTTTCGTACATTTATGTTTTTGCGTGGGCTCTTGCTTTTTCTTTCCAGCCTGTTTACTCTTTACTTTCATAAACTGCTTTTCTGTAAAGTTGTAAAAAGCGCTATTCAAATAAATGTTGCTTGCTTGATTGATTGATTGGAGACTAAAAGAACTGTATTGGTACTGTATCAACAAACACATACTTTTGATTTTTGGCAACCCTGGTTGAATGTTTTTTTTTTCCGACTACTATTCTTTACTATAGTAATTTACTATTATCATTATTCCTATTCTTTCTCTTTTCCTCTAATACCACAAACATTTCTAGTAATATGGATACTGTTATAATTTCATATAAATATTGTGGGGGGAAAAAACATGTATAAACACTTAAGTATAAAAAAGAAAGTACAATTCAGGGATTAAAAACTTTCTGAGAAAGTAATAATCTGGTGTTGTAGATCATCAGATTATTCCATCTACTGCACCCATAGATTTTCCACACAAGTAGATTTAACTGAGCCTTAGTTATAAGTCTTATAAGTCTTATATGAACCCAATGAGGCAGAAGGTGTAGCTGTAAAATGCTTGATGGCTCAATTCTACAGATTTAAATTCTACACTCATTCTGTTTAGTCTGCAAGTGACAGTGTAAAGTGTTTGATTTCAAGATCTTTGAACACTGGACGAGATCTCGGAGTATATAATGCAGAGATACAGTCACAGACTATGGCTGCTTACTTGGTTGTACTGTGGATGCTCAAATCTTCCTTTTGAAATCCTTTAGATGGATGAATACAGTCAAAAGAAAACGTTTCACGTTCATTTTCCCCGAAATGCATCAGTGTAAGCAGATTTTCAGTCCAAACATGTGATCAGCCAGTATTTCTCTAATCCTGAGAGCTGATCAGTGACGTACATACATTTAAGCCATATTTCACTTGGTCACAGGACCCTTCAGTTCTGTGTTTGAATGTTCATAGAAAGACCTGTTAACTTCTAAATACAGGACTAAAACATTGTGTGTGTCAATCTAGCTTTTTGTTTTAACCATATCTGATTCAAAACAACAGTAACATAGGGGAAGCAAACACCTCTAATCTGATTTCCTGGGTCCTGGGTTCCTTCATTTAAACACAAAGCAGTAAGCCTAGAGAACCAAGAGAATAAAGAAACAGGACTCATTAGGGCAGCAACAGCTCTTTTATCCAATAATGTGACTTAAAGACTCAAAGACTGGGTTACCGCCAATTCTGCTAAAATAGTTTAAATCTGACTCACACAGGAGCTGGACTTCTACAGCAATCACTATTGCTATTGAGGCACTGTTTCAGCTCAGACCTCATCATATTTAAAGCAGTTACCATTAGCTTTAACATGCAATGCAATACTATTATTAAAAAAAAACAAAAAAACCCGAAACTTGATACAAAACATCCTTAAAGAAACTATTCTAAATACATATGTAAGTGAACTCCTGGTTTTGAATAAAAAGTCAAATGTATACCCCACAATGCCACCATAATAAATATAAATACATACACAGGCCCAGAAATATTTGGACAGTGACACAATCTTCATGATTTGGGCTCTCCATGTCACCACATTAGATTTTAAATGAAACGACTGGGATGCAGTTGAAGTGTAGACTTTCAGGTTTGATTCAAGGGGTTGAACAAAAATATCCTATGAAATGTTTAGAAATAGTAACCATTTTTCTACATAGTCTCCTCATTTCATGGGCTCAAAAGTATTTGGACAAATTAACATTACTGTAAATAAAATGTTCATTTTTGATACTTTGTTGAGAATCCTTTGCAGGCAATGACTGACTGATATATGAAACCCATAGACATCACCAAATGCTGGGTTACCTCCTTTGTGATTCCTTGCCAGGCCTTTACTGCAGCTGTCTTCAGTCGTTGCTTGTCTGAGGGTCTTTCTGCTTTAAGTCTTGTCTTAAGCAAGTGAAATGCATGCTCAACTGGTGATTGACTCGACCATTGAAGAATCTTCTACTTCTTTGCCTTAAAAAACTCTTGGGTAAGTTTTGCAGTTTTTTTTGAGTCACCGTCCATCTGTACTGTGAAGCGCCATCCAATCAACCTTCTGCATTTGTTTGAATCTAAGCAGAGCGTATATCCCTGTACACTCCAGAATTCACCCAGCTGCTTCTGTCTTCTGTCACATCATCAATAAACACCAGTTAACCAGTCCCATTGGAAGCCATGCATGCTCACGCCATGCCAGGATGTGGTATACTTTGGATCCTAAGTTGTTCCAAGCCTTCTCCATACTTTCTTCTTCCTATCATTCTGAAACAGG
The DNA here is from genome assembly GCA_021613375.1 of Megaleporinus macrocephalus. Lineage (NCBI taxonomy): Eukaryota > Metazoa > Chordata > Actinopteri > Characiformes > Anostomidae > Megaleporinus > Megaleporinus macrocephalus. The sequence continues at coordinate 30,811,238 of CM038720.1, forward strand.
TTTGTTTCATCTGTCCATAGGATGCTGTTCCAGACCTGGGCTGGCTTCTTTAGATGTTTTTGGCAAAGTCTAATCTGGCCTTTCTATGTTGTTTAAGGGTAAATTCATGGTTTGCACCTTGTGGTGAAGCCTCTGTATTTGCTCTGATGAAGTCTTCTCTTTATGGTAGATTTAGATACTAATACACCTACTTCCTGGAGAATGTTCTTCACTTGGGTGGATGTAGTGAAGGGGTTTTTCTTCACCATGGAAAGGATTCTGCGATCATCCACCACTGATGTCTTCCAAAGACATCCAGGCCTTCTTGAGTTCCTGAGTTCACCAGTGCACTGTTAATTTGGCCACTCCTAACATTTCCACTATCTCTCTGAAGGATTTTATCTTTGTTTAGCCTAATGACGGCCTGTTTCACTTCCATTGAGAGCTTCTTTGACTGCCTGTTGTGAGTTCACAGCAACAGCTTCCAAATGCAAATGCCACACCTGGAATCACCTTAAAACCTTTTACCTGCTTAATTGATGATGAATTAATGAGAGAAAAAACCCTGAAATAGCTTTTGGTCCCTTGAAAAAAAGGCAGCTACATAGTAAAGAGCTCCTAAACCCTTCCTCCAATTAGGATGTGAATATCCTTAAATTAAAGCTGAGAGTGTGCACTTTAATAATATATCTTTAATATGTTTTGGTAAAGAGCCAAACCACTAAAACTTGTATCACTGTCCTGGGCCTAGATGTATATAATCACATCATAATTCTGTATTTAATCACATCAGGAGTTGCACAGCTGATTACACTTTACTTAATACAATAGAATCCACACGTTCAACAGAATTCCTTAGCTTGTTTTTACTAAACTACGAGCCAGAAGGATATTACTAATATGGAATTACACCATGCTTCTGTTATTACTGCTGATATAACAGACAGATGGTGCATACAGGCTGTGTAGGTACTGACCTTGGCAGGCTCCAGTGCGGATGTTGGGGATGAACCCTCTACGGCAGGGCTGGGGTTGAACAGGACACTCCTCACATGGATGACCCCAGGCTCGGCCAATAGTGGCACAGCACAGCGTCTTGGTGCAAACGATGCCACTCACCTGACCTTGGCACATCTGGTTGACCACCTGAGAGAAGCAAGGGCCCGTGCGGTAATCTGTAAAGGGGTGCAGAATCATATGTTAGATTTGTGTGGTAAAAAATATGATTGTATAGTGAAGCACATACAGTTTAAATCGCAAAGATCTATAAACTCTTTAAAAAAAAAAAACGCACATCCTAACCTCATAAACAAAGAATAACCTCAAACAGTCCTGATTTCAGCCACACAGAGTTTGAGTATATCAGAAAATTGGAATGGTGGAACTAATAAGAATAAAGCTGCTATGAATCCCGTATTCGTAATGCTTAATAAATGCAGTTATAAGGTATTATATTGCATCTACAATGCCTTATAATATCAGGCATAAGTGTATATAATTCTTAAGTAGTAATAACTATACAGTTTACAAAGTGAAAGTATATGACTTCAAAAAGTCAGTCATAATGCATTATAATATATATTTAGTTACCTGTTCATACTAAATATAACAGGTATTAATATTATTTTAACTATTACAACTTCTGCTGGTCGGTATCTATGGGTGTTTTATAGGAAACATACCAGAAACCTGTTCCAGTGCATCACCATATTCATGTTTACAGTGTTCTAATGAGTGGATATTATAAAGCGTTATGAAACCTAACATTATAAAGTCATACTACTCTTTAAAATGCTATGCGTTTAATTATATCTACTTATAATCAATTATATGGGCTTATGTCAGGCATTATAAGGTATTGTGTATGCCATATATATATATATATCATGCCTTATATATGAATTTATTTAGAATTGTGAATACAGGCTTCATAGAAATCACTACCGTGAAGCCTTTTTCTGGTTATTTGATGCGGTATGAGCATTCTTTCTTTCTCTTTCATCAAATTGATAATGTAAACATGTTTTTGTAGGAATGCTTGGGATGGCACACGTTGCTCTGAACATTTAAGAACCGTTTGTACTTGAGTAAACTCTCTGGCCAAAAGCTTCTCCTGTATGTCCACCTCTTGTGCTCTCTCGGTTCTATCAGGATGGCAGAGCAGACAATATTTAAAGTGGTGATTAACTGTGTGCTCGTTCTCTCTGCCTTTTGCACATGCATCTTCTCACTTTTACAGACTGGAAAGGGTGACTGGAACATACAGCTGCACTAGGACACTTCCGCAGTCCAGGCGCTGACACCATTAGACCTTTTTTTTAAAGGTCTTATAAACATTTACAGAAAAGCTCGGAGGCCCGGATGGGGAGCGGCCCGTAAAGCAGATGACACAAGATGTAAAGGCTCATACGCCACTGAGGCTGCTTTCCCTGCTTAAAGCAGACACGCAGGCATACGTGTACATGAGTGAGCTGGTGCATGATGTTTATTGGATTAAAGGAAATGCATGTCCATGAAATGGAATATTTAAAAAGTACAGTACTGCGCAAAATATTTTAGGTTTTGGGAATATTATTTTTCTTTATATTAAATATTTGAACAGTATTAATACAGTAAGTAGTGGTTTTACATACATCAGTGTGCTTATTTAACTCTTTCCAAGCTTCTCCTTGTGGAAACAACCCAGTATTATTTACAGTTCTCATCTAATACCTGCTTTAACTGCTCAGTACTTCATTAAGCTAAATCAAGATTACTGCTGAAGGAACTGAAGACATTCATACAATGTCTGGGGCGTCCAGGAGAAATATGGAACTACACTTTGTTCTTATCCATACTGGGATAAAATCCAGATACTAGTCAGTGAAGTGAGCAGGGTCTTGGATGGTAAGAAGCAGAAAATGCAACCAACTTCTAAGACCAGACTTCGGAGGTGTGGAAAACTATCCCCGCAGCTTCCGTCTGTTTTTTCTTGATGCTGCAAAATGAATAACTTTGACTGCAAAGCGGAATGGGGACTCAACGGGGACGTCCAAGAGTTCAAGCATTGGATGCTTAACCTTTAGAGTTTCCTTTGAGCCAGTTGACCCTGTTCAGTTCTCTTTTTTAACTGTTATCAGCACGGCTAGATCCTTCAGCTGCCCGGCCTGTCTCACATATGTTTTAAAGGAAGGTACATTTAGTTCCTAGCGGATTATCCCCTTCAGTTCAAGCATACCATTCCTAACTGAATCCCATCCGAAGCCGCTGAGGGGTCATAATCTTTACGCAATGGAGCAGAGAGACGTGGCCTCGCTTTACCCTACTATTCCGTACATGTGAAAGGTCAGACATAATTATAATGGAACGAGCTGCTGAGTGTACGCTGTAGCATAGCCCAGCACAGCACAGATGCACTGCAGCTAGCAGCATGTGTTCTGCATTAGAGCAGAGTAGACCTTCTATTCCACCATGTGCTGCACCAGCTCTGCCAACTCCACACACTTGAAAGTACTGCTATACCTACATGGAACAATCTGAAGAGCTTAAAAGCAACTTAAGAGCTTTTCTCCGCCTCATAATTTATTTCTTTCAAAGTATGTGAAAGCCTTTTATCAGATGTTATGGGTTCATACTGTAAAAAAAGAAAAAAAAAACGTTCATGGTCAATGCCATTAGGGGTTATTTTCTTTACTTAAGCCTGAGGCTCAAATGTTCATCTTTTATCCGAGGATCTACCTGAACTGTAACCCAAATGACACAAAAGCTCCCACAGCTCACATCAAGAAAAACCTTAGCCAAGTGATTCCCACCAGTCTTAAGATCACAATCAGCCTCATCAGAAAGGAACCGCCAAGCCAGAATGAGTTTGATTATTAATAACATTCTGTCTGCATATTCCAAACAAGCCAAACTAGCATTTACAAATCAATACATAGTAATGCAGCTACGTAGCTGAACATTTATCTATATATCGAATCTCGTCTGCTAAAACAGTGGGTGTTGAGTTTGTCGTTGTTGTGATGTCACAGTCATGAATGCAGTTACATCTCGCCACCATCCAAGTAAAAACATTTGCTCATCAAAGAAGCTTCTCTCTGAAAGGGGGTCCGACGAGTAAACAAGTTCAGATATTGGCTCAGATGTTCACCTGTATCAGACAGTGCTTCACCTGCATCAGACAACACTTCACATATACTAGACAGTGCTTCCCCTGTATCAGACAGTGCTGCATCTGTATCAGACAGTGCTTCACCTGTATCAGACAGTGTTGCATCTGTATCAGACAGTGCTGCATCTGTATCAGAGAGAGCTGCATCTGTATCAGACAGTGCTGCATCTGTATCAGACAGTGCTGCATCTGTATCAGACAGTGTTGCATCTGTATCAGACAGTGTTGCATCTGTATCAGACAGTGCTGCATCTGTATCAGAGAGAGCTGCATCTGTATCAGACAGTGCTGCATCTGTATCAGACAGTGCTGCATCTGTATCAGACAGTGTTGCATCTGTATCAGACAGTGTTGCATCTGTATCAGACAGTGCTGCATCTGTATCAGACAGTGCTGCATCTGTATCAGAGAGAGCTGCATCTGTATCAGACAGTGTTGCATCTGTATCAGACAGTGCTGCATCTGTATCAGAGAGAGCTGCATCTGTATCAGACAACACTTCACATATACTAGACAGTGCTTCACCTGTATCAGACAGTGCTGCATCTGTATCAGAGAGTGGTGCATCTGTATCAGACAGTGCTGCATCTGTATCAGAGAGTGGTGCATCTGTATCAGACAGTGCTGCATCTGTATCAGAGAGTGGTGCATCTGTATCAGACAGTGCTGCATCTGTATCAGAGAGTGTTGCATCTGTATCAGACAGTGCTGCATCTGTATCAGACAGTGCTGCATCTGTATCAGACAGTGCTGTATCTGTATCAGACAGAGCTGCATCTGTATCAGACAGAGCTGCATCTGTATCAGACAGTGCTGCATCTGTATCAGACAGTGCTGCATCTGTATCAGACAGTGCTGCATCTGTATCAGACAGAGCTGCATCTGTATCAGAGAGAGCTGCATCTGTATCAGACAGAGCTGCATCTGTATCAGAGAGAGCTGCATCTGTATCAGACAGTGCTGTATCTGTATCAGAGAGTGTTGCATCTGTATCAGACAGTGCTTCACCTGAATCAGACAGTACTTCACATGTACTAGACAGTGCTTCACCTGTATCAGACAGGGCTTCACCTGTATCAGACAGTGCTGCATCTGTAGCAGACAGTGCTTCACCTGAATCAGACAGTGCTTTACATGTATCAGACAGTGCTTCACCTGTATCAGACAGGGCTTCACCTGTATCAGACAGTGCTGCATCTGTAGCAGACAGTGCTTCACCTGAATCAGACAGTGCTTCACCTGTATCAGACAGTGCTTCACCTATATCAGACAGTGCTGCATCTGTAGCAGACAGTGCTTCACCTGAATCAGACAGTGCTGTACATGTATCAGACAGTGCTTCACCTGTATCAGACAGTGCTTCAACTGTATCAGACAGTGCTTCACCTGTATTGGATTTTTTTTTGTATCATTTGAACACGACAGCTGCTCTTTAGATCCTGTGAAAGTTTCATAATAAATGGACCAATAGAAATGCTCCAAAATCCCTTGGAATAAACTATCTTTACAGTGACCTGCTTTAAAAAGTGATGAAGGTTTTTGGTCTCACCTGTAAAGTTACTATTTTGGAGATATTTGTTTTTCTGTGGACAACGACGATATGACCACCACGGCCGTACCTACCATTGAGGTCAACAAGGTCTGGACATCTGTTTAACAGTTGTGATAAAAAAAAAAAATATTAAGACAGGCAACTGAATCCTCCAAAGCATGATACAGGTAACTGGATAGGTGATTTGACTGCTTAGTTCAATGCTATTCAGCCCACCTTAACTATAATAATGAAATTATACGTTAGCTTAAAATAATAATATCTACTAAGGGTCCAGGATTCCCTAAGTGACCTCCTGAACTATATGAATGTCTCAAAATTTTAATTCTGGTGGGTCCCTGACAATCAGCTTCTCATGCTGTCCGTTAGGGAACAACGGATGCTTGAATTAAAATTTAAAGAAAGCTCAATGTCTAGCTTTAACTACAGGTGCAGCTCTGGTCTGCCTCAGGGTGGCGCTGTAGCAGAGTAGTTCACTCTGTTGATCCTTTGTAGCTTCTCAAACTGAATACAAAAGAGAAGATGTACAAGAGCCCAGCTCACACGGGGAAGAGCCATCTACCAAACTAGAGAAGAACATTTGGAGATGAAGAACTGCTAAACCAAACAATGCTGCTGTTACAAGTGAGTGTGCATCCAGCCAACATCGGACCCCCTGAAAACCAAGGACTGTCTTGCACATGGGTTAGCCTTCCTCCTAACATTAAGTTGTGCTGTACAGACATCAGAAACAAGAAGAAACACAACGTCTGGAGATGCGACCATGCTGACTCTTAAGGGGAGCTAGTGTGGTGCACTGTCCAGCAGTTAGTTGGTTAGTTGGTTGGTTGGTTGGTTGGCTGGCTGGTTGGTTAGTTGGTTGGTTGGTTGGTTGGTTGGTTGGTTGGTTGGTTGGCTGGTTGGTTAGTTGGTTGGTTGGTTGGTTGGTTGGTTGGTTGGCTACAGCTTGCTATATATTTGCTGGATTTGTAGCGAGCAAGTGGGTCATGATGGTCACCCATCCAGACCACTGCAGTTCAGGCTGCCCACTTAACCTGAAGTGATGTGGGCTGCTGTTACTGTGGGGAAGTCAGAAGATGTGAGGAACAGGACTGAACAGCGTGCTGATCCTGGCTGAAGCTAATCTATCACTGCAGGCTTCCGGGAGATCTAGATATCTGAAACATCTGCAGTATTTTTCACGTCCCTGAAGATTTGAATCTGAACGTAACAGTTCGTTCGGAACACTTCGAGCCGGCTCACTTGAACACGGTGTGCACTCCTGCAGGGGTCACACAGAGGGTATTTGCGTACATCAGTCTTAAAGGCACCACAACAAACACAGTCTGTTTACGAGGCCCTTTAAACACTCACATGTAGATTCAAATCATATTCAATAAAACAGACTCATTCTTTAAACCCGTCCTGTTTATAAACCTCCCAGTTCCATGTCAGGAGGTCAACAGTAAAGCCGGCGACGGTCACAGGCCTGGTGTTCAAATCAGTTTGCGACTTGAAAAGCATTCCAGCTACTTAGATTACAGGGGCTTTGACGACAGACTTTGGGGGTGTTCATGAGGCTTGACCAACTTTAGAAGTATCCTATTGCCCTTATTCTAAACCTGCCAGTCAAAGAAGCTTCTCTCTGAAAGGGGGTCCGACAAGTAAAATAGACACAGTTCAGATATTAGCTCAGATGTTTGTTACAAAAGCTGAGGGGGGTTCTTCATGGTGGGACAGTGCTTTACCTGCATTACACAGCACCTCACCTGCATCAGACAATACTTCACATATACTAGACAGTGCTTCACCTGTATCAGACAGTGCTTTAACTGTATCAGACAGTGCTTTACCAGCATCACACAGCACCTCACCTGCATCAGACAACACTTCACATATACTAGACAGTGCTTCACCTGTATCAGACAGTGCTTCAACTATATCAGACAGTGCTTTAACTGTATCAGACAGTGCTTCACCTGTATCAGACAGTGCTTTAACTGTATCAGACAGTGCTTTAACTGTATCAGACAGTGCTTCACCTGTATCAGACAGTGCTTTAACTGTATCAGACAGTGCTTCACCTGTATCAGACAGTGCTTTACCAGCATCACACAGCACCTCACCTGCATCAGACAACACTTCACATATACTAGACAGTGCTTCACCTGTATCAGACAGTGCTTCAACTATATCAGACAGTGCTTCAACTATATCAGACAGTGCTTTAACTGTATCGGACAGTGCTTCACCTGTATCAGACAGTGCTTTAACTGTATCAGACAGTGCTTTAACTGTATCAGACAGTGCTTCACCTGTATCAGACAGTGCTTTAACTGTATCAGACAGTGCTTCACCTGTATCAGACAGTGCTTTAACTGTATCAGACAGTGCTTTAACTGTATCAGACAGTGCTTTAACTGTATCAGACAGTGCTTCACCTGTATCAGACAGTGCTTTAACTGTATCAGACAGTGCTTCACCTGTATCAGACAGTGCTTTAACTGTATCAGACAGTGCTTTAACTGTATCAGACAGTGCTTTAACTGTATCAGACAGTGCTTTAACTGTATCAGACAGTGCTTCACCTGTATCAGACAACACTTCACATATACTAGACAGTGCTTCACCTGTATCAGACAATACTTCACATATATCAGACAGTGCTTCACCTGTATCAGACAATACTTCACATATATCAGACAGTGCTTCACCTGTATCAGACAGTGCTTTAACTGTATCAGACAGTGCTTTACCAGCATCACACAGCACCTCACCTGCATCAGACAACACTTCACATATACTAGACAGTGCTTCACCTGTATCAGACAGTGCTTCAACTATATCAGACAGTGCTTTAACTGTATCAGACAGTGCTGCATCTGTAGCAAAGAGTGCTTTACCTGAATCAGACAGTGCTTTACATATACTAGACAGTGCTTCACCTGTATCAGACAGTGCTTCACCTATATCAGACAGTGCTTTGCATATACTAGACAGTGCTTTACCTGCACTAGACAGCACTTCACCTATATCAGACAGTACTTGACCTGAATCAGACAGTGCTTTACATATACTAGACAGTGCTTCACCTGTATCAGACAGTGCTTCACCTATATCAGACAGTGCTTTGCATATACTAGACAGTGCTTTACCTGCACTAGACAGCACTTCACCTGTATCAGACAGTGCTTCAACTGTATCAGACAGTGCTTCACCTATATCAGACAGTGCTTCAACTGTATCAGACAGTGCTTCACCTGTAGCAGACAGTGCTGCATCTGTAGCAGACAGTGCTTCACCTGAATCAGATAGTGCTTTACATATACTAGACAGTGCTTCACCTGTATCAGACAGTGCTTCACCTGAATCAGACAGTGCTTTACATATATTAGACAGTGCTTCACCTGTATCAGACATTGCTTCACCTGTATACGACAATGTCTCACCTGTATTGAGCAGCCTTTTACCTGTACTAGACAGCAGTTGAGTGGTATTAGACAGTGATTCATCTGTGTTGTTATTTTTCTATTCTGAAATAATAAATTATTTTGCTTTGTGTTAGACAAAGAACCATTAGAGAAGAACCAAGTCTCAAAACAGAAATCCATCCTCCTCTGGTCAACACCGGATAGCAAAACAAAAATACAGTAAAAGAGGGTTCTTCACAAAACTTTACCTGCATTAAACAAAGCTTTACCTGCATTAACCAAAGCTTAACCTGTATTAAACAAAGCTTTACCTGCATTAAACAAAGCTTTACCTGTATTAAACAAAGCTTTACCTGCATTAAACAAAGCTTTACCTGCATTAAACAAAGCTTAACCTGTATTAAACAAAGCTTTACCTGCATTAAACAAAGCTTAACCTGTATTAAACAAAGCTTCACCTGCATTAAACAAAGCTTTACCTGCATTAAACAAAGCTTAACCTGTATTAAACAAAGCTTCACCTGCATTAACCAAAGCTTAACCTGTATTAAACAAAGCTTTACCTGTATTAAACAAAGCTTCACCTGTATTAAACAAAGCTTTACCTGCATTAAACAAAGCTTTACCTGCATTAAACAAAGCTTTACCTGCATTAAACGAAGCTCAACCTGTATTAAACAAAGCTTCACCTGTATTAAACAAAGCTTTACCTGTATTAAACAAAACTTTACCAGTATTAAACAAAGCTTTACCTGCATTAACCAAAGCTTTACCTGCATTAACCAAAGCCTGACCTGTATTAAACAAAGCTTTACCTGCATTAACCAAAGCGTCACCTGCATTAAACAAAGCTTTACCTGTATTAAACAAAACTTTACCTGCATTAAACAAAGCTTTACCTGCATTAACCAAAGCTTTACCTGTATTAAACAAAGCTTTACCTGCATCAATCAAAGCTTTACCTGCATTAAACAAAGCTTTACCTGCATTAAACAAAGCTTTACCTGTATTAAACAAAGCTTTACCTGCATTAAACAAAGCTTTACCTGCATTAAACAAAGCTTCACCTGCATCAATCAAAGCCTGACCTGTATTAAACAAAGCTTTACCTGCATTAACCAAAGCTTTACCTGCATTAAACAAAGCTTCACCTGTATTAAACAAAGCTTTACCTGCATTAACCAAAGCTTTACCTGCATTAAACAAAGCTTCACCTGTATTAAACAAAGCTTCACCTGTATTAAACAAAGCTTTACCTGTATTAAACAAAGCTTTACCTGTATTAAACAAAGCTTTACCTGCATTAAACAAAGCTTCACCTGTATTAAACAAAGCTTCACCTGTATTAAACAAAGCTTTACCTGTATTAAACAAAGCTTTACCTGTATTAAACAAAGCTTTACCTGCATTAACCAAAGCCTGACCTGCATTAAACAAAGCTTTACCTGCATTAAACAAAGCTTTACCTGTATTAAACAAAGCTTTACCTGTATTAAACAAAGCTTCACCTGCATCAATCAAAGCCTGACCTGCATTAAACAAAGCTTCACCTGCATTAAACAAAGCTTTACCTGCATTAAACAAAGCTTTACCTGTATTAACCAAAGCTTTACCTGTATTAAACAAAGCTTCACCTGCATTAAACAAAGCTTTACCTGCATTAAACAAAGCTTTACCTGTATTAAACAAAGCTTTACCTGCATTAAACAAAGCTTTACCTGTATTAACCAAAGCTTTACCTGTATTAAACAAAGCTTTACCTGCATTAACCAAAGCTTTACCTGTATTAAACAAAGCTTTACCTGCATTAACCAAAGCTTTACCTGTATTAAACAAAGCTTTACCTGTATTAAACAAAGCTTTACCTGCATTAAACAAAGCTTTACCTGTATTAAACAAAGCTTTACCTGCATTAAACAAAGCTTTACCTGCATTAAACAAAGCTTTACCTGTATTAAACAAAGCTTTACCTGTATTAAACAAAGCTTTACCTGCATTAAACAAAGCTTTACCTGTATTAAACAAAGCTTTACCTGCATTAACCAAAGCTTTACCTGTATTAAACAAAGCTTTACCTGCATTAAACAAAGCTTTACCTGTATTAAACAAAGCTTTACCTGTACTAAACAGTGTTTCACCTGTACTAAACAGTGTTTCACCTGTACTAGACAGTCCTTCACCTCCACTAGACAGCCCCTCATCTATACTAGGCAGTGCTTCACCTGTACTAGACAGTCCTTCACCTGTACTAAACAGTGTTTCACCTGTGCTAGACAGTGTTTCACCTGTACTACACAGTGCTTCATCTGTACTAAACAGTGTTTCACCTGTACTAGACAGTTTTTCATCTGTACTAGACAGTGTTTCATCTGTACTAAACAGTGTTTCACCTGTATTAAACAGTGTTTTACCTGTACTAGACAGTGCTTAACCTGTACTAAACAGTGTTTCACCTGTGCTAGACAGTGTTTCACCTGTACTAGACAGTGCTTTACCTGTACTAGACAGTGCTTCACCTGTACTACACGGTGCTTCACCTGTACTACACGGTGCCTAATCTGTACTAGACCGTGTTTCACCTGTACTAGACAGTGCTTTACCTGTACTAGACAGTGCTTCACCTGTACTACACGGTGCTTCACCTGTACTACACGGTGCCTAATCTGTACTAGACCGTGTTTCACCTGTACTAGACAGTGCTTCACCTCTACTAGACAGCCCCTCACCTGTACTAGGCAGTGCTTCACCTGTACTAGATAGTCCTTCACCTGTACTAAACAGTGTTTCACCTGTGCTAGACAGTGTTTCACCTGTACTACACAGTGCTTCATCTGTACTAAACAGTTTTTCACCTGTACTAGACAGTGTTTCATCTGTACTACACAGTGCTTTACCTGTACTAAACAGCGTTTTACCTGTACTAGACAGTGCTTGACCTGTGCTAGGCAGTCTTTCACCTGTACTAAACAGTGTTTTACCTGTACTAAACAGTGCTTCATCTGTACTAGACAGTGCGTAACCTGTACTAAACAGTGTTTCACCTGTGCTAGACAGTGTTTCACCTGTACTAGACAGTGTTTCACCTGTACTAGACAGTGCTTCACCTGTACTAGACAGTGTTTCACCTGTACTAGACAGTGCTTTACCTGTACTATACAGTGCCTCACCTGTACTAGACAGTGTTTGACCTGTACTAGACAGTGCTTCACCTGTGCTAGACAGTGTTTCACCTGTACTAGACAGTGCTTCACCTGTGCTAGACAGTGTTTCACCTGTACTAGACAGTGCTTTACCTGTGCTAGACATCCTCTTACCTGTACTAGACAGTGTTTCACCTGTACTAGACAGTGCTTCACCTGTGCTAGGCAGTCTTTCACCTGTACTAAACAGTGCTTCACCTGTACTAAACAGTGCTTCACCTGTACTAAACAGTGTTTCACCTGTACTAAACAGTGTTTTACCTGTACTAAACAGTGCTTCACCTGTACTAGACAGTGCTTGACCTGTACTAGACAGTGCGTGACCTGTACTAGACAGTGCCTCCCCTGTGCTAGGCAGTGCTTCACCTGTACTAGACAGCCCTTCACCTGTACTAGACAGCCCTTTACCTGTACTAAACAGCCCTTTACCTGTACTAGACAGTGTTTCACCTGTACTAGACCTTGATGTACCTGTCCAAAACACGTTTATGCAGCTCTGAAATTGTCCAGCATTCTGTTTTTCCCCACTGTCATCCAGCACTGTAAAATTCAACACTGCTAAGTTCACCCACATCTGCTCCCACTCACCCCATACCTTTGATGTCTTTCCCATACACACACACACACACACACACACACACACACATACACACACACACACACACACACACACACACACACACACACACATACACACACACACACAGCAGATGAATACAAATATAACTTTCACTAGCAGACTTGACACATTACTGCTGAGGAACAGACAACACCTGTGAAACATCCAACACAACACTACAATGACAATCCTGTGTGTGTGTGTGTGTGTGTGTGTGTGTGTGTGTGTGTGTGTGTGTGTGTGTGTTTTCAGGATGATTGAGCTGGTCCTAAATCTGTTAAGAACATTAAAACATTCATAGTTCACCTAATTCCCCTCTAAACAGGTCCTGTCATAAACATATGGTTTAAAGATGACTGTCCAATGAGTCCTTGATCTACTTCTAGACCTAAGCAGTGTTAGTTACCATGGCAGCAGCCTCCAGTGATGGTGGATAACACATTTACCATTTTTTATCCATAGCAAGACACTAGTAACCCCAATGTCTGTGATGTCCTACATACATATCACATTTTTTGGGCCCAGAATAGATCAGATTGTTGAAGTTGAACTAGTTGACTGGCTGCTGAGAGCAGATGTCGCATATGTACAAAAAGCTGCCAACGTTGGACATTCTCACACGGCAGCATCTGGTTTTCCGACATCAGACACAACAGCTTCAGGTCTTAGGAAAACCACATGTCTCAGCTCTATCAGACTTTACTGGTTAATTAAATTATATCAACAACATTAAATATGGCACTTGTCTGCCTATTCTATTGCACAGTTTCAATTCATGTGCTGAGTGTAACATATTAAACAAAATATAAGCATATGTTTAAATATGTTGAATTAAGCAATTACACAGCAAGTGTACATACACTGATCAGCTATGGCATTAAAACCACCTGCTTGTATCTAAACACATAGTTCATTTAATCAGCTCCACTTACCTTATAGGAACACACTGCAGTTCTATACTTACAGACTGGCACACATCTGATTCTCTGTTTACTTTGTTAATTCCTTTTTTACCCTGTTCAGCGATGAGGACCCCATGGGATCACCACAGAGCAGGTATAATATATATGGTGATTCACTCTTAGCACTTAAAAGTGAATGATGTGGTGGTGGTGTGTTGTGGATCAGACACAGCAGGTGTTTAAACACCTCAGTGTCACCACTGGACTGAGAAGAGTCCACCAGCCAGCAACATCCAGCCAACAGTGTCCTGTGGGCAGTGTCCTCTGACCACTGATGAATGACTAGAGGAACACAAACTGTGCAGAAACAGATGAGCTACCATCTCTGACTTTAGAACCAACAATGTAGGAGTGACTAATAGAGTCGCACAGTCAGTAGACACAGTGTTAAAAACTCCAGCAGCACTAATGTGTCTGATCTACTTGTACCAGCACAAAACTGTTGTGCAGTGCTGAGAATGACCCACCAGCCTAGTCCGTCCTGGTCCTGTGGGAGTCCTGACCATTGAGGAACAGGGTGAAGAGGGTTAAACAAAATATACAGAGAAACAGATGGACTACAGCCTGTAAGTGTACAACTACAAAGTGATAAGTGGTGCTAATAAAATCAATGAGGAGAAACTAGGAGGTGGTTTTGATGTTATGGCTGATCAGTGTATGTACATATAATGTGTGTGTGTGTGTGTGTGTGTGTTATTTGTTGTGAGTGTTATCTCTACTTATTTTTATAAAATCAATACAATACTGTTTTGTTAATGCCTTTGTACAAAAAGGTCAGCTGTGTTTTTGAACACAACAGTGGCAATAATCTTACTGTGCAGCTGGTATCACACCAGCCTCCGCAGACCCTACAAACTACATTTCCCCTCACCACCACACGAAATCCACCTATCACAAACTGCCTTCAAGTTCCTCCTCACCTGAGTTTTAATGTTATTCAGCTGTTACTCATTTTCAGTGTCTCTATGTATCATCCCTGTCCAAAGAAAAACACTGTGTGAAAATTACATGATGAATGGACCAATAGCAATGCTCCAAAATAGCTTAAAAAAATAGGTTCCATTGACTTACATTAAAGTAAAGAATGTTTTTGTCCTCTCCTGTGAAGATACTTGGGGTTTTTTTGGACAGTAGCCTCCTCGAGAAGTATTGTTAACTTTTTTTAGCAGCCTCTAAAGTTTTAGTCACTTTGCTCACCATGTATGATCTTTCTCTTTTGTCTTTTGGTTATCACTCTCTTGGTCATTCCTTATGGTCTGGTAGCTGGTTGGTGTCTTTTGATTTATGGCTTTATTTGGCCTTATCTCTTCCTTACTGGTTACATCTACCTCCATGGTTGTGAGTCAGTTCACACTAGCTTGTGTTACCTTAATAAAGTAAAATAATAAAACTGACTCGACTTTTAGATCTGCGAGCATCTTTTCAGTCCGTTTGGTGTTACAGTAGTAATCTTACTATGAAGTTATCATCACGACAGTTAGTGTCAACTTTCAGTTCTTATCTATGGACACAAAAACACTGCTAAAACATCAACGCTGATCTCCTGACGTAAGCCATAAAAAGCTTTGTGCACCGACCACCAGAGGTCCATGCATGCATCTGAGCAGCTTTATGAATCTAGTCTAGTCTAGTCTAGTCTAGTCTAGTCTAGTCTAGTCTAGTCTAGTCCAGTCAGCAACAAACAATGTGCACAAATAGCTGAATATATCAGAGAAGTACAATGTTTTATAGTGATTTTAGGTACAGAACTCTCAGCAGGCCTAAAACTGCATGCACTCTCTTTAAAAACAATACTTATTCTGCCTGCAGACAGTTTTACTGTCAGTACAATGAAGACCAGTGTTAAAAAAGCCATTGCATAAAGTACCCAGCTATATTCAGGCAGTTGTTTCCCAGGTAAAGTGTAAAGTGGTGTAAGTGGTGTAATGCATATGGCATTAGAGGGGTAAATAGGGTAAAGAAGAGAGTGAGTGCTCCAGCCACATCTCTCTCTCTCTCTCTCTCTCTCTCTCTCTCTCTCTCTCTCTCTCTCTCTCTCTCTCTCTCTCTCTCTCTCTTTGGTCTTAGACAGCGCATTCCACAGAGCGAGAGGATCAGAATTAAAGTGATATATAGTTCTTACCTCTCTCACACTGAGGACCTGTGAATCCATACACACACGCACAGCGGTTCGGTCCAATGCAGCGCCCTCCGTTCTGACACTTCTTCTCACACACAGCTGAAACACAACCAAAAATCAATCAATCAATCAATCAACCTTTATTTTCACTCGGTAATACATTGAGGGTAACCCTCATTTACAATGCAATCGAGTATTAAAGTATTTAATCAAGGAAGCTAAAATAAAGAACTTTTTGAGTAAAACAATAAGAATTAAATGATATATTTAATATTTAAAAAACAGGCAACAAATATAAGGATTAATTAAGAAATAAATAAATCAAAATGAAAGGATAAGTGGAAAAGCTAAAAATATAAAAAATGAAATAAAGAGATAATAATTAGACAATAGAATATAAACACAATTAAGTAATATAAGATTTCAAAATTAAGTTATAAGTTAAAGATTATGAAGAAAGTAAATGATGAAAATAGAATAGATAGGATAGAAAAATAAAATAAAAAAGGTAAAAGGCCAAAAATAGAACAGGAAATAAAATAAATGAAAAGTGAATAGAAAAATAAATAAAGTAAATAAAATGGCTAAAGGTAAAACAGAAAAAATTGACAAATAAAAGGACAGAAAACATAAAATAAATAAAAGGCAAAAGAAAAACTTAATTAAAACCGAGTCCTTAATGTCAGTGTTAGTCTGTCTTCTTTAGTTTAAACACCTTATGGTCCTTATCCAGCCTTCAGTTCCTCACTGTGCTCGATGCAGGATGTACTGTTATTACATATTGATAATATTGTTATTAGACTGATGTTATTTTACTAGAATTATGTATGTGAGTTATTTGTGGGGCTGTAAACTATATACTGTAAACAGAATGACATCATTTGTTTACATCAGCAAATATCCCGGGTAGATCAGATTTCCTGTTGAGGTGAACATTAACAAATACTAAAGATTACTTGTTTCTTAGAAAGCATGTATTCTGCTTTAATGGAAATAGGAATTGACACATGAACTGGTCAAATGTGGAAGTTGAATTAACCTTGTACACAGTGCACAGAGAGTCTGCTAGTATATAATTTTATTCTCTAGAACGGAATCTATAAGAACATTTGTGGCTGCACATCTTGAGGGACCCTGATTACATTGGTGGGTTATATATAACCTATATGGCCAAATGTATACGGACACCTGAGCATCACGTCTACATTAGCTTGTTGGACCCCTTGTTCCAAAACCATGGTCATTATCATGAAGCTGGCTTTCGCTCTTCTGGGACGGCTTACCATGCTTGGTCGCCCCTTTGCAGCTATAACAGCTTCCACTCTTCTGAGAAGGTTTTCTACATTGTCTGTTGGAATTTGTGCTCATTTAGTCCAAAAGCATTTGTGAGACTCAGACGCTGATGGACAAGACTGCATGGCTTACAATTAACATTCTGATGCATCCCAGTGGTGCTCAGTGGAGTTAAGGTCAGGGATCTGAGCAGTCTACAGGGGTTCCTCTACATCAAACCATGTCTTTACAGACCTCACTTTGACTTTGCTTTGGCTCCACCAAACTAATGTTTGCTAATGTTCTCCTGGCATCCACCCACCAAACCCAGAAATGTCCATGAGACTGTCAGATAGTGAAGCGTGATTCATCACTCCAGAGTCCAGTGGTGACGTACTTTACACCACTCCAGCCAACCTTTTACAGCTGCTGGACCATGAAAACCCATATCATGAAGCTCCCAACACACAGTCCTTGTACTGCAGTTGTTGCCTTCAGATACTTTTGACCATGTAGTGTAACTATCCTACTGCCGCTATCTCAAAAACATAAAAAGCCTTAAATCATTTAAAAATGCGGTTCAGTTTCAATAGAACTGACTCAGATTGGTCAAGCACACAGCCAAGAAACACTTCCCTCTTCTTTTGGCCCTCACATCATAACAGGGAGTCAGACTCCACTTGAAAATATCACTGTTATATGATACCTTGAACTGAAGGTTGGTGTTACTGGCGCTCCTACAAATGAAGTCAGACACTTCACCTAAAATCAGGTCAAATCCTTATATTTTAAAAAGACACCTTTCAGCCACAGACAGAGGCAGTAGTTTAAAGTGTTAAACAATGAGAATTCCATAAAGGCCTGATTTAGGGCCTTCAGCACAGAGCATTTGACATTTAGAGCTGCAGAGCCTTGACCTCTCCCACATATTTCTCCAACAGAATGACAGGAGAGCAAGACAGGTTCTCTTGGCCTTTCGTCTTTTTCAGCTGTAACTACTATAACTACTGCCCACTCACTCGGAGAGGAGCTGCTGCTTTTCAGGGTGATTTACACCTGCTGAAAGCTGGACTTTTTACCTATTATAGGAATACAGGTGGCACTGCAGATGCTGCACTGAACCGCTCAGTTGTCTCCAGACTGGGTGTGTTAAAACCTTTAGAAATAGCCTAGTATGTAAACTAAAAGCAAGCATTTCTACACAAGTTAGATGAACACACAGTGTGAGGGGCTCTATTTCAATGCAATGATTACTTATTCCTTATAAACAAGTATTGATTTATCACAGCATGACACAAGCGGCTAATAAAGGCAGAGTGGTGGGGTTGGTTGGATGTACAGCACGTTATGTGTACAAATAAATCAGTGGCATGTGATTTGAATGCTACTTATAGCTTATTTGCTACTTACGACTTATATGTCATAGCAAGTGCTTAAAATAAGAAATAACATATCTAAAAGCAATAGTTATTAACTTATCACTAGTTTATGTTGGTATTCTAAAGAAGTTGTCATGTGCTGGGGTTCTATGAGTGATGCTGATGCTCTTAAATAGATGGAGTTGATGGAAACAAATGCAAGTATATGTAAACTACCACTCAAAAGTTTGGGATCACAGTGAAATGTTCTTGTTTTAATGGAGTATCTTCTTCCTTAACACAACAATGGACTGACGGGTCTCTAAAGAAAGTTGTTTCTTTCTGGCCATTTTGAGTCGGTCAGCAAGCCATCAACTGCTGATACTTCAGATACTAAACTAACCTAGAATGTTGTTCTCCCTTTTATACTCACTTATTAGTAGAATGTTTTTCAGCTGCCCATCACAATTGAGCAAGAGTGTCCTAACAACCAATTAGCCCAATAACATCCTTAACTTGGATTGGCGGCCGTACCAGGAGATTTAGACAGAGGACTGAGAATTGCTGATAATAGGACTATATGCAAAATAAGCCTCTATACAAAAATAGGCTTTAATACAAACATTTTTAAAAATCATCTGATACACTTATATTCATTGTGAAATGGAAGATATTGTTTGTGAATTGCGTGAAAATTGCATGAAATGAAATTCTAAAGTGATCCTAAACCTCTGAGCGGTAGTATATATATATATATATATATATATATATATATATATATATATATATATATATATATATATATATATATATATATATATATATGGGATAAACAGGTTTCACATTGAAAGGCAACGACTCACAAAAAATATACTGTAAATGGTCTAGTAGCACACAAAGGCAAAGTAAAAAAAATAGACACTTATTTGATTATAACTTCATTCTGTACAGATGGTTTGAATATTTATAGAATCATTTATAGCTCCATTTATTGATCCTGACACAACTGAAATGTCTGTTTACGGCTTCCTACTAATTAGTTGAAACTCATAGTTGTGGAGTAGTAAAAGATTTTGACATGGAATAAACAGCAGCTGGCTTCGAGGTTCATAATAAATAAATAAAATAGAAAGAAGGAAAAAGACAAACATAGGCATGCAGGGATTTGTTATGACAGCGACAATACATGGACTTTTTAGACTGTGTCGCATGTAATTCAATTTGGTACGTAGAAAAGCGTCTTTGGTTCATTCGTAAGTACTCACGCTGCCCACAGTAGGTTCCAGTGTAGCCCTTCTGACACTGGCAGTGATCCTCCTCACACATTCCTCCGTTCATACACCTGATGCTACACTGCTGGGCTGCAGCGGAGAAGGAAAGACAGACACTGTAAACTTGGCCACACAAACCTGTCTGCAGCCTGTTAAGACTCCACAACACTTTACGATCCCTGTAGGACTCGGCTGCCTTTTAGGCAAATGTTTTCATTGTCAAGGTCATAAAGCCAAACATGATCAGAAATGCTGTTTAAGCATCTCAGACAGAGTTTTCTCCCCTTTTTCCATTTTAGGACTTAAGATACTGACTAAAACTTCAACTTACAGGACTTGGCTGCACAGGATGAGGCAATCTGACCAGTGGGGCACGTGCACATGTTGGGCCGGGAACAGAATCCATCACCACAGTTATTACGGCATATGGCTGCAGTGGGATAAGAGAGGTGACAGTATTGATATCATAGCCGTCTTCTGATTACAACAGCAAACAGGTTTCACACTGAAAGGCAACAACTCACAAAGACTGCAAATGTTCTAGTAGCACATTAAAGGCAAAGAAAATGGAAGACAGCTACATTTTCCATATGGACTTGTGCATTAAGCCAAGAGAAGACAACTTGGGACAGCTGATTTATGTTCACTGGGTTTTGCTGTAACGTCTAATTCCCAGCCAGTATGCGTGTGTATGTATGTATGTATGTATGTATGTATGTGCCAACATGGATCCTATCCAGTGTTTCCATTTAGCAAGATTTACGAAAATCCTGACTATAAGATTTGTGGAAGAGCTCTTAAGATTCAACACACCTACGATGCGATGCATCTGCTGTCCTGAAGAAGAAGGCCACACTGAATATGTCGCTACTGTATGACAGGATCATCAGTTTAACCAGTGATTTAAACTACAAGGGGAGTCTGACATAAGACACTGGCCTCCAGTACGCTCCATCTGGTTTGTTCATGGAACAGGCTTCTAAATCACTCTCAAACAGTACTGAAGAGCACCTACACAATAAGGTGGCTGGTTCAGGGGAGAGCCAATGGAGACTGGGAGGAAACAGACCACTGGCTACACTTGCATGGTGATTTTTCATGAATCGCATATTTATTTAGTTTCAAAACGCCCAAGTTACTCCTTTTCCAGGAGATCTTTCAGTGAGTATTAGATAGAAGAAGATCCACTTGTATCAGGAAGGATTCTGAACCAAGAAAAATATTTAAGAAAATATTTAAAAGACCTGATGTACCACCAAAACTGTCATCAACTGACAGTACTTAAAGTGAGTACTTAAAGTCCATCCGTCCACTGTAATATCACAACACTATGCGTCTGAAAGGACGTGTAACTGCCATTACTGAGTTGAAGCAAACTGGCACACCAAGAGTCCAAAACTCCAGATCACTGTATGTGTTCAAGATTATTTGGATCATGTGAGGCAGAAAATATAACAAGTAATGCTGAAAAATGAACATGAGCATGTATTTGAGGGTCAATTGGACTGGAAATTAAATAATACAGGCTTTGGTACAGTACTGCAGTCTCAGAGTTTACACATTTGTAGACATAAATGTCTGGTGTACATCTCGGTAATGATCATATGTCAGAAAAACTTTTTTGCAGGTTTGTATAATAACTGAGCTGACAGGCTCTTGGTGGGGAGGAACACAGCCATGCCAGACGTATGTTCTTCATCTTACATGTAAGTGTAAACTGTCTGTACTCAATTAACCTAAAAATGCTTCAGTTCCTCCCCTAAATGTAACTTCAGCATGTACTACATGGCATGACTGGGCAATGTTCTCCACTCCAAAAGGCAATCAGCCTGCTAGGTGAAACAAAGCAGTAAGCAGAAGTGTCCTAGCTGCACATGTCCCACTGACCAGCTCAGCAGAAAGACAGTTTATCATCTGGAACATCTGGTGCATTACTTACGCACAATACACTGGTTGCCCCCGGGCAAAGTCTTCCAGCCTGGACAGCAGTAGGAGTGCAAACGAGATCCACACACATTGGGCCTGTGGAAGAGTATGGACAGCCTTCCTCAGTGTCAGGGCTCGGAGTTTAAATGACATTTTTCTTGATCTCTGCTCGGAAAGACGCCACGCGCTCAGCTTTTAGTGATTTATAGAAATTCCCATACTCCCAACTGAATCTGTCCACTTCATTAATACTTTTATAAGAAAGCAAACAGATTTCATGTGACATTTCTGTGACAAAAGCCTACTGTGTGCACTGTTCGGGGTGCACGTCCTCGTTTAAAAGGTAACCCAAGAACACTAAAGCTTTTTTAATTATTAATATATGTTTTTGTATGTTGTTGATGTAAAAAAAAAACAAGAAAGTGTCTTCAAAATAGTACTTTTACAGGAAAGGCCAAAAACATTCTTAACTTTCATGGAAGAGGTTTTATACTGAGTGATTTTGGAGCATTTCTATTGGTCTGTTTATTAGGGGTGTACGAAAATATCGAAATATCGAATATCAGGTTATTATGTTTCGTGATACTGTATCGATTCTCAAAAACACAGTATCGACACACAGATTCCTGGCAGACAGGGAATCATTGCGTGTCATGTTGTAATCCATTTTCAGCTCCACTCCAACATTAACAAGCAGCACAAGGGTGCAATGCTATTGTAAGCACTGACAAACCTGTTCATATAGTGGTGTGTTTTAATAGTAAGATCTGAAAAATCGTGATCTATCACTTTGCTTGCAGTATCGCATTATATCGTGATATACTGAATCGTGACTGCTGTATCTTGATACGTATTGTATCGCCAGGTTTTTGCCAATACACAGCCCTACCGTTCATCATGGCAATTTTATAGAATATACAGGACATTTCTGTGACAAAGGCCTACTATGTGCATTGCTCTGGGTGTCCTTGTTTAAAAATGTAACCCAAGGAACGTTTTTTTTATTATTAAACTATTTGTCTTGTATGTTGCTGATGTCCAAGGAAAAGCAAGTATCTTCAAAATAGTGACAGAAGCCAAAAACATCCTTTACTTCCATTAAGGTAATGTAAAAGGTGATATTCCTACAGTTTGGAGCATTTCTGTTGGTCCATTCATCATAAAACATCCACAGGATATAAGAAGCAACATGTTTTTCTTTGAATGGCATTTCAATATGTACTAATGCACCATTTTATTTACATACACTACACTCCAAAAATACATTCCTCCTATTTACTGAGTTCAGGAGTTTCAGCTGCACATCACTAACAGCACACAGTCATACTGTCTCTATAGACATACATAGAGTAGTAGGGTGGGTCCTAGGAGCACTGTGATTTTTAAATATGGTACTCTCATAGGATGTTTCTGCCACAGTCCACTGCGAGTGCTATTCTTGTGAAACGGAAGCTTGTAGGAGCAACAACAGCTCAGCCGCTCAGCCATAAAGCAGTAGATGGGTTTGATTCCATATTATTGCCCCTGGTTTTGGAGCGGTAGTTGCTTAGTCTGCCCCTTTAATGTTGACATTCTAAAGAGTGGACTGTGTTTTGAATGAGAGCAGCCAATCAGAACAGAAAGCATTTGCATGTTTAACTCTTAAAGGCACGGCATGAAAAATGGCCCATTTAATTCTAAACAATAAAAAGAGGCTAAGAATAACTATGAAAAATGATTGAATGTTATGACTTTTGTTTCATTCTAAGTTGAGTTTGGGGAAATACAAGTAAAAATGTGGGATCGAGACCCTTAAGAAGTTACTTTTTCATACTTGATCCCTTGATGCACAACCTGCGTCAAAAGTGACCCGACAATTATTTTCTATATCTTTGCAACAAAGTAATTTCATAATTCAAACTTCCATGAAATCCATGATTTACTTGTTTTTGATCATCATGTTTCTTACTTAATAAACATTTTTATATCACTGCCCTTCTAATGCATAACATGGCTCAAAATGAACCCTTATGTATTTACTATGGAATTTGATAGGAACTGTTGATATTATAAGAATTAAAATAATGATTTAATGTCCAAAACAAGATTTTTAATGAATACGTGGAACATTAAATAATAAAATAAAATGATTTCAATAGAGATACTTAGCATCACTGAGCAATTAATACGGGGCACGTTTGACGCATGTTGTGCACTAGAAGGAGATTGTTTGCTTAGCTTGTACATCAAAGAACTAATATTATTTTCAAGATAGCAGCATGTCAACATCATGTTGGTGATCAACTAAGGCACGCATCGCCCAGGCAGGTAGTCTATGGCTCCAATACTGCAGCCATTGCCCCCCACTCCCCAACCCAACAGTAGCTTCTATGATACAAATATAAGAGAAAAAACACAATAAGAATCGTAGCTGCTGACACATTTATGTTATACTGCAATCACCCATTACCTTTTAAACAGATGTAAGCTTTAAGCCCTACAGGATATGAAACTATAAGAAAATGTGGTCTTCACGAGAGCCAGTGTTCATCTACAGACGCAGCTGCAGTAACAACAAATAAGACAAAGTGAAGCCAAATGTGGCAGCATTCTGTCAGTGGACTAGCATGACGTGTTTAAAAGTGAAACCTCTTCTTCAGAGCCAAGTTATTCCTATAAGAGGAAAGAGAGAGCCCATCACTTACTCCAGCGTTGGCCCGTGTGGGATAAAACTTCCCGATGGAACCAATTTGGAATGACCCATTTAAAACATCCTGAATGAGCTTCTGCTGTTATATAGCTGAGCATCTTCACCTTACAGTAAAATGTCACATGTGATTACCTGTCACCTGACAGAAGTGTTTAAAAGGGGGACACAGGGTGGACGGGAAGGGGAATTTCTATACTGCAGTGTGCTTGTATAAAAAGCTTTGGATGTGATGAGGTTGGATTCCTGGTCCAGGCTGTTCTATGTGGGGTTTGCATGTTCTCTCCATGCTTGAGTGGGTTCCACAGTCCAAACACATGCATGTTAGGTTGATCGCTTACTCTAAATTGTGTGTATGAGTGTGTTGGCCATGCAATAGACTGGTGACCTGTCCATGGTGTACCCCGCCTTTGCCTGCTGATGCTGGGATTGGCTCCAGCCCCCCCGTGACCCCAACTAGCTGGATAAAGCGGAAGATAATACATGGATGCATTGATGTCTGGTCCCTATATCTAGCGCTGTAAACAATTATAGAACAAAGTATTTCACTCCAATTCACCTTGTTTATTTTTGTTTTTTTGTAAATTTAAAAAGTGGTGGAATTCCCCTGTGGATCTCATGTTAAGCGTCACAGTAATGGAGCAATAAGATGACACAACCTGTCAAATTCGTACTCCACACAGCCCCTCCTGCTCCCTCGATCTACACTCCTCCCCCATTGACTTATCAGTAAAGAGCTCAGCATTGAATATCATCCCTTTACTCACCAGGAGTGTCTTCGGAGCTGGAAAGCAACAGCAAAGTTAACTCTTTATGCCACATCTTAGTTTTTTCTTTCTTGCAGTTGCAGTGACTCGCCATCGCCTCTCGATGTACAAAGTGGTTTTCAGCAGATATCAGTAAATAACTCCTCAACATGACACATAGTCATCTTTGACACATCATATGGATATTTTCTCATATTCTGTTGTTCATTTTGGAATGTTTTAAAAAGGTTCACATATTAATAGCATAATTTCACATATTGCTCCTTTAAAGCAGGCAGTCCACTGTTTTCTTCTGATTATTTTTGGGCTACAGTGAACTCTATTCAGGGCACATGAAGGGTGCTGTAAGCCAAAATAACCTCTAATGCTTTCAGACATAACATTATTATGATGATCAACATTACATATACAAATCAGAAGACACTACTACTAATGTAGGGTCCTGTTGGACCACTAATAGCATGGTCATTAAGGTGGTGGACACTGTGACCCCTGGTTCCTATCCCTACCACCACCACTGTACACAAATGAGTCCAAAAGCAAATAAGCATTTCAGATCAAAGCACTCTGGGATGAATTTGTTCAAGCTGTGAATTATGAAAAACATTTTTGAAAATATTGGAAGGGGTATCCCACCGAATTTCAGAATTTTGGAATTCTTTAGAGTAGTTAAATGATTGGCTCTGATTCTTTACAGTGGTGTTGATGGGATCCAGGAGTCACAATGTCTACAGCACAAATACATAACATTTAATTTAACACTAATGAAGCTACAGGTGTCTTCTGAGTTTATATTTGTAATGTTTATGCTGGTAAAACAGTGGAAAACCTGAGGGAGAAGTGTTTTGGGGACTATTTTGCCACATAGTGGTCCGCATGTACCCCTACGTCAGGAGTGGATTCAAATAAATGGATTAACAAGATGTTTAAAGCCAAAGCCTGATCATAAAGCTATCTCAGACATGGAGTAGAGTATGTTTAATAACATATATTGTGTAATAAATTTGTTATTTTGCTTTTAGAGGCATTCAACTTAGATCCTATCACCACCATGTGTCAGCCATTTCATTATTTAGACAAAAAATTGACAAATTGGTGGTGTTTCCCTTTAAACTGGGTTTCTGAGCAGTGGAAGGGAAGAACAGCAAGTCTGTGTTTATATGTTAAAGTCTCTCCAGAGATCTAAATACTCATTTCAGCTCAAAGCAAAAATAGTGATCAGTGCTGAAACCAAGTTTGAACAGAGACAGCTAGAAGTGCAGCCAGAGCTGGTGCTCCCCCTGAAGCCCCCAACTCACTCACTCACTCACCCCCTCAGCGCCTCTTGCTTCCCGCGTCTCCTCACTCTGCTGGCCGCGCCGCTGTCCACCTGAAGCCGGGCGCTTCTCAGAGGATCAGCGGGCAGCTCCGCGACCACCTTGCCCACCAACACAGCCAGCAGAGCCACGTACCCGGCCAGACGCCGCGGACTCCTCATAGACGGCATCGCTTTCGCCGCAGCGGAGCTTAAAAAACCGCGACGATTCCCAGAAACTCGAGACTGCAGCGAGGACAGCTACTGTAAGTCCATTCCACGGTCCAGACGCGCGAGCCCCCCGGAGGCGAGAGAAGCACTACTGTAAACACAGGACGAATCCAGCGCGTGAGGAAGCGCCGCTGCACATTTCCCGCCGGACCCGTGTGCTGGAGAGAACGTGTGAGCGAGCTCGGGGGGGCAGAGCCACAGCGCAGATCCAGTGTCTCGCGCCCCTCTAGGCTTTCATCAGCGCGTGCTCACAGGTAGAGGGGCAGGAAGGCGCGCATTAACGGCAATCATTCACTCCGACTAACCTGGCGACCACCTGTACAGCCAACGACCAGCCAAGACCACGAGATCAGATTTAATACAGTGTTTTAAACTTCTTGCCCTTCATACACTTACATGAACCAGCATAGACCAGCATAGACCTGGACTGGTTACCAGCAAAACCAGAACATGTTGTGTTTTGGATGCTGGTATGCTGGACAGCAGCAGTGTTAATTAATATACTGGTTACCAGCAAAACCAGAACATGTTGTGTTTTGGATGCTGGTATGCTGTACAGCAGCAGTAAAAGTAAATATAATATACTGGTTACCAGCAAAACCAGAACATGTTGTGTTTTGGATGCTGGTATGCTGTACAGCAGCAGTAAAAGTAAATATAATATACTGGTTACCAGCAAAACCAGAACATGTTGTGTTTTGGATGCTGGTATGCTGTACAGCAGCAGTAAAAGTAAATATAATATACTGGTTACCAGCAAAACCAGAACATGTTGTGTTTTGGATGCTGGTATGCTGTACAGCAGCCGTAAAAGTAAATATAATATACTGGTTACCAGCAAAACCAGAACATGTTGAGATTTGGATGCTGGTATGCTGGACAGCAGCAGTGTTAGTTTATATACTGGTTACCAGCAAAACCAGAACATGTTGTGTTTTGGATGCTGGTATGCTGGACAGCAGCAGTGTTAGTTTATATACTGGTTACCAGCAAAACCAGAACATGTTGTGTTTTGGATGCTGGTATGCTGTACAGCAGCCGTAAAAGTAAATATAATATACTGGTTACCAGCAAAACCAGAACATGTTGTGATTTGGATGCTGGTATGCTGGACAGCAGCAGTAAAAGTAAATATAATATACTGGTTACCAGCAAAACCAGAACATGTTGTGATTTGGATGCTGGTATGCTGGACAGCAGCAGTGTTAGTTAATATACTGATTACCAGCAAAACCAGAACATGTTGAGATTTGGATGCTGGTATGCTGGACAGCAGCAGTAAAAGTAAATATAATATACTGGTTACCAGCAAAACCAGAACATGTTGAGTTTTGGATGCTGGTATGCTGGACAGCAGCAGTAAAAGTAAATATAATATACTGATTACCAGCAAAACCAGAACATGTTGTGTTTTGGATGCTGGTATGCTGGACAGCAGCAGTAAAAGTAAATATAATATACTGGTTACCAGCAAAACCAGAACATGTTGAGATTTGGATGCTGGTATGCTGGACAGCAGCAGTAAAAGTAAATATAATATACTGGTTACCAGCAAAACCAGAACATGTTGAGTTTTGGATGCTGGTATGCTGGACAGCAGCAGTAAAAGTAAATATAATATACTGATTACCAGCAAAATTAGAACATGTTGAGTTTTGGATGCTGGTATGCTGGACAGCAGCAGTAAAAGTAAATATAATATACTGGTTACCAGCAAAACCAGAACATGTTGAGTTTTGGATGCTGGTATGCTGGACAGCAGCAGTAAAAGTAAATATAATATACTGATTACCAGCAAAATTAGAACATGTTGAGTTTTGGATGCTGGTATACTCGTCAGCAGTAGTGGAAATAAATATACTGGTCACCAGCAAAACCAGCACATGTTGAGTTGTGGATGCTGGTCAGCAGTCGTGGAAGTTATGCTGGTTAACCAGGCTAAAGCTGCACCACATATGCACTTTACCAGCTGAAACCAAAGGGGCTTTCATGATTTTGTTCATGCTCATTAGTGTTTTTTCACTACTATACCCAGCAAGCATTATGCAAATACATCACACAATCATTGGGAACCCCTACAGTGATCAACAATTTCTGATAAACAGCCACTGATATAGAAACAAATACATCCGCTAGCTGCAGTCGTTCGTTTGGGAATTCTAGATTTCTAAATAAATATGACCTCAAACATAATCAGACAAGTCCTAAAAAAATCAGATGAAGAGAACCCAAGTAAACAAATGAGACAAAAATATTACACTTATTGTACAGCAGACTTGTGTGCTTCAGGTCAATGGCTTGCTGCATGACCCATGATCTTTTGAGATTCAGAATTCATTTTTCTATCAGTGACGGCAGGCTGTCTTGACCCAGATGAAGCAAACCATAATACTACCACCACCATGTTTCACAGATGCTGAAATAGTTCTCATTTAAACCAAAAGGTTCTATTTTTGACTCATTCATCCACAGATGATGCAGTCTTGGTTTGTCCAAGATCTTTAGTAAACTGCAGATGGGCAGCAATGTTCTGTTTAGAGAACAGTGGCTTTCTCATTACAACCCTGCCATGCACACCAGTGTTGCTCAGTGTAAGTAATGAACATTAGCCACTGTGAGAAAGGCCTTTAGCAGTGGAATAATGGTCCGATCTCTCTGACTCTTACACAGCTTTACTTGGAGTGATCTTTGTTGGTCAACCACTCCTGTGGGAGGGTAACCGTGGCCCTGAATCTTCTCCACTTGTACACATTTGTACAAAATCTGATCGTGGAACTCTTTATAGATGGTTTTGGAACACTTTCCGGTCTGATAAACATCAACAACTCATTTTTGAAGTTTATGTCATGATACACTTCCATAAACATCTGTTATGAATATCTGACTGTGATAGATCATAGTTCTTTAAACGCAACAGGCCGGCCACTCACACCTGGATGTTGTCCCACTAATTAAAATCACCACTAAAAGATGTGCAATATTTGATATAATATTTTTGTCTAATTTGTTTAGCAGCATCAGCATTCTTTTAAAATGCACTCCTACCTTCAGGTTAGCTCATCAGACGGGAGTTGTTCTAGCCTCTAGTCTTTAAACCAGGACATGTTGCTTTACAAGTAACTGAGGAACAGCTGTAGGAGGTCACCAGGTTTGTGTACAACAGAAGTAACAATAATTTGTCATTTTGAGTCTCTTCAAATGTTAATGCAAAGTTCACAACAGCATGATCTCACCTCTCACTTCTGAACTTTAGCAATTTGATTTGTACAAATGGATCCTTGAAAAAGAAAAAAAAGGTTAAGTTGTTTATTGGCAGCTCTATATACTTGTGCATGAGTCATTTTGCTTACCCCTCCAACCCCACCCCATCCCCCAAACAGGACTTCTTCATGTAAATATAAACTTAGTCACATGTACTACACCCATAATTTGGAGCAGCTGTATTTCTACCTCTGGCCCTTCAGCCAGACAGCAAATAAAATGGTTATTCATTTTCCTAATATATATATATATATATATATATATATATATATATATATATATATATATATATATATATATATATATATATATATATATATATAGGACGGCATATATATATATAACTTTACAGGAGAGAACAAAAACTGCCTTAACTTATAATGTAAGTCAATGGAGTTTTTCCAACCTGTTTTGGAGCATTTCTATTGGCCCATTCATCATGAAACTTTCACAGGACATAAAAACCAGCTTTCGTGTTCAAATAATACAGAAAATCAACAAACATATCAACATATCAACAAAAATGGAGATACAAATTTTTCATTGGACAGCAACAATGTATATATATATATATATATATATATATATATATATATATATATATATATATATATATATATATATATATATATATATATATATAAAAGCATCAAATCATTCACCATCTTTGTGGAAAGACAGTCTCTATCTATCATTTAACATATATATCAATGCTGTCCAATAAAAAACAGGTATCTCAATGGCAACTTGAGATACCAAAAGCTGTCAGGAGAGGCCAAAAACTGTCTTCAATTTCAATGGAAGTCAATGGAGCCAGAAATCTGCCCAAGCTACTTTGGAGAATTGCTATTGGTCCATTCATCATTACATTTTTTCGTCAGCTGCTTCATTTAACTGATGTAGAAAAATAGAAATCATCAAAAATGGAGGTATATGTTTTTCATTGGACAGCGACAAGATATTATATATATATATATATATATATATATATATATATATATATATATATATATATATATATATATATATATATATATATATCATAGTCTGTATATGGAAACTGTAAACAGGTCAGTAAAGTTTGTGTGTGTGTGTGTGTGTGTGTGTGTGTGTGTGTGTGTGTGTGTGTGTGTGTGTGTGTGTGTGTGTGCAGAGTTCCTCCATGTTCACCTAATCTGTAATTTCCTTCTATCCTCCAGTGCACGCTTGCTGATGCCCTCTGGCAGTCCACAGATAACACTTTGCATTTATCCTGTTTGGCACAGCGGGGCTTGATGTGCTTGAAGGAATCAGTTCTTCTCATTAATTGCAGTCAGAATGAATGCTATCCCTGGCTTTAAAGCATTCCAGAGTTTAATGCTTCTGTAAAGCTGTCAAGACGAGATGTTTTTACAGTCCATATTTCAGCTTTAAAATTCAGCACGTCCTTTGCTGACCTCTAGTGGAGGGAAGACATTAACTAGGGTACTTTAAAGAGGGGCTTCGGTTTCATTTCTATACAAAATGTGTTTAAAAGGAAGAGAATTACATGAGGCGATGAGGAGATTACTGCGTCATAGAACGCAGGATTTTTACAATTCACCATTAAATCATGATGTTTGCACTTGTACTGTGATCTGCTAACTGATTAAGGGTCCTCAGATAAGTGGCAGAAAACCATCAAGACTGTGTGAAGTCTAGTCTTAACATTACTACAGACTTCACTGGCCGATGGCCCGAAAACAATCCAGACAGTTCACACATGGGCATCTTACAACAGAAAGAAACTAATATGCTGGCTGTTTTCAGCTGTCATAGAAAAACAATATTGGGTGAAGACCAAAGAGGAGGATAATCTAATCTGGGGAAAAATAGCCACATTGTTTTGCAGTGCAGTCTAGGAGAAATTAGATACGCTCAACGTGTCTGTGTTTTTTGGCTGCTCAAGGTCTACATATTTATTACTAGAACACATGAGGACCAAAGGAAATCTATTTCTTGGCTTACACTGCTATGCTGGGGTGTGTACCTGATCCTAATGAGCATAAAATGTCGACAGAACTTCTGTCCAAAAGAGTCCAGACAGTCTAATAAGCTAATTTAGCTCCTTTAAAAAAAAGCTCCACTGACTTTTCTCCAAAACTGATACGTAACTAAATGATTATGGTCAGTAGCTAGACCTAGTTTAAAATTGAGCCTCAGCACCCCTAACTTGTAGTAGAAAATAAAACTTTTAACTTTAATTTTTTTTAATTTTAGCTTAAATTTGTATCTGACAAGCTAGAAAAGTTAAAACCATAGACTGTACACATTTAAACCAATTATTTTAACAACGAAAAAATAGTAGCCCCCCCTTGCCTTGAGAAATGGTATGATCCAGCTTCTCTTTCTCAGTGCAGCATCGCGTGCACACACGGTGGCAGTGTTTTATCTGACTGGTGTTGTGTGTCCTGTAAGTTTAGTAAAGGATAGTGGTGTGCGATACTGCAATATTTGGTATCGATCCAATACCAAGTAATTACAGGGCAAGTATCACTGATACTAATACCGATACCGATGGGGAATCACCTACGTGAAATAAAATAAAGTCTATTTATACCCTACCTACATGTAGCAGATATGAGCCATTTGTTATAATAACAATTGTATATATATTATTATTATTAATAATACCCATATTTAATATTGAAAAAAGAATAATAGAAATCATATTTGATATTAATAATTAACATTATTACTTTATTATTATTATTATGATTATTGTTATTATTATTATCATCATCCACCCATTATCTGCCGCTTTATCAAGCTAGTCGGGGTCATGGGCGTCATCGGGCGAAGGTGGGGTACACCATGGACAGGTCACTAGTCCATCACATGGTCAACACACACACCTACGGGCAGTTTAGAGTGAGCGATCAACCTAACATACATGTGTTTGGACTGTGAGAGGAAACTGGAATACCTGGAGGAAACCCACTCAAACACGGGGAGAACATACACACTCTACACAGAACGGCCCGGACCGGGAATCCAACTCATATCATCTTACTGTGAGGAGACAGTGCTGATCACTATACCACAGTGCCACCATTATTATTATTATTATTATTATTATTATTATTATTATTATTATTATTGTCACAATTATTATTATTATTATTATTATTATGGTTTATTTGTATTGTTGTTATTTTCGTAAAACAAGAATATACACTCTTAATAACAGAGCCGAATCTCTTAGTAGCCTGCAGTCATCGGCGTCTCCTATTTCATGAATAAAAGGATGTGATCCAGATAGAAAACTGTAACAACTCGTTGCAAAATGAATAGTAATTTGAGCATCTGTAAACATATAAGACATTTATAAATTGCCTAAGGAGAAATAGTCGCTTAACTATAGCTGTTGCTAGCGCAGTGCTAGCGCAAGGCTGCTGAGCCAATGGGAAAACGCTAACCTCCTGTTGCTAAGCAGCGCTTGCAGCTGGCAGCTCCACGACGTCACGTTTGTTTACAAACTTTGAATGAGTGGACAGCGTCTCTTTCACAGTTAAAACAAGATTTATTATATTCAGCGACACTAGAGACACAAGGTAATGTTACTTTAAACACTATATGAGCTACCTAGACACTATAAGGTTCTCTTTTTCGTGCTGTTTTATGTGTTTATACACATTTGTGGTGTTGCTACAACTGCTTACCGTTTTTCCCACAAACATCACAGATCTCGTCTTAGCTGTTTGTGGAGCTGAAGTAGCTAAAACAGCTCTACACATAACTCTGTTTACGCTCTGCCATCGTGTCTGAGTGACTGACTGACTGAGCAGTGTGCCGAGGTGGAAGAAAAAGTAGTTCCCACCAACTGCGTATCATTTAGACAATATCTCAATAGTTTAGTTACTTTCCACTGTGTTCCTGTTAATAATATACATTACTTCAAATGATTTAAGTATCAAAAGTATCGATATTTTGATTTGAGAATCGATTTTAGAGCATAAAGATCTGGTATTGGAGGTATCGATATTTCAGTATCGAGCCGCACATCACTAGTGCACACACGGTGTCAGTGTTTTGTTTGACTGGTGTGGTGTGTTTAGTAAGTTTAGTAAAGCAGTACTTTTGTACTTTATCACTCAGAACCAACACGTTGCAGTCGTTATCAGCCTAGCTCTAACCCTAACCCATATTTCTGATCACTCTTTACTCTGTTATTGTTAGCTAGGAGTGACAGTTTATTTTAATTTAGCAGACTAATGCTGCAGGTGGTGAGTTTACTATTTATAAAGGAGTGAGAGAAGCTGTAGCTGCTGTGCTGTTGGTTAGCCTGTGTGTTGTTAAAGCTAAGGTGCTGGAGTAGAGCTGACTGTATGTGTATTAGATAATTAATGTTACAGAATGATAAGATATGAAGAGATGATACAATAACGTAACTCTGTGTGTGTGTGTGTGTGTGTGTGTGTGTGTGTGTTTGTGTGTGAATATTTGATTCTTTTTCCAGAAAAAAGAGACAGGCTCAGGTGAGAGTAAGTCCGATATGATCATATGCCCAGAATCTGTTGATAATTGTAATAATATTAATAACTGATTATTAGATTATTATTAGTGCGTCTGATCTATATTATTCTAATTATTCGGCCATGACACACTCACCCCTAATCTCATTCTCACCTAGCCCACAGAAGCTCAATATTCAATAAGAAAAATGTGTTAAATTGATATGGATCTCTTTACTTTTCTCTTAGATGAAATACATGAGCTGTTCTCATTTGGGTGCTCAGCACCCTTAAACCTATAAGCCTACAGTCGCCCCTGGTTGTGGTTATTACATCATTCAGAGTGGCTCGGCGTGAAAAGCTTTGTTCTAGAGAGACTTATAAAGTCAGGAATTATTTACAGTGGTAGTGTTTCCACACAGTTTCCACATAGTGGAAGTTTCCACACAGAGGTTTTACATATAAACACTCAGATGTGTGTAGGTTCACTGCTGGCTTTGGATAGTAAATAAAACATGTGTTATAGGCATCCTGTCCCATTCACCACCTCTGTGGAAAGAGCGTCTCTACCAAGAACCACATTTACCTCACACTACTTTGTCTCTGTTTACAGCTCGCTGACTACATGTTTTAGAAATTCAGCTTTGTAAGTGCACTCACCATTAACACACACGGCTCGTGGGATCTATAAAGAGGATATTTGCTAATAGACTACGACTCTACAGGAGCTACACTTGAGCATATTCACCATGTCCAGTGCCAAGTGTCAGCAAGAGGTATATGAAGCAAAAGGTGGGCAGTGTTTTTGCAGTTACATATTAATCCCACCACAGTTAAAAAGGGTCTGACCTTCTGGCTCCAAGCAGAAGCCACTTAGAGCTTCAGCCCAGGTTCTTAAAGTTCTCTACTCTCCCTCTTTTTTTTTTTTTTAAATATATATATCTACCCGGGCCTGTGCTTTGGGCCACAATATTGGGGACTGTAATATTTGTGTGATTCTTTCCAGATTGATATGATCCGTAAGGAGGTTAAGCCAGAGCTTTATCGAAATTTGAGTCCTATTTTTTCCAGTTCAGTAATATAACCTTTTTGGCAATGATAAGTGATATTGATATAAATTACTTAAATTGATTAGGTACTAAGAATGAAGAAAGGTCATTAAGTAACACTACAATGGGACATAAAGGGGTGACAAGGCCCAAAATCTCTGACAGCTTGTCCACGACCTTCAACCAAAACTGCTGTATAAGGGGGCAAGTCCAAAAAGCATGATAGTAATTATCTATACCCTCTACCCTCCCTCTATCAGCTTATGCTAAAGGCCTGGCTAGTGTAAAGTATACTTACCAAGTGAACGCCACACACAGTCAACAGACAACTCGAGTCTGGTGGGCAGGTGATATGAAGAAGAACTGGTAGCAGAACTAAACAAAGACCTACTCCACGTTAACCCCAGTTTCTTTTCAGCGTTAGCACTGATGACATTAAATCACATTCATCTGATAAAGTCTCTTTTATTTTGATTAACATCATCACTGAGACGCCCTTGAATAATGAGATGAGTTAACAGTCCATCTCAAAACAGAGAATGGCAAACACAGTAAATTTGCACCTGCTTGTGAAAGTAACATGCAGCTTACATGACGAGAGAGGAAATGAGAGGAATTCAAGTGATAATACTCCAAGAATTTAAAGTCCAGATTTCCAGATTCAGAATTTCCAGATTTAGCAGCAAAAGGTACAGCAGTTAAACAAATCTTTTATACAGCTCGGGAAAATGTATCCATAGTACATTTTACTTTATAATAAAAGAAGTACACAAGAAGGACTCCTTACCCTGACTATACAGATGAAAGCCAGCACTAGCAAGCCTTGATTAAATAATAATAATAACAAAAACAATATGTAGAAACCTTGATTTAATTTTTTTTAAAGAAAATATCTGTTTAGATAATGATGTTCATGACATTTCGGCTCTTTCTGCCACAGATATATGGCAACTACACAACAATGGATCTGCTTGTTTTACTGCAATATCAGATGCTTCAAATAATATGTTTTCCCTTATCCTAAACCCCCCACCAGCATACAGCTGAACTGATGAATATGTTAACTATACTCACTGATGTCTAGCAATTCACAGTGTAGCAGGTCAGTCACTGGACAGGGGATAAATTCTGAGGTACAATGTGAGCACCTTAGCTACTAAATGCCCATAGATTTTCTTAACCCTTTGCACTTTGACCTCATAGGCCATTTATTTACTGTCCAATTACTTCTATACTACACTGTATATCAGGGAACCAATATAAATACATCAAGACCAAGCTAGAATCCACACAGTAACAAAGATTAGCTTGTTTTTATCACTAATTCACTATAAAAGTAATATGAAAACTTGGTGGGAGTAGAAAAGGCAGAGTGTTAAGAATATTGGAAACTATAAAATCACCCTTACTGGGGCTTCTATGTATTTACATCCAATACATAGTCGACAGCACCACTTTTGTTAAACACAATAACATCACTTTTAAAACCAGGAAAGGAAATATTTCTACTATTAAAGTCAAAAGCGACTTTCCTACAGCTGCTGTATGAACTCCCAGAAAAACTGCTGACGAACATTTTATCAGCCGCTACTGTTTAAATTAATATATTATTTAAAAACAACTTTATAGCTCAAAAGCTGGACAGCATGAGCAAAGACACCATCCAGCAAAGTCCAACTATATACGTTATTTTGTGTTGTAACGCGCATAAAATCCAAAACCAGGTATGTGCCCCATCATTTGTGTGTTCAGAGTCTTATCTTTCCTGAGATAACGTCATCGTATACACGCTGGGAGAGGGGCACGTAGGTTTTCTTACAGCTGTCAAGGAGGTACAGAGGGTCTTTGACAGCCTCAGGGCAGAAGCCGTCCTCCACTAGCTTCTTCTTCTGCTGCTTAAAGGTCTCGGTCATGTCCAAGGACGTCTGTGGGGAAGAAGGAATACCAGAGGTCAGAATACCAAAGCTGTTTGCTCCCCAGAGAGAGCAGCACACAGACTGAATTAGACAGACTAGAGGAAAAAAAAGAACTGTGGAAAAAGAAAAAAAAAGGGAACAGTGGTGAGGAACAAGTTCAAAGCATAGTTGGCAACAACTGTTCAGGATACATGCTACATGTGATAATTACAGGCTACAGAAAAGAAAAACCAATGCCAATGGCTCATTAAGGATATAGAGATCGCTGTAAATGTTTCTTATGCATCCATCTGGGAAAGTGAGTCTGTTCAGACACAGATGCCCGTCACACAAAATGCTACAGAGGTTACGAGAAGTTTATGGCAAAGCCCGTCAAAGAAACCAGCCCCAAACCCAGGAGGTAACCACTTGGCCAGATGGGTCACGTCACGTGGGCCAGGTGAAACACGGAGGCAGGCCTATAAGACAGCTGTGCAGTTGCTGGTTGAAGTCAGACCTTTCTTAGAGCATGTCTGTACTGCTTCTTCAAGAAGAAAGCATAAACTCTGAACTGATCCACCTCTTCATTATGATGGCAAGAAAAGTTGTTGTTCATTGACAGATAACATAAAATCATCACACAACAAGTTCTTTTACATTAAAATACACTCGAGAAACACACAGGAGCAGCAAAAGACAGTTTCCTCTGCTGTTAAACTAATAAAGCTGCAGCAGGTAACCCATAAAATAACAGTCATACTTGCTTAAACCGACAGTACAGTAGCAGAAGAGACAGATAAGCTATGAAAAACTAAATAAATGAATTAATAAATAAACAAATAAGGCTTCTCTGGTTTCGTCCTAGTGCTACTCGTGGCATTTGCAAGAATCCACGCTGCCTAAATCAAAACAAGTGTCGGACGGACAATCAGTGTCAATCACTGCCCCCGTACACCGGCTTCAAGAAACACAACTAGTGGATAAACAACCAGCATCTAAAAACTCACTAACACCAGTACAACATGCACAAAGTACAGGGCTGAGGTAACTGGTACTGGATGAGTGTTAAGCTAATCTGTGAGATGCCTGTTTGACCTGTTGATGCTCTCTTGCTCGTCAGCCTGTATGACTGAAATTAATACAGTAGAGCACCAACATCTGGCACTGTCTCTCACTCTGACAGAGAACCTATGAGATGGTTCACACTTTTATATCACTCCTAAACTAGAATATCTATGAAACATGTTTGATAGCAGTTTGTCCTTTCCCTGCAGGGTTAGAACTGGAACTTGAATACAGGAATCCATATCCACGTTAAACAGCCAACTTCTGCCCTAAGCTGATATTTCTGCCGTGTTCATGTGAGATTCTATTCTATAGAAATTAAATTTCCACACAAAGCTGTTGCTAGTGAAACCACTAAAGTGTAGCTCGGTTCAACTTTAGAGGGACACAAGTGATCTCATCATTTTTCAGTCACCTGGCACTGCGGCACCATAGATGTTCACTTCCTGCAGCAACTAAAAACTCACCAACAACAGTGAACACGAATAAGACAAATGAAGAAAAGCCGGGGAATCGAACCCAGGCCCGTCTTGCTATGAGGCCACATGCTGCACCACCATGTTGCCAGAAATTTCTTGTTCCCACCTACTGCAGCTTTAAATATTAAACTTACCTACAGTTTTCTTACCTGCACTCTTAAAAACCAGGGCCAGGAGTACGCAGGAAGGTTCTGAACTAAATGACGGTAAAGGCTTTCTCCGTCCAGCTCATGGCCTTCTTTCAAAACTACAGCTGCCATCCCAGCTCTTCCCTCATAACCTATTTATTAATCAGAGTCAATCAGAATAAGATTGTTACTGTTTATTACATTAACATAGAACAGAAATCTGTAAAACTACACAATCTACAATACAACAGTATTGTTAAAGTACAGTATATCCCTTTAACATATATAGTAAATAACAACAATAGTCAGAAGGATGGTAATACGAATATTAATAAAATACTGCTGCAAGCGTCTCTCACTGAAAGCTGACATTGACTAAGTAGTGGTGGGTCTTCCATACAGAAGCTTATCATTTTGAAATATTATCAATTTGAAATATTAAACAGCTTTGTTTGGTAAGTACGTCCTGATCTTCTCAGCAGTCGGCTCAAGGTCATCAGACGATAGATACTAGATAGATAGATTGATAGACTAATAAGTTTCTTTTCAATCAGTTGTTCTTCATAATGCAGCAACATTGTTCCACATCCAAGATGTCTGGCTTTGGTGTTCTTATGCACATTTTCTTCTTTATTATTTATTTCCAGCATTTCAACAGCTGTGCATCGATGCAGACACATAGCTTTGAGTTGTGTTCTCTCAGCGGAAGGAAGATCATAATTTCAGTCACTCTTTCAGATACAGCTTCTTTACACAGCACTGTAAATGTGTGCGTTACTATTAAAATCTTAAGTTGATGAATCACAAATGCTGGTCATTACTTCATATATATATTTTATTTTTTTTTATACTGTCTCAAGCTGTACTGTACTTAAAGTGTAGCTCAGCTCAACTTCAGAGGGACACGAGTGATCTTATAATTCTTCAGTCACCTGGCACTGCAACACCATAGACATTCACTTCCTGCAGGAAATGCAAACAGCCTAAAACTTCCGCCACCTCTGTGGTGGCCACATTCTCTCCTTTCCACCTGTCAACGACACAGAAACAAGGGCTCACACTTATTTATGATCAGACAAATAAAAACTATATAAAAATAAATATAGACTATAGAAAATATAGAAAACCTTGAATTCAGACTGTTGCACTAAACACACACACACGTATATATGTTCAATTCATAATACTTCATAAACAAACAACTGTCCAAAAATCTCATTAAAGAATGGAGCCCTTAAAACAGTACCTGTAATTCTCACAGATAACACTAGATGGCAATATTTATTATAACCGACACCTCCTCCCACACTGCAATAAGAGAGGACACGTTTTTATTTACTTATTTTTTACATTTTATCTTTATCTTAAACAAAGTACTGGTGAAATCCACTGCAAACTAAAAGAGGATAGTGTTACTGCCACACTCTACTAAATTACTGCAGACTGATTGTACACTTACATTAAAATGTAGACATTAACCAGGATGCTATTCTATGATCCATTTAACTCAGCTAAGTATTAACTAAGATATTTATAAACTAAATACATCAAAAACTATCAGTAATACGGTATTTCCTGTTGAGAGCTGTCTGCTCCAAACCCTAAACTTAATACTAACCTTTTCTTAATCTTTCTTACTGATATATTTTAATGAAGTTTAAAGAAAAATATCTTTTTAATTTTTTTTACCAAAAATACAAACCTTTTTTTTTTTACCAAAACACTACTTTGTTAAGTTAGACTTGTTATTAAGTTCAGGAAAAGAGACTGTTTGTCTGCACCCACCATGACCATGTGGTAAGCGATTAGATCCAACTGCTCTAAAGTAAAAATGCCACTGATTTATTTTGGCTGAAAATATATATGCATCTCTTCTGTAATTAAATAAACTTTGTTCTTTAATAAACCATTATGATTATGTGTGTGTAGAACAGCTGAACATCGTGTGCGCTAGTCATTTACAGTTTTTGAGTTCTGCACAAAATTAGCTCAAATTGTAACTACTGAAATATCCATCCATACATCATCTTCTGCTTTATCCCAGTAGTCACTACGCTACAGATAGGTGACCAGTCCATCACATGGCCAATACACACTCATACCTACAGTCAATTTAGAGTGAGCCATCAACCTAACATGCATGTGTTTGGATTGTGAGAGAAATTTTTCAAAAATCAACATAATTTTTTATTTAAATAATTAAAAGTAGTCTAGAATTGTTTTTTTACAATTAACAAGATGCTAAATAGTAGTGAAAAGTAAAAAATCTGAACACAGGGACCCTGTAGAAAGAACACATTTTAAAGAACGTATTCCTTAGACTGAATAAATTTGTTTTCATTCTTTGAATGTTGTTAAAACTGAAAGGAGTAGCAAAAAGAACATGCTATAGTGTGTGGATATAGTGTGTGTTCGCTGCTGTGAGTCACTGCATAAAGCCTGAAATAATCATTTAATCACAAGTCATAATCATCTGGTCGGATGTTGTGTCAGTTTCACATTGACTGACCACATTAAAGGTCTTGTAATGCATATTCTCTCTCTCTCTCTCTCTCTCTCTCTCTCTCTCTCTCTCTCTCTCTCTCTCTCACTCTCACTCTCACTCTCACTCTCACTCACAGCTGGGCTTAACATTCAGGCCTCCAATGC
Source organism: Megaleporinus macrocephalus (assembly GCA_021613375.1). Lineage (NCBI taxonomy): Eukaryota > Metazoa > Chordata > Actinopteri > Characiformes > Anostomidae > Megaleporinus > Megaleporinus macrocephalus. The sequence goes on from CM038720.1 coordinate 30,853,032, forward strand.
AAATGAACCGTATCCTGATTAAGATATGATGACAATAGCAGAAAAGTTTCGCTTTAAATACTCAAATGCTCGCAATCATCAGGTCACCCGCTCGCAGTGTTCCAGAGCACAGCCACTGTTACAACATGCACGTCCACGTGTTTTGTCTTATCAGCCTGAAGGTTCATCATGAATCTGCAATACAAGCTCCTTCTGAAAAGCATCATCAGTGGTAGATTTCAACTAGGTGCAGCTTTTTTGGAATGTTTGTATATTCCAACTGGTGTTTTGTTTACTTCCACAACAAGTAAGAATGTTACTTGTTGTGGAAGTAACCCCCCCCCAGAATGTAGCTGCTGTTGGTTAAGGACATCAATCAAGAAATATCTGGAAAAGGGCTCTTTTCTATCCTCCTTCAGTTAGTGAGTTAAACAAAAACCCAACAGAAACAGATTTACCTCCTCAAAGAAACAGAAACAACAAGAGAAAACTGAAGAACACTGAACGTATACAAGCACGAGAGGACACACTGCTGAATTTGCCAGAGAGAAACAGTACAATCCTTTCTCCCACTGGCCTGCATTCAATATTTCTGTCTCCGAGTTAATAAATGACCGTGTTTTTTTGTCAAACTTCGTGCTATCCACAACCTGCCAAACTCAAGAAAGACAAACGGCTCCTTTGTGACCCCTGCGTTCTGGTATCCTCAATCAAGGCCCCAAGCTTTTGACCTGATGACATGCTTGTTAACGCGCCTATTGAAAGTCTATTGCTCTCCAATCCTCTTGTCTTGATGGTCATTTCCCCATTAACATCCCAGGGACCTCTCGACCAGCCGTGGAGGCGGTTCTCTTTCACCCTACTCTAAAGTACATTACTCGCTATTGACAGGCCATCCCTGGGATAGGCTTTGGCAAAGGGGCCTTGCGTCACTGCTGGCGTTTTCATGAATGGAGGCAGCCTAGTTCTTGGCCTGGTTCTTCAGAAGCTGTGCCAGCTTCTATTAGTTTCGGCCAGAGTTTCCTTCGGGTTGGGAAGCATTCTCGTCGGGGTGAGCTCATTCGCATGAGGGCTAGAATCAGAGATATTCAGCGGTAGGGCAAAAGGCACTGGGAATGCAGCGGGACGCTATCAAAGGCTAATTTTAATGGGAACTCAGGCCTGTTTGATGAACAGCAGCACATTAATCTTAACGTTCAGCGGCTCTTTCTGATTTGCTGTGGGACTGAAAGGACCTGATAGCATGACTTCAAAGAAAAGATCAGACTGTGTGGAACGGTTTAATCATGGTCTAGACTTGTCAGAATGTTAAGAGGTTTCAGATATAAGGTAGGCAAAGAGGACTAGACAGCTGATCAAGTGGCCGACAGAAGGAGCAGCAAGCTTTTTATGGTAATACCTGAACGTGTCTCCAATCCTGTCTTTGAAGTAGACAAAGTCTCTGCAGTCCTGGAGCATCAGGTCTCCGGTGTTAAAATATACATCACCCTCCTTAAAGACATCTCTCAGCAGCTTCTTTTCAGACATGGCCTCGTTTCCCGCATAACCAAGAAACGGGTTGGTGAAAGACACTGGGGCCACCAGCAAGCCTGTTTCACCTGAAACAGCAGAAGCATATCTTCAAGCTCATGTTCAGTATGAAGATCATGAAGGAAAACATAAAGAAAACATGCCACTTATAAAGAAAGACGTACACTCGAGAAATACATACACTACCTCTCAAAAGTTTGGGATCACAGTGAAATGTTCTTGTTTTTAATGGAGTATCTTCCTTTATAACACAACAATGGACTGACGGGTCTCTAAAGAAAGTTGTTTCTTTCTGGTCATTTTGAGTCGGTCAGCAAGCCATCAACTGCTGATGCTTCAGATACTAAACTAACCTAGAATGTTGTTCCCTTTTATACTCACTTATTAGTAGAATGTTCTTCAGCTGTGCATCACAATAGAGCAAGAGTGTCCTAACAACCAATTAGTCCAATAACATCCTTAACTTGGATTGGCGGCCGTACCAGGAGATTTAGACAGAGGACTGAGAATTACTGATAATAGACTATATGTAAAATAAGCCTCTATACAAAAATAGACTTTAATATAAACATTTTTATTCTTTAAAAATCATCTGATACACTTACATTAATTGTGAAATGAACAATATTGTTTGTGAATTGCATGAAAATTGCATGAAATGAAATTCTAAAGTGATCCTAAACTTTTGAGCGGTGATGTATATTCAGATGTTACCTTTGTTCGCTTTTACACAGCGACCTGTGTCTGTTCGGACAGGCTCATATGTTTCCACGTTGCATTTCAAAAATTCAAAAGGTACAGAACGCTGCAACAAAGCAGACAAGGATAAAAGTTATTCCTATCCTACCAATAAGAAATATTTGTACTATATACTATGTACTATATACAGCACTGTCCAACAGTCAACAACACTATTTACTTTTAGCAGTAAGTGTATAATATACAATATAATAAATAATATAATATTCAGCTATTAATAAAGTACAACATAGTAAAATGCAGTAGGTATTATTATCAGGTTTGAAAATTATTTAATGGTTAAAAATCATACTGGTGCCAATACAGTGTATAGTTTACTGTTTTCATTCATTTACCAGATACATTATTTTACATACACACCAGTCAAAAGTTTGGACACACCTACTCTGTTTTTTTCTTATGTGTACTATTTTAATAGTAATAATATTAGTGAATAATTGTGACCAGAATTAAGTATCTGGTTGTGGTTTAAAGAATGTTCATGGCTTCTTTTGGAAATGAGCCTCATTTACTTTGAACATTCTGACCAGCAGCTTCATGAGGAGCCACAGGAGCTGCTTTTCTAAATGGACTGAAGAATCTAGTTTGTTTAAAAAAAGAACAAAATAACAAAAAAAAAGCTTTTTTTTAGTTTTGGAGGTTTTATAAAAATATATGTAATTTTGTATTGAAATAAAAACATTTTTTGTACACATGCGCCACTTAACTATATTAAAGTTCCTTTCGACACTTTAAGATCTGTATCATTTGAAAAATATATATTAAGGTAGATGTGTCCAAGCTTTTGACAGGCAGTGTTCTCTTGTCTGAGATGATGTAAGGCTTTTACATGCTACTGTATGTGCCCTATAATTACATTAGATTTAAATCCCTAAACCCAGCAGATAATAAGCCAATAGCCAGAAATCTGGACTGGGCACTTTCCAGGCGAATTTGGTCAACCTCAAAGTCTGGAAAACATCATTAACCTTGTTGAAATAACTGGCTCGCCCAATGGGTCCAATTTCAGCGGTGTAGTTAAGAAAGCCAATGCTGGCTTCGGTTAAACCGTATCCCTCACGAATTTGTATTTTCTTGAAGCGTCTTGAAAACTCCTTCCAGACGTCCGCTCTAAGACCACTCCCTACAGCAATGCGCACTTTATGTGCCGCCTCCTCTGTACTCTGGCAGTGAGATCGATAAAAAGAATTAGGAGATCATTAGTGCACTCTTATATCAAAGCTAATAAAACTACATGCAACAACATCAGTACTGAAATCCATGTACCGGGTAAAAAATAAACAAGAAACTCGCTTGCAAGAATAAAAATACTGGAATCTTCGGAAACAAGTACAGAAATAAAAGTACCTTGGGTTGATTCACCAAGTATCGACAGAGCTCTCCAATATACTGGAACACTGTTACATCGTACTTGATGCAGTCCTTCCAGAACTGGCTGGCAGAAAACTTCTTCTTCAACACACATGTAGCTCCTGTGATCAAACGAAAAAGGTTGAGGCTGAAGTTTCAATGAGCTGCAAATTTCTACTAGGACTGAGTACTTTACTTCACTACTCATCCAGTCAGTACCAATGAAAGTACTTCAGTACTGTGTACCAAAAAGTACATAATCACCCCAAATGTTTTAGCCTTCAGAGGCCAGAGTGCAAGTTGGGCTGTCAAGTCCTTCACAATACATACCACGTAAGTAACCACGGTAAATCACAAAGACTTATGCTGACCACACACTAGAAGACTTTTAAAAGACTGAAAAGACATTTAATAGACTAAAGTCTGACACCTTCTCACATCTAAAGACTAGTCACAGACTTTTAGTCACAGACTAGTCACAGGCTATGATTTTGCAAAGACTGGGGGTCTTTCAGAGTCACTATTTACAAGACTGCTACTAGATTCCTTTTGAGATTATTTCCCATTTAGATTATTGAAGCCAGCAATATTCAGCTAACATGTATGGCAGTGTTTTAGCCTGTTTAGATTTCGAGGGTTTTAGCGATTTCTGTCCACCGTTTTTCCTAAATGGGAAGACACGACAAAGAGGCACTCTTGCTCGCTCTACAGCTCCACCAGTTTCTCCTCCTTTTCTATCCTCCATGTCTAACTTCTTTACCCACCAGACATTCCAGCCGTGTTGGAGGAGCTGCATGTGGGGCGCGTTCCTTGCAGCTTCCTGTGTGGTGGTGAAAAGAGCTCTCCTATTGATTGTCAAATATGTTCACGTGACTTTTTGCGTGAGTCGAGACTTCAGACTTATGATGATATTAAACACGTTTTATTTTATCGGAACGCTCGGACGAGAAAAAACTGACTTAAACCTGCAGTCATGACCACCTTACACATAAACTATCGAGATGACGCGAGCGCAACTCCAGCAAGACTCACGATTTCATTCTGACACTGGAAATTTGTCTGCGACAGTAAAATCACTTAGAAATTGTTTGGTGTAAGATCAGCATTAACTGGATTGATATAGTTTCACTTTGTAAGTCTATGTAAGCCTCATATGTACAACCTAGACAAGCAATCACTTTCAAGACAAAACCAGTTCTAAAAACAGTAGCAGTTCTCAATGGTCACATTGTATGAGCTTTGGAGCAAATTAGCTCATCTCTTTTACATCCAAAAGATTTAAAGTTGGTACGAAAGCCTAGATTGTCTAAAAGCACCCCTAGAAGAAGTGAACTAGTGATTGTATCCATGTTTAAGGAATAAAGAAATGAGAGGTGCTTAATGAAAACACAAGTAACTTCACCTTGCTGTAAATTAGTACATTCATTTTTCTCGGCCTATACAAAGAATCCTGTTTTTTCTTCCTTCTGCACTTCCCAATCCCAGCCGTGTGGGTACAGACTTCCAGGAATTGTGCATGTTTGTAAACCTATTTGTTACCACACTCTTTCCTGAGGGACATCCTGCAGGGCTTCGAACCAGAGAAACACATATGCCATATGAACCAATGCATGTGTTCAGTATGGACGTACACTCGAGCCTTCAATTAGAACAGACATAAGAGTAATAACGAAGTAATACTTCAGCACCGCTATCAACGTCATACTTTGCCCTCACAACAAAAAAAAACCTGGGGTACCTCATTTAAGAATGTCTCTACATGCAGTACATTAGTACATACCTAGATCAATGCATCCGCCAATCCCCAGGAGAGAGGCCGCCATATGGTACAGTGGCAGAGTGAGATAGAGATTATCGTGTTCGTTGGCCCCACATAGGCGGAGGAAGGCCATGCTCATCAGCGCTTTCATGTGACTGACTCGGGCAGCTTTCGGAAGCCCTGAATGAAAGAGAGCAAAAGATGAGCGTAGCGCTGTGGGGTCCTTAAAATGCAACAAAATGTTTTAATATCAGATAACCGTCACCGAACCCTGAGAGCAACGTTTTGCTGCTGTAATATTAATCTGCGTGAACAAGCAAACTGAGGACTTGGCACAGAAATGGTTTACATACTTCACAGTAGTGGTGATCAATTCCAGATTTTTGTCCAAACAGGCAACACCTCCCAGCCACTCAGAAACTCAGCAGAATGCAGCTTCAATGGCTAAGAAGAACAACTACATATGCTCACAGTCCAGCCCTACGGTCATCCTGAGAGTATGTTCGGTGCACCCTCACAAGAGGATCCCACTAGAAGGTGTGTTTAATTGAGAAGTTGAGATAAACAGACTTTTTAAGAGTGGTCTGATGTGGAACGTTCCATTCTAGAGAAAAGTACCAGCTTAGATAGACACTGTTGATAGACACAGATGACAGTTCTGATGTAATTTTTTTATGAATTCATGGTGGATGGGTGGGCACTGTAAGGATAAACAGTCCAAGATTTATATTTACCACTTTTCCATTTTCAGCATTACTAACAACAAACCAGAGAACATGTGTAGGTTTGTGATTTGTGAATTTGTGCTTTTATTTTTGTGCTCAACCCTCCAAATTCAGTAGTGTGCAAATGTTTTAAGTACTTGGGGACACTGTTATATTTAAAAAAGCCATTTTTTCCAGACAGGAAGCTTTTATTTTCTCAGCAAACACTCTATTGTTTAAATATTCAAACAGTATTAATAGAGTAAGTAGTGATTTTATATGTCAGTGTGTTTATTTAACCCTTTCCAAGCTTCTCCTTGTGGAAACAACCCAGTATTATTTACAGCTCTCATCTAATACCTGCTTTGACTGCTCAGTACTTCATTAAGCTAAATCAAGATTGCTGCTGAAAGAGCTGAATACATTCATACAAAGTCTAAAATCTGAAACTAAACTTTGTAATATGAGATTTTTATGTTACTTTGTATTGCATTTATGATTACTTACATCTGTTCTAATGATATCTAGTGTTTGTGTGGGTGAAAATACACTTATTGCTAAGATAAAGGATTTTAAACATAAAGCATAGGCACCTAATGCTCTCACACAGTAGTGTATATATAAATATAACTGGGATAGCCGAGTGCAGTGTGCATATCCAGTCTTTGTCAGTATATAGTTTAGTTTAGCAGCGTGATGGATGCTGGGAAGAGGCTGTTCTTGAGTAGACTGGTTCTGGCACAGATGTTCCTACAGTCCTCTGAGCAGAAATTATAAATACAGGTTAGAGGTTATGCTGTCATTAGCTTTGGAAAGAAATCAGCGTCAGTAAGTCTCTCTCAAACAAAGCATCACGGCACATCACGGCACAACCATTTCACTTCATTTACATTCATTCATTTATTCACATTTAAATGATCAATGATGTAAAAGAACTGGTGGAAATCCTCTAGAAGGTATTTGCACTGCTACACACTTTCCTGCACTACAGTCTTGAATATTCCGTCTTATTAAAATACTGCAATGCAAGTTATTCCTCAGGGCACACAGCCTAGTGTGAAGCACTAAGTGTGTCTTCATGGTTTTAAAAAACACAGGAAAACAGTAAGTGCTTAAATATATCAAAGCTTTACATGAAGACCAAAGACCATACAAGCAGTGAGGCGCACTCTGCGTCTGCCAGGCTCACACTGGGAAGCTCGTGGGCTTTATCTTTTTTTGGATAAGGGTGGAGCGCCACTCCGCTGCTGCTCCGCTCCGCTTGGGAAAAGAATGTTTTCGCACACAAAATTCCAGCATCCTAACCACATCCTCCGCCCGTCAACAAAAGGAAAACAGCTGGAAAGTACCTGTGGTGCCTGAAGTAAAGATGAACAGGAAGGTGGACGTGAGGTTTGGCGGGGGCACGTCTATTTGCGGCTTCTCCGCCGAGGCCGGCTCTACTTTGTCCAGTAACGTGCGGACGTTCTGATACGTTGAGCTTTCAGCCATCACCCACACGTCAATCGCGTTGTCTGAGAGGGCTGGCAGGACGTCATCCAGATGCTTGATTAAATCTGGGGAGAAATGAGAACATGGCCATTGGGTTTTATTTAGAGAGCTAATCTGTGTATAAGTCTTTTGCAAACAAACGTGTATATATATATATATATATATATATATATATATATATATATATATATATATATATATATATATATATATATATATATATATATATTATAGACCAACATCACGTTAAGCCTTTTTACGCAAGCAGATCTCTGGCCTAGTGGTCTGCGGCACGTTTGAACTTTATTCCTGTACAGGCTGCTGATGAGCCCATAGAGAGTTTCCCAGTAACGCGATCGCTTTTTCCTTCCAGATACAGATCTTTACGCAGGCTACAGGCCAAGTGTTTTAAAGGAGACCCAGTAGGAATGATTGGATGAGTCACAGAAGGCAAAGGGATTCAGATTTTATCCCATTAAAGCTGCTTTAATCATGGGTAAATATAATGTACTATCTATGCAACATGCATTTAAGTTACTGCGTATAATGTTTATATACTGCATTCTAGGGGTGTGTTTAAAAAAAAAATCGATTTTTCAATTCAAATCGATCTTCATTTGAATAATCTGATATCGATTCATATAAACCTGAGATCAACCTTTAAAATTAGCATTCCAGCCCCCCAACCCCAAGTCTCGCGTGATCTGCTATTGTTTTTCCACGTACATCAGTTAAGCATGGCTGGAGCACAAGTGAAGGCACCCCAGAACTTGAAAGCTGATATCTGGCTACATTTTGGATTCAGAAACCAAGACGGTATATAAACATATAAACACTAATGTTTTTAGTAATGGTAGGTTGGGTGTTCCTTGCACATTTACCACATTAGTTAGAAAATCTCTTTTCATGTTCAAACAAAACATATTATTGTAACTGAAATACCCCTAAATGAATCGATATTGAATTGAATCGAATCAAATCGGAAATCGAATTGAATTGGGACCTTGTGAATCGGTGAAATCAGTGGCGATACCCAGCCCTACTGTTTTTACATTACCACCCCACCTTGCATTTTATCACAAGCACCATCACTGTGCTTTATAACCACAGCCGGAAGACTAGGAAACACAAGGGCTCCAACAATATTTAGCCAGTCTCTTAAAAAAGGGTTACGTCTTGAAATGGAACAGTGCCTTAAGACTTAAGCTCCTTTGCTGATAGATGATGGATGTAGTAGGACATTCCTTTGCAGTTCTACTGCGAGCCCAGGATCTGGAGCTGATGCCTTTTTGTCTCCAAACTAATTTGTTTCTGGTAGCTAATTTTACTCCTACTTTAGTTATTATTTCATGAAAGTAATATTTTTTCTTTTGTCTGACTTTTGGCTAAACCCAACACGGAGAACCTAACAACAAACGCAGCATCCAACTGGCCGGTTTCCTAGACATGGATTAAGCCTAGTGTTACTAAACGGGACGTATAATGCTCTTCTGTTTTTTCCCCACTTTCCTTAATGTGTTATGCAGCTTTGTGTGCGTGTAAAAAGCCCAAAGTACACGCCAGAGGGAGAAACTCTCTCCCACAGTAAGCACTTCTCTCAGCTGAGAAACACCTACTGGAACTTCCATCCTTTACTCTGTTACAATGTGATGTCATCACATAACATAATCCTTACTGCCCACCTACCAGCTAGCCTGAGACACAACATCACACAATGCACAGACAGATTAAAAAAAAAAAAAAAAAAAAAAAAAAAAAAAAAAAAAAATCAACCCTCATCACTCTGAAACTTCTTGCTCTAGTCTAGCTTGTGAAGGAGAATCAGGTCTATTAACTTGTTCAACCTGACTTTCAGGATCGGACTCTGGCTCAAACAGATACAGAAGAACTGGCGATATTTTAAGAATACCACAGACTTTGTAGCATTAAGCCACTCTCAAAGTTGACCAATCAGAGGGGAGTGGACAAGCTGACTGAAGAGAGCACTGACTCAAGTGAATCTCTTCTAGTCAACGCCGCAAATACAATAATGAATGATGAAAATTAGCATAATATGTCAATTTTAATTGTAATATAGTGAGTCACCACTAAGAAATCTTTTAGATTGAACATTTTTGATTCCCTGATAAATAAAGAACAAACAAACAAATAAAATAAATATGGACATTTTTAAAAAGTGTGTGACGGAAGGCACACAGAATTTTTGACAGCAGATTTTAAATGTGTACATTTGAAATATATTTCAGGTGTTTATTTGTGATACGTTAACATTTCAATTTTAGAGAATGAAGCACAAAGACACGCTACTTTATTCTGACCTACAATGTGTATATACTGGAGCCAATCTGGGCGGCATACAATCAGTTCCGACTGCCAACCCAGATCAGACTTTTGGCATATCCAGATTGTGTCCAGGTTGATTTTTTGAAAGTCTGGAAAGCATGAAAAATGACATTTTTGCAAATTGGATCCAAACCACATTTAGAGGTGGTCTAACATGTCACTCCAGTTGGATGTTTAGAGACGCGTCTCAGTCTGGATGCTCTAGACGCTCAGTGTGTTTTGAATCACTTTTAACACAACAAATAAGGACGATGTCAAATATAAGTGCTGGGACTTTCTGTTTCGTTACTAACACCTACATCAGTAGTCACTAATAGGTGGGCCGCAGCCCAGAACCAGACCCAGACATTGTCCATTCTCCAATACACTATTGAGAATGATTTAATTTTGACTGAGCTTTTCTTTTCTCTACGATATACGGGCTTTACAGCGCAGTGAACACATAGACCAATCGCATGCCCTCTAAGATCACCAAAGGCTCTCCTTAGCCAATCAGATCTGTGCACAAAACAGAAAACAGAAAAGTCAACAGAGAAAACTGACTGTTTCTCTATAAATAAACATTTAAGATGTACTTATTTCAAAAGCATTCAGTTTTTTAAATGTAGCCCTTGTTTTTACTTGAAGTGAGGAAAAACTTTTATTTGGAACTTCATTTATATTTTACACTGTTCAGCATTTAAACAGCAAATATACTGAAATATACTGAACGGTATGTGTGATGTGTTGGTGTTTCAGTAGCTGATGGTATAAGATGCTGATACTAGACTACTTCAGTAAACAGGATACACCACTGAATCAGAACACAAGTTAGAAATGATGACGGTCCGGACCAGCCTGAGGAAATCTCCTCTAACTGGACCTTACTGAACTCTAATTAAACACCTCTGACCTACATCATTATCACAGCAAGCCATGTGAACAGGTTGGTGATGTCTGGACACATAAATCCAATCTGATCACCAACAGTGTGGACAGTCTCCAAAGATCTGACATGAGAAATGAACCCGATGTGTTTGCAGTGTGAACGCAACCCAAAATCAAAACGTGTTTAGAGAATCGAATCTTTAGGTCCGAATCGAAAACCGTATCGAATCGAAAACCGTATCGAATCGAAAACCGTTTGTATCGTTCCGTCAGGTATTATCAAGAAAGCCGAGCTCGGAGCGAAACACGGCGTTTACTCTCAGCTGGTATGTGAGCAACAAGCTAGAACAAGCTGACTGGAGGCTTCAGTACTGACTGAGTGAGGAGGAGGAGGAGGAGGAGAAGGAGGTCAGTCAGTGAGCTGCACGGTGCTAGTAGCTACGCTAGTCTCGCTCACTGACAGTGTTTCCCCTCAGAGAAAACAACAACCGACACGTTGCGCCTCAGAGAGAAAGTTTTACCCCGCCGACCGTAAACGCGACCACCTACCTGCCCCCACGACCAGAGACTTGGCCCCGCAGGTCCGAAGGCAGTGCTGCAGCGCTTTGGGTCTGATGTTGGAGTTGAGGAAGGCGACCTCGCAGCCCAGCTTGCAGAGCCCGAACCAAACGCACACGAAGTCCGGCTCGTTGCTCATCCACACCGCCACGATGTCACCATGTTTGAAGCCCGCCTCAGCGCCGAAGACGTTGGCGAACTTGTTGCTCCGCACGTCCACGTCCCCGTACGTGAAGACCTGCTCCTCAAACGCGATGAAGGGCTTCCCGGGGCTTATCCGCGCCCGGTGGACGAAGCGGTCGAGGTAAGTGATAACCCCCCGCCTCATCCTCGCCATGGTCGCCTTCCTGACCTCCCAAAGCTTGAGGTAATAAATCAAGTCGTCCCAAAAGTAGGGACAGAACATCCTCTGCACGAGCCAGAGAGCAGCGACGCCCGCCACGAGCGCCGAGAGCGTCCAAGAAATCATCCTCGACCGACCACACGGACGCGACTTGATCTCCGCGGATGCTCGAGGGCTCTGAGGGTCGTTGTTGTGCGAAGCCGTAATGTCGCTAATATTTAAATGCCTTCACGCGCCACAGCGCATGCTCAGTGCGCGGCTCCCGACCCCCGTTACACTACACTCTATAACAGCGACCCGGGGCCGCTTTAAGACCCGTAAACTCACTTCACACAAAGTTCCCAAAGAGTTACACAAAGTTCCCAAAGAGTTAGTAAAGAGTTACACAAAGTTCCCAAAGAGTTAGTAAAGAGTTACACAAAGTTCCCAGAGTTACACAAAGTTCCCAGAGTTAGTAAAGAGTTACACAAAGTTCCCAAAGAGTTAGTAAAGAGTTACACAAAGTTCCCAAAGAGTTACACAAAGTTCCCAGAGTTAGTAAAGAGTTACACAAAGTTCCCAAAGAGTTACACAAAGTTCCCAGAGTTAGTAAAGAGTTACACAAAGTTCCCAAAGAGTTACACAAAGTTCCCAAAGAGTTAGTAAAGAGTTACACAAAGTTCCCAGAGTTAGTAGAGTTACACAAAGTTCCCAGAGTTAGTAAAGAGTTACACGAAGTTCCCAAAGAGTTACACGAAGTTCCCAAAGAGTTACACAAAGTTCCCAAAGAGTCAGTAAAGAGTTACACAAAGTTCCCAAAGTTAGTAGAGTTACACAAAGTTCCCAAAGTTAGTAGAGTTACACAAAGTTCCCAAAGAGTTACACAAAGTTCCCAAAGAGTTACACAAAGTTCCCAAAGAGTTACACAAAGTTCCCAGAGTTAGTAAAGAGTTACACAAAGTTCCCAAAGAGTTACACAAAGTTCCCAGAGTTAGTAAAGAGTTACACAAAGTTCCCAAAGAGTCAGTAAAGAGTTACACAAAGTTCCCAAAGTTAGTAAAGATTTACACAAAGTTCCCAAAGAGTTACACAAAGTTCCCAAAGAGTTAGTAAAGAGTTACACAAAGTTCCCAAAGTTAGTAAAGAGTTACACAAAGTTCCCAAAGAGTTACACAAAGTTCTACAGGAAGTGCAAACACTGTGGTTAGAAATTTGAGCTAACATTGTGATTATTTTTCCTAAGGTGTGGCCACAAATTACTATATTGAGGTCATATATATATATATATATATATATATATATATATATATATATATATATATATATATATATATATATATATATATATATATATTGCTGTACTGAGACCATAAGTGTTCATACTGAGTCCGCAACTAACTATATTGTTGCTGTCCAAAATAGTATCTCCAAAATAGTAACTTTACAGCAGAGAATGAAAACCATCTTAACTGGCAATGTAAGTCAATGAAAAGAGGTTTTATTCCAAGTGATTTTGGAGCATTTCTCATTCATCATGAAACTCAAATGTCATGATAAAGGGCAGCTGTCATGTTCAAATGATATAGAACATTTTTGATATAGAACAAAAAGCCACGAGTTACTGTATTGAGGCCATAAATGATTATAATACAGCCACAAATTATTGTTTTATTGAGGCCGCAAATTAGAATATTGATGCTATAAACTATTATAATAAAGCCACAAGTTACAATATTGATGCCATTATTTATAATTTTGATTATATGTAAAATACAAGGCCATTAATTATTATATTAAGGTCACAAATTAATATATTGTGGCCACAAATTTATATATTGTGGCCACAAATTAATATATTGTGGCCACAAATTTATATATTGTGGCCACAAATTAATATATTAAGGCCCCAATTTGAAAAAAACTGAACCATATCATTACAGAAGCTCAGCAGAAATCAGTAGAAAGAGTACTGTTTATAGAGATGCACATGACTTACTGTGTTTGAATTAGTTGACTGGCTGAAATTTGTTTGTATTTTCAAAGGAAACTCAGCAAACTCTAAGTATTTTTTTTATAAATTCCTATACACATTTGTTTGCTTAATACTGCCACTGTGCGAAAACAATTTGGAGCCAGTGTTGATATCCAATATTTATCAAGTACATACAATAAAAATAAACAGCATGACAACCAGGATACTGCTATATGGAAAAGAATATTATTATAGACATAATGCTCATTAATCAATCCCATTAACAATCCCATTAGCAATCCCATTAGCAATCAATCCCATTATCTCTGAAAATCAATACTATAGTGTGTCAATGTGACATGTTTACGTGGTTTAAAGGGCATTCCAGCCTAAAACCTAAAACTTTCAGCATAAAACTACGTGTTATTTGTGATATTGTGTATTTTTCTGTACTGCAGCACTACATTCATCATCCTCATCACAGTTATCACATATTCATTTTGTGTATTAATGTCCAGCCTGCATTACACAAACACACCATAACACACCATCTATCCAGTGTGGAGCACAGCGGGATGGGTTCCCCTGTTTAAGTCTGGTTAGAGGTTTCTTCCTCTTGATCTGAGGAAGTTTTTTGTCTTGCCACTGTTGCCCCTGGTGATGCTCACTCTGGGTTGGACCCGAGTTTTCTGTAAAGCTGCTTTGTGACATCTGTTGTGAAAGGCACTATAAAAAGAAACCAATCTCAACCTTAACCATACATCAAAGAGACAGAGGTGTTAAACGTATTGCCCCACACCAACATATCTTTGATTGTTGATGACTTCAAAGATAATAACCCACAGGGTGCTGTATGTGACCTTGGTCCATTAAGATAACACTCTGATTACAAAGGCAGATGCCACCCAGCAACCTTTAAACACATAGATTATGTTTTTTTTTCTTTTAAACTCAAGAAAATGCAAGAGCAGAGTTAAATTGGGTGGTTATAGTCGCCTCCCATGACTTAATCAGCACACAAGAGTAATAATTCTGAGGTAGATTTGTTGTTGGACAAAGGTAGTGATGTCACAGGAGCAGAGTACAAAGCCAAATACATATATAAGCACTGATCAGATCAGAGTATAACAATTCAAAACTTTTCTTTTTTCACTTTTCAACTTTTTAATACCATGATTGAATTATTAATATTATTATTATTATTATTATTATTATTTATTTATTTTTTTAAATTATCACATTACCCAAATAATTACTTTAACATGTGTATTAAATCACATAAATTTGAATAATATTAGCCACACAATAACTATACACTTTATGGCCAAAAGTATGTGGACACCTACATCATATCCATATACACGTGTTGGACATCCCATTCCAGTGGGGTTGCCCTCCCACTTAGCAGCTATAACAGCCTCCCCTCTGCTCACCATCTGGGGGTCAGGTACTGATGTTGAGCAAGAGGCCTGACTCACATTCAACATTCCAGTTTATCCCAGAGATGTTCTTTGTAAATGAATTCTATTTAGTTTCTCCACACCAAACTCAACCAAATGGTTTATGTTTATTTTTGCTCTTATTAAAGCCAGTCAGTCATCTCTTGAATATGTTTTGTTGCTATCCAGGTGCATCCCTTTATGGCCACAGTATAACATCTACTAATAGCTACTTCCAGCATGACAACGAACCATGTGACAAAGCTAAATGTCATCTTAAACTGATTTTATAAACATGACAATGAGTCACTAGATCTGAATCCAATAATAATCCTGAAAACTCTGAAGGAAAACTTTGATGCAGTCATGTCAACAGGGACCAGACTCTAAAAGAAATCTTGTGGAACCCATGCCACAAAGTACTGAGGCCTACACAGTATTAGTGTAGTGTTCCTAATAAAGAGTATTGGTGAGTGTATGTATGTCCTGAAGTCTGCTAGTGACCCCAACAGGAAATGCAACCTAAACCTGAAATGAAGTTCACTTCATCAGCCACATGGTGGCGCCATAGTACAAGGAAAGGCGTCTTTGCTTTTGTAACTGAAATGAAAAGACCCTAGTGAAACGTAACTGACCTATATGTGGAACCTTGCTGATATGAAGTCGTTTATTATTTATTTTTTATAAATTAGACTTATTCAGAGATATATTCAGTTTATCAGGCTCTAAATAAGTCTAGCTTAATAAGGCAGCTTAAGTCTACAAACATTTATCACTGAAATACACCCAAATCATAAGGGCAGTATTCTAGTTCTTCATATTCAGTTTACAACTATTTGTTGAGACTTTTTAAATAATCTAATGTATAATAGCTCTAACACACCCACTGCACATCCTTCAGGTGCACCTACTGCAAGAGGTCCTCATTAAGCTTGTTTGCTTTCACTGACTAAAGAAAGAATCCCATTGGTACATTTTGTTTGTTTCACTGCTGCTGGCTGACTGAGAGTCATCTGACCTTAAAACCATTTACTCTGGCCTTAAAAGTCTGCTGTGCACTTATACAGGTTAATTCAGTTACCAATGAAATCATGTTTTGCAACATGTTTTGCAACGTAGTGCCATGTCTGTTATTTAAATGCATTAGTCTAAGGTTGTACAACCCTAACCTCCTGCCCCACATGACTACCTTCCTCCAGTGTTTACATGCTCCTGACCACTTTGATTAGGTGGATGTGGTGTGTTTGATTAAACTCTGTGCAAGTGCAGTATAGGCCAAAAGTGAAATAGCTTACAGTGGCTGATCTTGCAATATTTGAGATTTAGTCCCTTTACTGCCAATTACATTATTAAAAACTAAAATAAATAAATCAAATTATTCTTAAGTAAAAAAAAAACCAAACAGAATAAAACATGCCTTTGTTATTCAGGGTCTATGAAGTGTGTCCCATCATACTATAGAACACAAGTTCCTTATGAGACAGTAGGTTCATTCAGAAGAAGCAGCCTTAAACCAATTTTACTGACACTTAAGTCATCATATTTATATCTATATCTATATAGATCTGCTGGAGATGTATATAGAAATGTAAGGTACTTATAAAAGTACTTATTAGTACTTACTTAAAAAGTACTTATTAGTTTTATGGTATGTTATATAATTTTTTGTTTCTTTGTTTTTGCCATTCTTTAGTTCCTAATACTGCAAATTGTTTATTTATAAATCACCATTTTCTTTATTCCTCAAATCAGTCTGTACTGATATGTACATGTGGATTAGGCTAAATAGGTGTATATTTGTTGACATCACAAAAACAATTGCTTAAAAACCTAGCTGGCACAGTTTCAGTATATGTTGTCTGTATAAACTTGGGAGTGAAGTAATAACAGGATCTATTGTGCTCATTTTTAAGGTTTAGTTTTATTTTGAGGGTCTACCAGAATAGATTTACATGTGTCAAGATTTTTTTTCAGACTATAATCTGTATTCACCCTCTGTCTGCTGTGGCTGGTTATTCAATGGCATCAGTTCTGCTGTAACAGTTTGAGTCGGAGTCCGATTCTGAAAGTCAGGCAGAACAAGTTGGTAGCTGTACCTTCACAAGCTTGACGGGAGCAGGATTCAGTTTCAGATAAGTGAGTTTTTACTGTTTTAGCTCTCTTTGCCTTGTGTGAGGGTGTGCTAAACTTGCTGGGCAATAGGGATTGTGTTACGAGATGATGTCATCTTGTCAACTAAGATAAGGGCTGGAAATCCAACAATTTCAGGCAGCTGAGAAAAGTGTTTTCTGTGGGAGTTTCTCCCTCTGTACTTTGACCTTTATAGCTTTGCAGCATATTTACATGTATGTAAAGTGATACAACACACTTAAGGAAAGAGATTACTTGGAAAAGCATAATAAGGCATGTCCGTACATCAAACTCTTTAATTACATGTGTATGAGGACAGTTTTACATGTTGGGGGCATTTTATCTTTTTTATTCTATACATTGGAGAGTGATACATTAAGAACTGAATGTTAGGTGGTCCAGGTATGCGTAGGTAATGAGATAAAATGCAATATAATTTGTATATTGCCAGTAAAATGTATGCATTTTATAATACTTAATACAGTACTGTGAAAAGTCTTAGTCACCCATTTTTTTATTGTTTACTTTTTTGTCTTAGCAATAAGTGTATTGTCACCAGTAAGAACAGAACAGATATCATTAGAGCAGATGTAAATAAGCATAAATACAATACAAAGTAACATAAATATCTTATTGTGAAAGAAGTAGATCATATCTTGAGCTCCAGTTTAAAGAAGCCCAAGACATTGTATGAATTTATTCAGTTCCTTCAGCAGCAATCTTGATTTAGCTTAATGAAGTACTGAGCAGTCAAAGCAGGTATTAGATGAGAACTGTAAATAATACTGGGTTGTTTCCACAAGGAGAAGCTTAGAAAGGGTTAAATAAACACACTGACATATGTAAAAGCACTACTTACTGTATTAATACTATTAATATTATTTGAATATTTAAAATGCAAATAAAAGCTTCCTGTCCCCAAATGCCTAAAACCTTTGCACAGTACTGTATATCCAGATTATACAAGGAAAAGAAACATAGACACATCAAATCTTACTGTGTTGTGATAATAGTTTTTTTCAATCAATATGTTTATTATGTTTTTTGGATTCTCACCAATAAATCAAGCTTACATATAACATAGATGCGTTAGTACAATTTAAACCTCCCCCACAACAGTCCCACCAAACCCTATACCCCAAATCATTAGCCCAGCAGTGCTTATACAAAAAAAACAATAACATACGAGTATGTTTAGTGTACATGTAAATAAATAGTAGCTACAACCTAAAACAAGAAAACCTTCCCAAAAAAACCTTTCTCAAACAGAGTTTTGTTTTCTTTAAACTAACAGTATTTTATGAGGAGGGATGTAGAGAGTTATGAGTAATGAGAACTTTCAGAGATCAATTCAGACGGACTTTGTTCCTAAAAACCAGGAATACAATTAGAGGCTGTTAGAGCAGCCGAAATTAATTCTCAAATAGAAATAATGATATAAGTAAAAATAAAAGTGCATTCATATAAAGCAACTTAAATAAATGTACAAAATTATCAGGTTAAAAAATCTACAGAAGTACTGAGTAAAGTAAAAAACTGCAGTGGACCCTCTTAAAAAATCCAGCATCTTTTAGCACAGGAACTGACATATTTATGGCTCAGTTTTTTTTTTTGTTATTATTATTATTATTATTATTATTATTATTATTATTATTATTATTATTATTATTATTATTATTTTAGGCTAAAATAAAGTGCTCAATCTCCGAAGTCAAAGATGTGACAATCACAGATTTTGTCAACAGCAAAACAGAATGAAGTTAAACCCAGAAAAAGGAGTTAGTGAGTAAATATGAATGACTGAACTGTAACTGGGTAAAAAGTTAGATTCCTTTACTCACTAATATACTTGAGTAGAAGTAAAAGTATTACTATCTGAAAATAAAAATCCATCAGTGGCACGAGTACATGTACTTGAGTAAGTGTACGTAGTTACTACCCACTTCTGAATAATTACATATTTAATTACTAACTTTACTTTTTAGTTGTTCAACCGGGCGTTCCTGTTATTTATGAAAGAAATATGAAATAATGTATCGCCACGATGGCAACTTTACAGGAGAAAACAAAAACCTTCTGCAGTTTTAGTGTAAGTCAAAGGAACCTGAATGATTTTCAAGCTGTTTTAAAGTGTTTCTATTGGTCCATTCATCATAAAAAATTTCACACAGGCAGCCGTTGTATTTAAATAATGTAGAAGTGGACAAAAATGGAAATACATGGACAGCAACGATATTAAACTACTGACTAACTCCACCTCCAAAGACACCCTAGTCTAGAGTGCTAATTATGTCTATTTGTGAATATCCTTCATAAGCTGTATATATATATACGATATATATATATATATATCACAGTGTAAACTTCATACCTTCATCATGAACTTCTCACACAATGTAAACAGCAGCCGTCGTATTTAAATAAAAAACGTACAAAAATGAAGATCTTTTTTTTCTGGATCTTCTTTAATAAGAACTGAAAGTAGTTATGTTTTATTGCAGGTCTGTTAAGCTGCTAAACGTTTCTGGTGCTGTTGTTTGTTGGGTGTGACAGGAGGACCAACGGCAACCGCGCTTTCTGACAGTCACTGATAAAAAAATAAAACCCAGAACCATCCATTCGGCTCGCTGAAGGACACGCCCATCTCGAGGACACGCCCATTGACAACGTAGGACGCGCCCCTACCAGTCGAACGCCACGCCCACTCGTAAATCACTGAAAGACACGCCCTCCCCCAACCCACATGGCGTAAGGATGGACACGCCCACTCTTCGAGACCACATGTGGAAAACACGCCCATCTGGTTGTACAACAACACGGGTCACGTGACGCCGAGCGCCTTTCATAAATGTGCGATAAGGAGAGTGCAGCAGGCTCTGAGAAGCATGCGCGTCTGCGCTTAAACAGCGGCGACTCCTCCAACTCTTTCTTTTCTCTCTCTGTCGTTTTTATTTAGGGGGACAGAATCATGTTTTTCTCCGTAACGTGGGCGACTGCGCTCCTCACGGGGATCTTCTCGGCGCATCTCGCTCAGCGCCTGTGTTTCCCCTACTTCTGGAAAGATCTCTTCTACCTGCTGAAGGTGATCCGCTACGGAGTTCGGCTGGAGCTCTACAAGCGGTCCAACAAGATCGTAACCGTGATGGACAAGTTCGTCCAACAGGCGGGACGGATCCCCGACAAGCCCTTTCTGGTGTTCGAGGGCGAGACGTACACGTACCGTCAGATAGAAGAGAGGAGCAACAAGGTGGCCCGCGTGTTCCAGCAGCACGGAGCGGTGAAGAAAGGGGACACGGTGGCGATGCTGATGAGCAACGGGCCGGACTTCGTCGCCGTCTGGTTCGGGCTGAGCAAGCTGGGCTGTGCCGTGGCTTTCCTCAACACCAACATCAGGTCCAGATCCCTGCTGCACTGCTTCAACTGCTGCGGAGCCAAGCTGCTGGTGGTCGGTGCAGGTAAGCACAGCGAAACGAAAAGAGCGGGCCAGGGTTGCCAGTCGATGGAAAAAATCCGCGCTTTTGTCTGATGACGAAAAGACATGGATGTGTCAGTCTAAGCTTCTCAAACTTCCACACTGAAAGTGGGACAGTGGGCTAGCTTCCCTCCTTCAGAGAAACAGGCACTCCTTGTTTCCAAGTTGGCGGAAACAGCCGCTCTATATCTCCACAACTCACTCCACCCATCTGCTGCTCCAGAGTGGAGAGCTTCGCGCAGAACCTCATGATCAGAAAGTTCATCTGCGCGTTTAAAAAGTTTAAAATGAGGGTTAATCCTGGCATTATGTGCTGTTAGGTTTAACTGCTATACCAAGCCTAGGTTTAAACCTTTCATTACTAACTCTTTGCCAGCCAGCTTGAAGCCACTAGCCTAGAAGTCACTAAGACTCGTTGACCACCATCGGAGGAGCATTAATGCTATAGCACAGCAGTATGTGTTTTTAAAGGGGAAATCCACCTGTTTTTTGAAAATTCATCACAATTCATCACGTCAGTGAGAGAGGTTTGGTGTGACATGTTTTGTTCTAGAGAAACCTGCTATCTTGCTAAATGAATTCTGGTGATAGGAACCAGACATCCACCTCTTAAAGCTCACTAACAGATAGTTCTTAAATAAAAGGTTATGAATACACAGCGTGAGATGTTGTTTGTGGTTGTTTTGGTACAAAAAAAGTTTATTTAATTCATTCATTTTAATCCATTCTTGGTGGAGGGATACATGCAGGGTGTTGCAGAGCAAAATAGTCCTCAAAGAAAATTGATTTTTTCAGATTTATGACTATCATCCCATCATCAGTATTGCATGTAAAAACACAGGAAGCCTGAATAGGTTTATTAATGGTTTTGAATAATTAATAAAGTGGTTATATTCGTGCTGTAGACGTTGAGACTCTTGGTTCCATTCACCAGCACTGTAAAGAAAATCTGTAGTCAGTAAGTTTACCTGCTAATGAACTATTTCACATCAAAACTCTCTGAATGACTATTTCTCAGCCACTGAACTGTGCAGAGATTTTGTTGGTGGAATTGTCCTTCGATTGTAACAGTTAGTTGGTTAACAAAGGCAGCAGTCCAGCTGTACACTGACAGGCAAACCTGAGAAACGGTGGAGAGACCTAATCTAAGGAGGGTGGCAGCCAGAGGTCATCAGGCTTGCCTGTTTGTGAACTCTGCTGAGGTGAATTCATTTAGCAAGATAGCAGGTTTCTCTACAACAAAACATGTCACACCAAACCCTTCTAACTGACATAATGAATTATGATGAATTAAAAAAAAACACATACTGCTGTGCTATAGCATTAATGCATCACCAATAGTCAATGAGTCTTAGTGACTTCTAGGCTAGTGGCTTAATTAATTAACTGGTGGTTGGCTTTGTTACAGGTGAATGGAAATGAGTGGGAGCACACCAGTACATCAGTGTGCCTCAGCAGTGCCTCAACTGTTCACAAAATGTTGTCAAAATGTATAGTCGGTCAAGATGCTTATTCAAGATTCAAGATTCAAGAGTTTTATTGTCATATGCACAGCAGAACAGACAGTTACACTGTACAATGAAATTCTTACTTTGCTGCTCCTCCATTCACCAAGGAAATAATAAAAGAAGAAATAATAAAGAAATAATAAAAATATAGACAAAATATACAAAGTATAATAATATAAGTCAAAGTAAACAAAAGTATTTTTTATATAGTTAAAAATAGGTAATTATTTACAAATACAAATATATAGTTATTTACAAATACAAATATATAGTTATTTACAAAACTGCATCTTTAGTATTGCACTGCAGCTGGAAGTCTTGAGTCATCCAAAAAGGTTGCTTGCTAGTTACATTAGGCTTGTAGCTCCAGTGCAAAACTAAAGAGGCAAACTTCACACACCAAACAAGTCTCAGCTCATCAGCTACATTTGGGATATTGGGGATAGCTTTGTGCATTACTGGACTAGTCCTTTAAAGGGTTAATGCCACCATTTTTTTATAACCAATTAGGTGGTTTGATGTGAGGTACAGCAGAGAAACGAGCACAGTCAGAATGGTTCACAGCAGAGGTGGTGATAGGTGGCAAACATCTGAAGAGATTCATGCCTTTAAAATTCCCACCCAGAAAGTTATAACAGGATATGCTGATTGATGCATGAGTAGTTGTTTAGTTTTGAGATCAGGTTTTGGCCTAAAATTATTTAAGTCGTGCATTTAGGGTACATGCAGGCAGTATTATCCACAGATAAAGCTTATTTTCTCATAAGCTTCATAATTGGACTATTAAGGTAATTCTATATAATATACAGAAGATACATGTGAGATAACTGGTCCTTTTAGATAATCAATAAAATGTCTATATTTGCGACCCTCAACACATCAACACTATTGTAAGGAAATTTGAGTGTGAACCTTTTCACATCACACCACTCCGATGGACTTTATTTACATCTCAGCAGTTGACTTATATAGAATTTTGAAAAGTCGGTGAAATTCCCCTTTAATCTCGTAACGTGCGTTGTGGGTCTGGCTGCTGCATGCCTCAGCTTTCACTATGCAGAATTCCTCCTTACTGCTCTGCTGTATATGTGAGCCCCCATACGTGGCCTCCAGCTTTCCTGTTAGGACGTGGCGCTGAGCCTACAGCTCAGGAAATACAGTACTGGATCTCTGGAGATGGTGTTATAACAGGAAGCAGCAATCACGGACTTCGGTTGTGAAACGGCAATGTCAAGAAAAGAAAAAACACCTCCTTCAATCTCAGATCTTAGCAGATGCCATATGGAGGTTTGTTAGCCTGGAGTCTTGTGTCTGTTCCTGGAAGTACAGTACAGTGCAGATTTAGGCAGTACTGAAACTGTGAATAAAAGTTTGTTACATGTTTAATCATTCACAACTTAAAATACTCACGACTTTAAAATGCCCGCTCACATGTACCAGTAAGATAATATAGAGTATAAGATATCTGAAATATTAAGGAATGTGTATAAGGTGAGAGCGAGATTAAACAAATATAAGAAAGATAAAGTATATACTGAGATAATGAAAAGAAGAAGTGGATGAAATGAATGAAAGTGCAGTGAGTACTTTGTAACTGAACAGAATCTGTGTATGATATGGGTGTGTATGATGTGTGGGTGTAAGTTCTGTGTGTGTGATGTGTGTGTGTGTGGGTCCTGTGGATGGTGTGTGTTTCTGGGTATGAGATGTGTGTGTGGGTCCTTTGTATGAGGTGTGTGTGTCTGAGTATGGTGTGTGTGAGTCCTGTGGATGGTGTGTGTGAATATGAGGTGTGTGTGTGGGGGTCTTGTGTGATGTGTGTGTGTGGGTCCTGTGTATGTTTGTGTGATGTGTGTGTGTTTTTCTGGGTATGAGGTGTGTGTATGTTTGATGTGTGTGGGTCCTGTGTATGGTGTGTGGGTCCTTTGTATGATGTGTCGGTGTCTGAGTATGGGGTGTGTGTGTGTGAGTCCTGTGGATGATGTGTGTGTGTATGAGGTGTGTGTGTTTGTGTGATGTGTGGGTCCTGTGTGTGTTTGTGTGATGTGTGTGGGGGAGGGGGGGCGGGATTGGTCCTGTGTATGTTTGTGTTGTGTGTGTGTGGGGGGGGGTCCTGTGTATGTTTGTGTGATGTGTGTGTGTGTGGGGGGGGGTCCTGTGTGTGTTTGTGTGATGTGTGTGTATGAGGTGTGTTTGTGTGTGATGTGTGATGTGTGTTGGGTCCTGTATGAGTGTGTTTGTGTGGTGTGTGTGTGTGTGTGTGTGTGGGGGGGGGGGGGGGGTCCTGTGTATGAGTGTCTGACTGGCCTGTGGGAAGAAGCTCCTCCTCATCCTCCCTGTGTTTGTCTTAAGGGAGCCAAATTGCTTGTCTGACCTCAACAGATAGAAGAGTCCATTGTTGGGACGACTGGGATCCTTCACATTCTTCCTGGCCTTAGTCCAGCACTGCTTGTATCAGATGGTCAAGAAGCTCGGTCTGAATGATGCACTTTGCTGACCCCACCACTCTCCGCGTTAGCCCGTCTAGCCTGCTTGGTGCTGTTCCCAAACCAGGCTGTGATATTCACAGTGAGGATGCTTTTGATGGTGCAGGTGTAGAGGTTCCAACACCAGCAGGACAGTCTGAAGTCCCTTATGCCTCTGAGGTGGTAAAGACACTGACAGTCTTTACAGCCGTGTCTGATTCACACACCTTCAGTAGTAAGCTGTAATAGTTCTCCAGAAAGATGAGCAGTATTCAGGGTTTAGTGCAGGAACAGTCCATAGAGTCTGGACTCCAGCTGTTAATGCATGCTAGTAACACTGAAAACTACTTCATCTTATTAAATCTACTGGTACTGGGACTTTCAGGACTTCTGGGGCAGTTTGGTAACTGATAATTAGTCTTAAAACTGAACATATGTGATTGTTGTGCCTTATGTTTGTTGTAAACATATTAAAACATTCCTTTTAACGTGCGTCACAATAGAAGATGCTCAACTGCTGGTCAAAAGTTGAACATTTTCGAGATTGCAGGAGCAGCTAGCCATGATGTAGTGTGTCCAAAAAGTTTCACTCCCAATTTAATACCATATCAATAGCATTCCAGGAGTATTGTGCTCAATTGTAATGCAATGAGTGCTTCTCAGGTGATAAATATATTCAGCAATGGGCAAAAGGGGTATAGCCCATAGGTTCAGTTTCGATGAGATCACTTGTGTTAGAGCTGGAAAAGACCAAACACTCTGTAGGTCTGACATTGTCCATCGCTGCCCCGCCTGATTAGATAAAGGATAATTCTACAGATGTAAATGAAGCATGATTTGGTGTGAAATGTGTCATTCTAAAGAAATGTACAGAGTAAGATATGTTTACAGGGGTGGTAATATGAATCAGACATCTGACGTGTTTAAATGATGATATGAAATAGTTATGAAGACTTAGAGAAAATAGATGACTGTTGATAATATTTTGGCCTAAAACATATCTTCGCTGAATTATGTAGTATGAAAACGTATATATATATATATATATTATTATTATTTTTTTTTTTTGTGAGAAAAAATTTAGGCCATCAGGCAGCAGCAACAGCTCAGACAAGCCTAATCTAGAAATGTTCATGTGAATTACTATTACCTTTGTACTAATATTCCAGGTGCAAAAATATTTAATTCAATGAATTGAATTGTTAATTCATTCATTTATCTTTACATATCCTGCTGGGATGCTGAAGTTATCCCAGTGCTTACTGATTGAAAGGCAACAGCAGAAATGTATATATATATATATATATATATATATATATATATATATATATATATATATATATATATATATATGTGTGTGTGTGTGTTTATGTCTATTTTTAGGTGCAATAAAAAGTTTATGGGTGTTCTGTGTTTTTTTCAGACCTGTTGGACAATTTAAACGACATCCTGCCCAATCTTCAGGAGGACAACATCTCAATATGGGCAATGAAGCATGAGGTCTCCCACCCTGGGGTCCACTCTCTGCCAGACAAGATAGAGCAGGCCTCACACGAGCCAATGCCACCTGAGCTTAGGTCTACCACTTCACTCAAGGCCGCCTGTCTTTATATCTTCACTTCAGGGACCACTGGTATGTAGATGATATCAATAAGAACCATCTGATTTTTGTTTTATATATATATATATATATATATATATATATATATATATGCTTATTGAATTTGTCAGATGCTCAAAAGTTTCTGGCACAATTTTTTAAAGAAGGATTTAAAAACAGTCACAGCGTTGTTGCACCATTCTGTGTTTACATCAACACAGAATGGTGCAACAACGCTGTGACTGTCGCCAAGCACTGCTCTCCGCTGGTGGAGTTCATCATAGTCAAGTGCAGACCTTTTTATTTAGTACGGGAATTCTCCGCCGTGCTGATAGCCGCCGTGTACATACCGCCTAGCGCTAGCGCTAATGCTAAAGAGGCACTGTGGGAGCTGCACGGGGGCGTCAGTGATCTGCAGACCAGACACCCAGACGCACTGTTCATTGTCGCTGGAGATTTTAACCACGCTAATCTCCAGTCAGTCCTCCCTAAATTCCATCAGCATGTGGACTTTGCCACGAGAGGAGCGAACGCGTTGGACCTTGTTTACACAAACATACCCAGCGCGTACCGGGCGGAGCCCCGCCCCCACCTCGCGTTCTCGGACCACATGTCTGTGTATCTGACTCCAGCTTACACACCCCTCATCAGACGCTCCAGACCAGTTCAGAAGCAGGTGAAAACCTGGCCGGCAGGAGCATCTCTGCCCTTCAGGACTGTTTTGAGTGCACTGCATGGGACGTGTTCAGGGAGGCTGCGACTGAAGGCGACTCTGTTAACTTGGAGGAGTACACAGCATCAGTCACTGGCTACATCAGCAGGTGTATTGATGATGTCACTGTCTCCAAGACCATCACCATATGCCCAAACCAGAAGCCGTGGATGACTCCTGAGGTGCGTGCGCTACTGAGGACCCGCGACTCGGCCTTCAGAGTGGGTGACAAGGCGGCCCTAAGGAAAGCAAGAGCCAAATTGTCACGAGCCATCCGAGAGGCAAAGCGCGCTCACGCCCAGAGGATCCACAACCACTTCCAGGACACGGGTGACACGCGGCGCATGTGGCAGGGCATCCAGGAAATCACACACTACAGGACAATGCCACCGTCCTGTGACAGTGATGCCTTCCTCCCCGATGCCCTAAACGACTTTTATGCACGGTTTGAGGCACAGAACAACACGTTGGTGAGCAAGATCACACCCAAGCCAGACGAGCAGGCGCTGTGCCTGACTGCAGTGGACGTGAGGAAAACTCTGCGCAGAGTCAACCCACGGAAAGCTGCAGGACCAGATAACATCCCTGGCAGAGTGCTCAGAGAGTGTGCAGACCAGTTGACAGATGTTCTCACGGACATCTTCAACGTCTCCCTGCGCAGCTCCACTGTCCCAACGTGCCTCAAGACCACCACCATCATCCCCGTGCCGAAGAAGTCCACGGTGTCCTGCCTCAATGACTACCGTCCCGTAGCTCTCACGCCCATCATCATGAAGTGCTTCGAGAGGCTAGTCATGAGGAACATCAAAACCCAACTGCCCTCTTCATTGGACCCCTTGCAATTTGCATATCGTCCCAACCGCTCCACGGACGATGCCATCACCACCACCCTTCATCTCTCCCTTACCCACCTGGAGAAGAAGGACACCTACGTCAGAATGCTGTTCATAGACTTCAGTTCAGCATTCAACACCATCATCCCACAGAATCTCACCAGGAAGTTAAGCCTGCTGGGCCTCAACACCCCCCCTGTGCAACTGGATCCTGGACTTCCTGACAGGGAGGCCCCAGTTAGTCCGGTTCGGGAACAGCAGCTCCAGCACCATCACCATGAACACTGGGGCACCCCAGGGCAGTGTACTGAGTCCTATGTTGTTCACCCTGCTGACTCATGACTGTGTTGCGAAACACAGTTCTAACAGCATCATAAAGTTCGCCGATGATACAACTGTGCTGGGTCTCATCAGCAAAGGCGACGAGTCAGCATACAGGAAGGAGGTACAGCAGCTGTCAGACTGGTGTACAGTCAACAACCTTCACTGGAATGTAGAGAAGACCAAGGAAATGGTTGTTGACTTCAGGAAATCAAGACCGGACCACTCTCCGCTTAACATCAACGGCTCCTCTGTGGAGATCGTTAAGAGCACCAAGTTCCTTGGTGTCCACCTAGCGGAGAACCTCACCTGGTCCCTGAACACCAGCTCTACAGCCAAGAAAGCCCAGCAGCGTCTCTACTTCCTCCGGAAGCTGAGAAAGGCCCGTCTCCCTCCACCCATCCTCACCCTCTTCTATAGGGGAACCATAGAGAGCATCCTAAGCAGCTGCATCACTGCTTGGTTTGGGACCTGCACAGCCTCTGACCGCAAGTCCCTCCAACGCATTGTGAGGACAGCTGAGAGAATCATCGGAGTCTCTCTCCCCTCCGTCTTGGACATTTACACCACCCGCTGCATCCGCAAAGCAACCAGCATTGTGGATGACCCCACCCACCCTTCACACAGACTGTTCTCCCTCCTGCCATCAGGAAGAAGGTACCGCAGCGTCCGGTCCAACACGACCAGACTCTGCAACAGCTTCTTCCCCCAAGCCATCAGACTTCTCAACGCAACTCAACGTCTGAACTGATATCTTTCTCCAACCATTTACCCCAGATAAAAAAAGGGAAGCATTTTTGCACAAAGCATTGCACTAATAACTTTACTACCTCACTGGACTCTATTTATTACACATTGCACAATTTGCACACAACCAGCAATTATTTATTATTCTCTGTCTGTACTGTGTTGTGTTCTGTCTGTACTGTGTTGTGTTGTGTTGTCTGTCCGCACTTGTTTGTTTGTGTTGCACTTGTGTCTGTATGCACTGTCTATGTTGCACCATGGTCCTGGAGGAACGTTGTTTCGTTTCACTGTGTACTCTGTATGTAGTTGAAATGACAATAAAAACCCACTTGACTTGACTTGACTTGAATCCATTATGATGTAAACCAGATGTGGGTAATACAAGTCGGCATCTCTTGTGTTTTTGGTGACTGTGAGACGAGACTAAGCACTAAACATGAGCTTGGCTGCTTTATTCTAAAATTCAACACAGGTTTACTTTAATTAAAAGCATTTGTTTTGTGATGGGCTAATCAGAAGAAGAGTGAAGGTGGAATATATGAAGGTACCTTTCATGAGGCGGAATGATTTCTGTCCTGCTAAAAACATTTATTACATGAAAAAGATCTTTTTATTGACTTAATACTTATCAATCTGGTAACAACTGGACGTTTGTTGTTGTTGTTGTTAAATTGTTTGGTTCTGTTACAGTCTAATCTTAATGCTGGAGAGAAGGTAATGTTTCTATCCGGGTTGTTTGATGTCATTTGGGGGATGACCTCACGGATTTCTGTAGGAATCTGGTAAAATGAATCCAGTTCAAATAGTGCTTTAGAAAATAGAGCTGTCTATGTTTAGTGTTCTGGTTATACATAGCTAAGAATGATTTGCGTAGGACAGAGTTATAGGTTCTAATATACTGCCACTGCAGGCATGTTATGTTATACTCAGAGGCGTAAAGTAACAAAGTACAAATACTTAATTACCTTACTTAAGTAGAAATTTTGGTTATTTATGCTTTACTGAAGTAATTTTTACTTATTTTTACTTCTACTCCTTACATTTTAAACATAGTCTCGTTACTCCTATTTCATTTCAGCTTGTTTTCATTCATCTACCTTTACATTTCAGTAAAGATTATTGATAACATGTCTTTGAAGTTTGACTTTTTGCACCATTACAATAAATATAGTCAACTAGTCATCATATCTTCTGCTCCATGAAACACATGTTAATGTTCAGTAGTAACAGATATGCTTCTTTAATATATTTACATTGTACTAAAATACATTCATGTTCAATGGGCGTATATTCAGCTGAAACAGGAAGCCTAGCGCATCCCAAACTTATTAACATTAACATTTTAATATAACATTATAGTCATTATGGCTTTTAGAAGAATGATCTTTTTGAGGAGGTGGGCTAGTGCACTATAGACCCCTGTGGTGATGCCTAAGCTTTTAAACTTAATGTCTTTTTTTCTTACATTACTTTTACTTTTATACTTTAAGTAGTTCTGAAAGCAGTACTTTTATATACTTATACTTTTACTGAAGTAAAAAGTTTCAGTTGATACTTCAACTTCTACAGAAGTATTTTTTAACCCTAGTATCTATACTTCTACCTGAGTAATGAATCTAAATACTTTTGACACCTTTGGTTATATTTAAGGTTTATATTTTCATCTTAGGACAGGCCAAAGAACAAAACACATGCAACTTACCAGGGACTATATTACTGCTGCAGCTTAGGTCTTGAGGGAGTGATGTGTCAATGCTTCAGACATTCTTCACTCTCAGACATCTTACACTGTAAGGTGAAGTACATTGTGTCCTTTCATACTTGTGGCTTTCTAAGAATTATGAAGTTGATACTGGATGTGGTTTCATGTTCTGTGGAATTCTGTGGAAGGCCACTCTTTGGGCATGTCCTTCTTTAGAAAACGTTCTTAAGAACATTGAAGGCTGGAAAAGGTTTTTTTTTCTTTTATCTAGTGAAAGCTTTGGATGTTCTCAGGCTTTTCATCCTGAACTGCTGCTGTCAGAGCTTTGTCTGCCTTGAAAACAGAAAATTATAATCTGAGGTCAATCTTAGGTTAAGATCAGGTCTCAGGATTTGGTTTCCTTGTCCGCCTTCGTGGATGTGTAGTCGTGAGGAAAGGCTTCTTTAATTCAGCTCTTCAGGGGACACATGTACAATGTTCTCAAATGTTCTTTTAAGAAACTCTTAATTGTTTTTCTATGTTGGCTGCAGATTATTTGGCATGTAGATTTGTTAACATCATGTTTCGTTTTACATTTTACCCTCAATGACCCAAGAATACAATACCAGCGCTTGCTTATCCCCTACTTCTACGTCTGCATCAGCACTGTACAGTCTGCTTAACCTGCTTGATTTAACACTGGTATTTTTATAGAACCTCATAGCGCTGTTGCAGCAGAAGCTGCGGCCAGTATCAGCAGACCAGCGTTAATATCAGAATTTTAATGTTTTTTTTGGTATATGTACTGTGGAATGTATCTTTGGGCATGCATCACCTGATTAGGTCAATTCAACTTGACAAACCATCCATCCATCCATTATCTGCCGCTTAATCCCGCTAGTGCGGGTCATGGGGGGGCTGGAGCCAATCCCAGCAACATCGGGCGAAGGCGGGGTACACCATCGGCAGTTCGCCAGTCCATTGCATGGCCAACACTCACTCACGCACTAACCACTACACCACTGTACTAACCACTACACCACCATACTAACCACTACACTACCATACTAACCACTACACCACCGTACTAACCACTACACCACCATACTAACCACTACACCATCTTACTAACCACTACACCACCATACTAACCACTACACCACCATACTAACCACTACACCATCTTACTAACCACTACACCACCATACTAACCACTACACCACCATACTAACCACTACACCACCGTACTAACCACTACACCACCATACTAACCACTACACCACCATACTAACCACTACACCACCGTACTAACCACTACACCACCATACTAACCACTACACCACCTTACTAACCACTACACCACCGTACTAACCTCTACACCACCATACTAACCACTACACCACCGCACTAACCACTACACCACCGTACTAACCACTACACCACCATACTAACCACTACACCACCGTACTAACCACTACACCACCATACTAACCACTACACCACCATACTAACCACTACACCACCATACTAACCACTACACCACCATACTAATCACTACACCATCTTACTAACCACTACACCACCGTATTAACCACTACACCACCATACTAACCACTACACCACCTTACTAACCACTACACCACCATACTAACCACTACACCACCATACTAACTACTACACCGCCATACTAACCACTACACCACCGTACTAACCACTACACCACCATACTAACCACTACACCACCATACTAATCACTACACCATCTTACTAACCACTACACCACCGTATTAACCACTACACCACCATACTAACCACTACACCACCTTACTAACCACTACACCACCATACTAACCACTACACCACCATACTAACTACTACACCGCCTTACTAACCACTACACCACCATACTAACCACTACACCACCATACTAACCACTACACCACCATACTAATCACTACACCATCTTACTAACCACTACACCACCGTATTAACCACTACACCACCATACTAACCACTACACCACCATACTAACCACTACACCACCATACTAATCACTACACCATCTTACTAACCACTACACCACCGTATTAACCACTACACCACCGTACTAACCACTACACCGCCTTACTAACCACTACACCACCATACTAACCACTACACCGCCTTACTAACCACTACACCACCGTACTAACCACTACACCACCGTACTAACCACTACACCACCATACTAACCACTACACCACCATACTAACCATTACACCACCTTACTAACCACTACACCACCGTACTAACCACTACACCACCATACTAACCATTACACCACCTTACTAACCACTACACCACCGTACTAACCACTACACCGCCTTACTAACCACTACACCACCGTACTAACCACTACACCACCATACTAACCACTACACCACCATACTAACCATTACATCACCTACAATGCTTTGATTAATATAATTTTAGTCAAATTATGGGTAATTTTATTTATTATTTATTGAAGGAGCTTATAATCAATGTCGAAAGAAAAACAACTCCATCTCCAAAATGGCAATTTTACAGGAGAGGACAAAAACGCTCCTTACTTTTAATGTAAGTCAATGGAACCAGAATTATTTCTAAGCTATTTCGGAGCATTTCTATTGATCCATTCATCATGAATTTGACACACGATGTAACTGGACGCTGCTGCATTCAAATGCTGTAAAAAAATAAAAAACAACAAAAATGGACATTTGTTAGAGATATACATGTTAGAGATGTACACTCGTACAGTGGAGCGAAAGCTAAAAACAATCTTTTAAAGTAACAAAGCGCCGCAGCAGCAAAGCAGCAAGAACCGAGAAGCAGCAAACGAAGGGCTCTCTTCATAGGAAACCAATTAGGTGAGTTTTGAGTGGCGGGTGCAAAGCGTTTAGATGCTCATCATCTAAAAACCCCGGTTCCAACTAGTGCGCAGCCAGTGTGAGTTTTAGAAAACACGTATGAACATTTGTTTTGAGGAATAACACTTACAATTGATCATTGTTTTATTGTTTTATGCACAATAAAAGTTTATCAAAACTTTTCTCTTAAGTAGGAAAGCATAAATATGAAGATTTTCTTACTCAAGATGTTAGAATGAGTCTGGCCCAGGCGGCTTTCCTTGTTTTTCTCTCCTCAAAGTAAGAACGTTGACCTAAAAAGCCACCGCGGGCCGTACTTTGGGGTATCTGTACACGGCTTGTTTGCGTTGCGTTTCTGTCCTTGGCCTCTATTCCTCCTTGTTTGAAATCAGTTTTGAATTGATGGGCAAACAGTGTCTAAAGTTGCCTTCCTCAGTCTGTCCCAGCGTCAGAAATGGTGTCACCCTGAAGCAATACATATGGGTGAACCCGTGAGTTCCGATTTTAATAGCACACTGTGTTCTTTAACCTGTTTGTTTAGTAAATTGGGTGGACATCTCTTTGCATTGCGGAGAAACAGTACAGTATCTGCTTGTCCGAAGGTTAATTCCACACACGGTCCCCGCTAGCTCATGTGATCTGAACTACATCTGGAGAAAGAACTCCTTCATAAGAGTCGGTCCTGTTCCTGGCTCAGTAACTAGATCTGGAAGCTGGATTCCCGTGTCCTCTTTCGGAGTGACTGGTATTTATAGTTGCGAGCGAGTTCTTCCTGGGAGCGATTACGAGATGCTTGATAACTGTCAGATTTCTGGAATGGATGCTATGACGGAATGTATTCACACTGCATGCAGGACTTGAGCTCCCCCCAGTTTTATGACTCAGAATCTTCAGAGATTTCCTTTCCAGCAGCCACATCGTGAACAGAGCCAGAAAATTAATAAACACATTTAGTCATCTAACCCTAACCCTAACCCTAACCCTAGACTGTTAGCTCTCTGTGTGGTGATTCTGTGCTAGGGGTGTAAGAAAATATCAAAAATATAGAATATCAGGATATTATGTTTGGTGATACTGTATCGATTCTCAAAAACACAGTATCGATACACAGATTCCTGGCAGGCAATGAATCATTGTGTGTTGTCTTTAAACCTCTGACCACTAGATGGCAGCACTGTACTCCATTTTCAGCTCCACTCCAACATTAACAAGCAGCACAAGAGCGCAATGCTATTGTAAACATTGACAAACCTGTTCATACAGTGGTGTGTTTTAATAGTAAGGTCTGAAAAATCACGGTTTATCACTTTGCTTGCAGTATCGCATTATATCACGATATATTGAATCATGACCGCTGTATCACGATACGTATTGTATCACCTGGTTCTTGCCAATACACAGCCGTATTCTGAGTTGAGATCTGTGGTGGGCAGTAAGGGGGAAAACTCCCTGCTGTGACAACCATTAGCCCTCCCCACAAAGACAGCCATGCAGCCAAGACAGCACATGTACAAATCACACAAAAACACACTTGCTTAAAAACCCTTTTGCTCACCTACAAACACAAAACACTTCTGGTTTCGTGAATCCTACACGTCCCATCCAAATATTTTCTATCAGTGCTCTTAAAGAAATGTGTATACAGGACTGTGCGCAGATTTTAGGTGTGTTATTATATTTAAAAAACTCGTTTTTCAGACAGGTAGATTTTATTTACTCTTTTTTTTAAATATTTTATCAGCATTAATACAGAAAGTAGTAGTTGTATATATGTTCGTGTGTTTATTTAACCATTTACAAGCTTTTCACTGTGGAAACAACCCGGTATTATTTATAGTTATCATCGAATACCTGGCAGTACGGTGGTGTAGTGGTTAGCACTGTTGCCAAGATGATCTGGGTTGGATTCCCGGTCCGGGCTGTTCTGTGTGGAGTGTGCATGTTCTCCTCGTGCCTGAGTGGGTTTCTTCTGGGTACCCTGTTTGCCTCCCACAGTCTAAACACATGCATGTTAGGATGATCAGTCACTCTAAATTGCTTGTGAGTGTGTGTATGAGTGTGTGTTGGCCATGCGATGGACTGGCGACTTGTCCATGGTGTCGCCCGATGACACTGGGATTGGCTCCAGCCCCCCACGCCGTGACCCTGACTAGCGGGATAAAGCAGAAGGTTATTGTTGGATGGATGGATCTAATACCTGCTTTGACTGCTCAGTACTTCATTAAGCTAAATCAAGATTGCTGCTGAAAGAATTGAATAATTTTATACCATGTCTGGAGCGTCCAGGAGAAATCTGGAACCACACTTTGTTCTTCAAACTGGAGCTGAAGACATGATCTACTTCTTTCATAATAAGATATTTATGTTACTTTGTATTGTATTTATGCTCATTTACATCTGCTCTAATGATATCTGATGTTCAGCAGTGTAGTTTAACTCAAAATAGGTGGACATTGCATTTTATGGCTCCTGTAATGGACTTAATGTTGCAGTTATTCTTTAGGGTTTGATGATGAGTTCACCATTCCATGGCAACACGTTATCTTCTATAAGACTGCGTTGTGTTAATACATTCCTGACCTCCGAATGTATGTATGCATCGTTTTTGCCTTGACAAAGCCACTCTGTGGTAACCTTTTAGAATGTCTTTCGTAGGCTTAGGTCCTCGGGACAGCGCAGGGCTTGAAGAGGTCACAAGAAGCTACAATTGAATCTTGTGTGCACTGACCATCCAGTAGGGTTAATTCATTCAGGCCCTTTCCTGTTTAGGCCCCACAGTGTGGTTATTTAAAAGTTGGCTATGTTGGAATTTTAGTTTAGCACTGAAGCTTTGAGGTCAATGTGGCTACAGAGTAACGAAAGCTTCCACCTTAAACTAAATTGTGAACTGTTCTTGTAGAAGCTACACTCTGAAAGTTTTGGGGATTTGGAGACCCCTCTGGTGGAAATATGGAAATGCATTTAACAAGGAGAAGAGCATTCTGTAGAGTCAGTTGTCCTTCTAACCTTTCCAGAGCTGATAGAACTGATGATTGTCATTGTGTTGAAGGAGTACTCAAAGAGAACTAAGTCTAAAGTTGGGGAAGGACATGTATTCAAGATACCATCTAGTACATTATCTACTGTTGTTATCATCTCAACCAGAAAAGGCTCCAAATTCAACTTGCACATAGAGGAATTTGAGCTCTGCATTTGACCCATCTGTGCAGTAAAGCACCCACATATACACACACTAGTGAACATACACCAGGGAGCATTGAGCACACTTGCCCAGAGTGATGGGCAGCTCTAACCACAGAGCCTGGGAAGCAGCTGGGGGTTAGATGCCTTGCTCAAGGCAACTTCAGTCATGTTCCCTCAATTCAGGGGGTCAAACCGGTGACCTTCCGGTCAAAAAGCTAGTTTCTTGACCCTAAGTCCACAACTGCCCTTTAACTTATCTAGTGTAGCTTTAAGAATGAATTACATGTTTTCATGAATCAGAATGTTCTCTGTTGACCAGTTGTCTAATTGTTCTTGCAGGTTTGCCCAAGGCTGCAGTGATCACTCACCTGCAGTCTCTGAAGGCATCAGGTGGCTTCTGGGCATACGGAGGCACAGCGGAGGATGTGATCTACACACCACTGCCTCTCTACCACAGCGCTGCCTCTCTTATAGGCATTGGAGGCACCATAGAATTGGGTAAAGATGTCTTTATATAGCACATGAGCGGTTGCTTTTCATACCACACCATCCTTATATCATTGCTGTCCAAAGAAAAAGAATTATTTTTTTTTGTCGATTTTAATTTTTCTACATCGTTTGAACTCAGCTCAGCATGTCCTGATGAATGATCTATTAGAAATGCTCCAAAATAGCTTGGAAAGAATTCTGGTTCCATTGACTTGCATTGAATGTAAAGACTGAACGTTTTTGGCCTCCTGTAAAGTTCCCATTTTGGAGATACTTGTTTTTCTTTGGGCAGTAAAGATTAAAGAATTAAAGGGGAATGGTTAGGGATGTTACAATACACTCTACTCACGATGCAGTGCGATTCACGATGTTGGCTTCACAATACAAATTTCTCACTATTTTTTATTAATTTTTTTTTGTCCAGGAAATATAACTGAGCACAAATTATGATCCACAAAGTCTATTTTTATTATTTATCTATAACGAAACTACAAAAGGCTGTTTTTTGCTGATTTTTTCTTTATTAAAGTAACTTGAAGTAAATAGGGGCTCATGAACAGTTACTATTAAATGAAATCATTATTAAGTGAAATAAACCAGTTGAGTAGTTTGAGAGGCTGTTCATTGTGAGCGGTCAGTCACAAAGCCAGGTGCCATTAACCAATAGCGTTGGGCCCATGTCCCACCCCCAAACTGGCAAAAGCACCCCCTGTAAAATCTTGAGCGCAGAGAGCAGCCGACGGTAGTGCAGTTTGAAAAATGCGCATGCAGTTGTTGTTTCTGCGCTCGCGAGTTTCACATTTGCGCGAGTGAAAAATTTACACACACAAAACGTTAAGACTTGCAGGTTCATATTTTTCACCTCACGTTTTTGCGCCCCCTAGTTTCGATGCTAATGTGATGCCGTACGTCCAAGTACCGTGATCTACTGACGTCAAACAAGCGAAGTACACCGTGCCAGCGTCCTCTGCTGTTTGAAAAGTCTATCGATTCACTTTACATCTCAAACAATTTCAAACATTTGCTTCGGTTATTAACTCTCTCGCGATGCGACATTACATTCCTAGTAATGGTTCTGATAAATATGATGATGGACAGATTGCAGCATTTGTTCTAGCTATTTTGGGTTCTTACTTTAATTTCAAAAAGCAATTTCAAAGATCTTTGGACTGTATCACAAAGCTCCTCCTGTTGCATTAAATAGTTTAAAATGGTTGGAATAGGTAAAAAGCTACATTTACCATTTCAGTATGTTCTGAGTTCTAAGTAAGAAGCTTATTTTTACTCAAGGTTATTTCTTTCTGTGCTGACCTGCTGTTTGCCTAATGCACCATGTGTGACTGTAATCAGATGCATTACATGTGATGGTAAGCATGTATATGCTGATTTTCAGCTATTTAGAAGTGCTTATAGAGGAAAACAAGCAGCTTTCCATCGAGAAGATAGCAGCTTCTATCTCACAGGGGGATTCCACTGATGATTTAAAATGTATGCATAATTCGATCACTGA
Organism: Megaleporinus macrocephalus; assembly: GCA_021613375.1. NCBI lineage: Eukaryota > Metazoa > Chordata > Actinopteri > Characiformes > Anostomidae > Megaleporinus > Megaleporinus macrocephalus. Next base: position 30,891,647 of record CM038720.1, read on the forward strand.
GATGGTGCGTCATAGAAAAACTTACTGACACCGAACTCTTTACAGTGGTGGTGATAGGAAACTGGGGTCATGTCACAAATCTAGCCAATTCACATGTTATACAAAACTCTATATACTATTCCCATAGTGGTAAATCTGAAACACATCTAAAGCCTTACAGCACCCAACGTGTACTTCTCTGCCATTATAGGATTTCAAATAATACACTTTAGTTTAAAATCATGTTTTAAAACTGTCTAGAAACAAAGTCTCTGACAGGCAAAGTATTCATGACAATATTATGCAATAGTTTTCTGTGGTCACTTGTAGAGGCACTGCAAGCTTTTGATGTCTGAACAGTCCAACAGGTTTCTCCAGACTATCTCGTTCACATAATGTCCCGTCCATTCAGCAGCCATGCAGGACCCGACTCCTATGTCTTGAATAGTTTGTACCGTTTTGATCAATTAACACACAAAACGTCTCCATGATGAGCTTTGCCCTCTGACTTACTCTTTTTAACCAAATCTTTTACTAAAAGTCGTGACCCTTCTCTTAAAGACACCAAGCTGAGCGATATGGGAAGTTTCCCACAGCGTTTCCACCCAGCGTCCAGCTCTGCTCCTTTATAACATCTCTGGTTACGTCAAACCGCTTTGAATAACTTTTTTTTTTTACATGTTAATAATTTAATTATGTATTTCTTTCTGCAGAAGTAAATGAGAAAGGCATTCATAGTCACCGAGTCAAATTTATTCCAGTGGTTGTAATAGAAACCAGACGTCTGTAGCATTTTATGCCTCTATAGTAGAGAGGTCACTAATAGGTGGACGGCGATCCAGACCCAGATGTCATCCAGTGCGGACCCAAACCGATAAACTATTGAGAACGGTTTAATTTTGACTGTGTTTATTTTAAGCGGGGGAACTTTTCTTGTCCTTACGGTATACGGGCTCACAGACCAATAGCGTGCGTTGTAAATTCACCAAAGGTGCTCTTCAGCCAAGCGAGAAGCAGCAGTTGGAGAATAAAGCGAGAAAAAAGAAAAGTCGATGCTGAAAACCGCTTATTTTTCCCACAAGCAGCTCCAAACCAACAGATCAAGACACTTGTTTTCAGAAGCATTCTCTTTTTTTAATGTAGACCTGTTTTATTTGAAGTTCTATAAATAATTAATTCAGTTCCTCATTTAAAACAGTAAATATAGTTGAAATATACTGAACGGTATTTGTAATTTGGTTCACCCTTCAGTTACTGATGACATAAAAAGCTAATATAACTACTAGGCTACTTTAGTATGCAGGATACGACACTAAATCATAACACAAGTTACAGTCATAACACAGACACGGTCCGGACGTTGGCCTGAGGAAATTCCCTCTGACTGGACCTAACTTAATTCTAATTACTAATTACTAATTACATACTCCTGCTCTATAGTTATGAGATCTTCCTTGGAGATCTTGTGTTACAATAGTTTTGAGATAATGTTTGGCTCATATATAAAACATAGTATATTCTATGCATATTTTTAGGACCCATTTACGGCAAAGAGGTACGTGCAAGTCATTGTGAAAGGAAGTAATATAAAAATAATATATTTTCTTTGATTTTACACGTTTACCATCATTAATACTCTGTATAAAAACGCAGAGAAGGCGTGTAGCTTCACTGTTGGCAGTAAATAAAATGGGCACATCTGTGTTGTTGACGCTGTAACCCCTGGTTCCCATCACCACCACTGTAAAGAAACTCCAGTTGATATGTTTCTCTACATTAAAGCATTCCTCTAAAACTACTCTTAATCACTTTGTTTACATCTCAAAGGCTGAAATGATGCAGAGAGAAAGAGTTTGAATGACTGTACATGGAATTACGGTTGCTGACAGAGATTTTCCAGTGGTTACCACAATAACACGATCATACACTGCACAGAGGGATTGCGTGCCGATTGCGAGAAACACTTGCGTGTAACGCAGTGTGTTACAAGTCAAGACTGGAAAAATTAACCTAAGCTACCGTAGCTTGACCTAAGTTTGATACTGCAGTTGGTTGAACGTAGTGAAACCTCCAGGGGCCAAAATATTATTCCCATCTTCAACAGCAGCGGAGCGTGTGCGTGCCTGCCTAGTGCGCTATTACGCATTTGATAATTGAGGCAGAAAAAAATACAATTAATGGCGTGCACGTCTGGAGTGCGGTGTAGAGTGCCGTCTGCGTTTTTGTTCAGGGCACCCTTTCCATTTCTGCCTGTGAACTCTTGCCCCCATCTCCACCTGTCCCAGATACACACTGGAACTTGTTCCCTGTTCTGTGGAAGTCTGGGAGTAGCTACCGTATGGGAGATACGGTGCACTAGCTGCAGAATGATTAACAGCTTGTAATCTATAGCCTATTCGCCTTATGCACACATTACGCGTACGCTAGCCTTAGACCCAGCCGCTACTAAAGATCTGCCTGACCCTCGCTGAACTCAGCCAGCCGGCTGGGCCAACGACTTAGTGTCCTCACAGTTTGTACCGGTGCACATGTGATGTCGCTGTACGTTGCATCAAAATGTATTTATCGATTCGGCACGCTCGTCAGAACAAGGTTACATTTTATCATCTGCACAGGCTGCTGGACTTTCTGAGAAACGCTTTCGCCACAGTTAGCGAGGACAAATGTACCAGCTCAAGTAACCCTCTGTGCCAGATTTAATCTGAGCGAGACCATTCAGTAGAAACCAGATCAGCCTGTTACAAACTGCGGCCCAGGGGTCTTCACTGCAGCTGATAGGGAGTCCCGTATTGTGGGTATAAAAAGCAGTGTGGGAGTTGGACTGCCGATGGAGTAAATGGACATAACTAGCACTCCAGACTAGGGTGTCTTGAGAGGTGGAGTTAAGGTAGTAGTTCAATTTCGTCGCTGTCCAAAGAGAACCATGTATTTCCATTTCTGTCTGTTTTTATTCTTCTACATCGTCGACAGTCATCATTTATACTGTGTGAATTTAGTGAAGAATGAATCAATGAGAATGCTCCAAATTCTCTTGGAAATAATTCTGGTTCCATTGACATTAAAAGTTAAGAAGGTTGTTGGCCTCTCTTATAAAGTTTCCATTTTGGAGATACATGTTTGTCTTTGGACAGCAGCAGTGTTTAAGTTAAGGCTGCGCGATACAGATATAATATCAGATTGTAACTATATACCTTCATATCATGACATACAGCACTCTCCAAAAGCCAGAGACCACCCTTTATAGCTTTCATTTCCAACTGGCCATTTAAGTACAAGTTATTCATTTTTCAGGAGATTTTTTCTGAGGAGTCCATGCCAGACCTGGTAGACCAGCAGAACTGGCAGATAAACAGCATTTAAAGCTTTCATTGTTAAGAGAGAGGAGAAAATCAAGCTCCACTCTTGCTTCAGATATGAAAACAAACCACAGATGTTTCTGTCCATCCTGAGCAGACTATTCAGTGCTATGGGTGTAAAAGAACGAATAGACATAAAGAAGCTCCTCACTGAGAAATTAGACAATGAAGAAAATGTGCACAGCGAACTAACATGCTGCTCTGTTTACAGAACAATGAACTGACCATCCCAGATTGGTCTACGTGTTGCTTCTATTTTTCATCGAGGTCATAAACACTTTGGCTGTAAATCTCGCTTCAGGGCGCTGCTCCTATTTAGAGAGCAAAGGTTGCGGCTATAAAATTTAATAGAATGCTGTAGTTTGATAAGCGACTTTTTCAAAAAGCATGCTTTTTCATAGCACCGTATGATCTATATATATATATATATATATATATATATATATATATATATATATATATATATATATATATATATATATATATAATATAATTTAGAATTTATATATAATATATATATATATATATATATATATATATATATATATATATATATATATATATATATAATTTAGAATTTTTCAGCTCCTCTTACCATATAGGACCACTTTGTAATTCTACACTTCAAGACTGTGTTTCATTTGATTCTCTTGTTACCCTGTTTTTCAATTGTCAGGACCCTCACAAGACCACTACAGAGCAGATTTTTTTGAGTGGTGTGTCATTGTCAGCACTGCAGTGACACTGACATGGTGGTGGTGTGTTAGTGTGTGTTGTGCTGGATATTAACAGTACTTGTGTAACACTGATTGTCTGAATGTTTCATTATTAGGAAAGTAAAAACTAATCAGTTGAACTGAATGTAGCGTAAGATAGCATATATCTTATACTGAACAATAAACAATTACTTTTATTAATTAATTCTTCGATAATATATACTGTGACCTGCATTGTAAACATTTCTTAAAGTATCATAAAATAATCTTTTTTGCCACATCACCCACCTCCACTGGATCCAGATCTGTCCTGTCTTGTCTTACGTATTTGTTTTTTGTTTGTGTGTATGGTGTAGGTGCGACATGTGTTTTGAAGAAGAAGTTCTCAGCCTCACAGTTTTGGAACGACTGCAGAAAGTATAACGTGACGATCTTCCAGTACATCGGGGAGCTGTGCCGTTATCTGTGCAATCAGCCCAAGGTAACGGACTGCTTAAAGCCTGGCTAACTTTTAACTTCACTTGTTGCAGTTCTAGGTTTCTAGTAGGACCTGTCAGCCGCTCATTCAATTCAATTCAATTCAATTCAATTCAATTCAATTCAATTCAATTCAACTCAACTCAATTCACATTATATGAATACAAGTCTGTACAGTGTAATGACACTGCCAGGCTGCTTCTCCAGTGCAGTACTTTATTAAAGTTAATGTTAATTAAAATTCTAAATTAGTGAGTTGTTTTTCAGCACTAGCTGCCCATGAGTGAACAAGCCAGGGTTAATACTGGAACTCATATAACTCATATTTTAATACCTCACCCACATAGAAAGGCTTTTATTATGAGTTTAAAAGAAGTAATCTGTAAGAATACATATTTTAGTTATACAAATATGTTTAGATGTGGAGAAAACATGATATTGTAACTTTCATCGACTCCTATTGTGGTTGTGATTTTAAATGCAGCTCATGGCTTTGGATGCTGATTGTATTGTAATGGACTGCCAGAGTTCTCAAGTTTACTTCCTCCACTTTAAACTTGTAAACAATTACATATAAACTTGTTAAGCCTTATATTCACTCCTGGGTTTAAAAAGGGGGCCGAGCCCAAATGACAAAACAGTTAAGCTTTCAATGGTCGTAACAACAAATTATTAAACAAAAAGATAAAGTAACTTTGTATAGGAAGCTTTTCCCTTTCGCTTCTTTAAGGACAAAAGCTTTGTGGATAAACCTGCAGACAATCTTTTAAAGAAAGAAGAGTCAATATTGTTCCACTCTGGCAGCTTCAAACGTTAGTCTGTCTATAGTCTCTCTATTCTTCTTTAAATCTGGACTTTGGCCAGCCAGAACAAGCAGTAAAAACCATTATACTTTGGGCTTGGCTCATTTATTTATTTATTTATTTATTTATTTATTTATTTATATAAGTAATACGTAATACTGCTGCTCTTGCCTTTTGAGAACTGCACTAGACTCAAACTGCAATAGACATAAAATGAAGTTATGAAACTCCTCCTCCCACTCATTCCATGCCCTATAGCAGGGGTATTTAATTCAGTTCAGTAAGGTCCAGTTAGAGGAGATTTCCTGAGGCCGGACTATCATTTGTAACTTGTGTTATGATTCAGTGGTGTATCCTGTTTACTGAAGTAGCCTAGTATCAGCATCTTATACCATCAGCTACTGAAATAGCAACACATCACAGTATATTTCAGTATATTTACTGTTTAAATGCTGAACTAAATGAATTATTTATAAAACTTCTAATAAATGTTTTTTACTCACTTCAAGTAAAAACAAGAGCTACATTTAAAAAACAGAATGCTTTTGAAAAAAGTGCATCTTAAAGTGTTTATTTATAGAGAAAGTAAATAAAACATGCGTCTTCTTGTTAACTCAGCTTCACAAACTGACATGTTGGTTGTACAGAGCGGTTTTCTCCAAAACTAGACGAGCAGGTCCATTCCAGAACCGTTCCTGGTTAAATCAGTTTCTCTGTTGACTTTTCTGTTTTTAGAGCTCCTTATTCTTTCTGACTCGCTTTAGTCTCCGGCTGCTGCTCCTCGCCTGGTACCTCGCCCGCTCGCCCCAATGTGCACAGATCTAATTGGCTGAGGAGCCTTTAGTGATATCACAGCGCACGTGATTGGTCTCTGAATTCACTGCGTTGTAAAGCCCGTATATGTTAAAGACAAGAAAAGCTCCACCGCTTAAAATAAACACAGTCTAAATTAAATCATTCTCAATAGTTTATCGGTTCAGGTCCGCATTGGACAACGCCTGGGTCCGGACCCGGGCCGCGGTCCGCCTATTAGAGACCCCTGCCCTATAGATACCACTCCTCTGCTCTCAGCTTCTTGTGATGCAATCTGCACCCCATTACCACGACTCCTCCCTCCCTTCCAACTCTTCCTCACTCTTTACTTGGCAAGAGAGGGCCTGGCTTCAAATCTCACCAGCCGAAGCCACCCAGAACTCCAGCCCAAGTTTCTTAGAATTCCCCTTCCTTCCGTGCCCTGCTTTAAGTGGTCCGCACTTAAAGACTAATTATTACTATTACTACTCCTAATTATTCAGAGCATTTAGTAGTTTGTGGAAGTTGAAATACGCCTGGTTTAATTTTCAGTTTTCTTTCTTTATTTATAATTAATAATAAGCCAGCACTTCTTCTACAGGACTGTAGAGAACTGAAAACTTTTTAGTTTTTCATTTTTTTTTTTTTAATTTTAGTGCAGAATTTGCATTTATGTCCAAGGTTGAACAAAAAAAGAAGATAAAACATCACATAACGTTTGCACATGCTACATTTTCCCCCCAGTATGTTCAATTCAGCAAATCAAGAGAGCAATAAACCAAGTGTGTCCTCTTTCCACCAGGCACAGGGTTCACCAGGGGCTCCCATACGTTTGCATATAGCTGTATGTTTTACATGTTCTTGTCAGAAGCTGGGCACGTCTGCATGCGCTGTAAGCAGCCTAAGACAAAAGCCTCAGGCTAGCATTAAGAAATCAATGTACAGTCAGACTGATTGCTTCTTTCAGTGTCTGCCTCGAACAAAACAAGCCCCAAAGATCACAAACCCCTAGAATTTATATGCATCTCCTGAAAAAAAGGCTTGTTTATTTGCGCATGGGTGTGTGCATACCACCCCCACCCCCTCCCTCCCACTTTACTCTGATTGGATGCCCGCCTTTGACCACTGACTGTGGTTTCTGTAAAACAGTGCTTGATACTGTATTTGCATTGAAGAGATGGGAGAGGCTTGTTTTGCACACGGCCGTCACTCCAGACAAGAGTGGAAAACGTCAAGGCATTCGATTTAGCCATTATTCTGATCACCCTGTCATCTGTCTTACTGTGGTATGTCATTAGTTAGACTATCATGATGAGCCACCAGTCCCAAGTGTTGATGCAGAACAGTGTATAATGGTTTTGAGAGCCTTCAAACTTAAGATAAACTCTTTCTCTGCAAGATCTGATTATATTTTCATTGACGTGATCATAAGTGTAACGTATGGTTACTTCTATGCATAGACATGCTGGAATCTTAACTGACACGCGAGCGCGCGGTCAGTGAAAATGACTCACGAGGCACATTCAGACTCAATTCACTGAGAAATGGCAGAAATGACATCACCATATAAAACTAATCCTGTGAGTTGCAGAGTTCCTCGAGGTTCTCTGCTTCAGATACATGGCTACATGTACTTGGTTAGTCCCGGATTCAGCGAGTCTTGAAGTAGCAGGCCGCAGCCTGAGACCGCCGGTCACGCACTAATAAGGAATGCTTTAAGATCCTTGTTTAACAACACGTTTAGTACCGGCTGAATCCCCCCTTTGTGGTGTAACCTTGTTTCTGCTCTGTTTTTCTTCGCTCTCAGCGCAAGTGAACCGGTTTTAGTGGGATGTTACGTAATGACAATGGTCAGGCTTGTTCCCCTGAAACCTGGCATTCTCATTAATGCCTCATTAATGACACTCTGCTAATGTGGTGAGTCATCCACTCCCCGTTACGTGCTGACGTGCAGAGCACTACGAGCGCGCAGAGCTGCAGTCACACAGTTCGGCCTATGATGGCACAGCGCGTCCAGGCCATAATGATACTTTCTTCACAGGCGCTGTGCTGTGGGTCGCTGCCATCCTTCACGGCAGACTGGCAGAAAGAGGCTTTTGTTGGGTGACCTCTGCTTCCCAGGCAATGTCTATCTCCCTCTCCAGTGTCATTCTCAGCAAGTGAACAAACTCTCTGAAAGCTCCTTTTGTCCCTCAGGCAGAACCGCCAACCCACCAGCGCGACGACAACTTAAACACAGCGCCGCCGTTCAGCTGGATTAGCTTTACCAGGAAGATACTGAGAGTTAAGCTTTTACCAACAAGATTCATGGTTTTAGTGGTGATCATCGCCATCGGTTCCCCATCCGCAGTGATCTTGACTGGCTTTCCACACAGCGTTAATTTTGACAGAAAATTTTGATTTAGTTTTAGTCTTTTGACTAAAATGTAATTTAGTTTTGGTCATAATTTAGTTATCTAATTTGTTTTTAGTTATAGTCTAGTTTTAGTCGACTAATTATTATAAGAATATAGTCTAGACTAAATCTACGGTCGATTAAGTTGACTAAAATATAATGAGTGTAAAATATAAATGCTTTTTCTTCAGTTCCCTTCAATTATTTAAGTCATTATATATACTTACACCAAATGAAACATTTATAAACCAGTTATGGAATATTATTCATGTTTAAAAGACCAATACACACACAAACAGATTTAACAAACAACATCAGAGCTCTTCTGTAACTGCAAAGTGAATAACAGTTATTTTATCCCTGTATCACCTTTTTATTTATTATCTCTTATTTATTTAATAATGGTTACTAGTGCTGTCTTAATAAATTACATGGTGTGATTAACTAATCTACATTAATTGCATTTATAATTTTTTGCTATGAAAGTATCTTTAATTGTGCAATTCAAATAAATTTTACCATAGCACTAAATGCACTAGTTCATTGTAAATAAAACTAGCTATTCTGTTTTGACTCCGGTCCAGACACACTGCCTTGTACATATACCGTTTTACTTGCTTTCCACATACACTACCTCTCAAAAGTTTGGGATCACAATGAAATGTTCTTGTTTTCAATGGAGTAGCCTTCCTTCCAACACAACAGCCTTCCTAACACAACAATGGACTGACGGGTCTCTAAAGAAAGTTGTTTCTTTCTGGTCATTGTGAGTCGGTCAGCAAGCCATCAACTGCTGATGCTTCAGATACTAAACTAACCTAGAATGTTGTTCTCCCTTTTATACTCACTTATTAGTAGAATGTTCTTCAGCTGTGCATCACAATTGAGCAAGAGTGTCCTAACAACCAATTAGCCCAATAACATCCTTAACTTGGATTGGTGGTCGTACCAGGAGATTTAGACAGAGGACTGAGAATTACTGATAATAGAACTATATGCAAAATAAGCCTCTATACAAAAATAGACTTTAATACAAACATTTTTATTCTTTAAATATCATCTGATACCCTTACATTAATTATGAAATGGACAATATTGTTTGTGAATTGCATGATAATTGCATGAAAATTGCATGAAATGAAATTCTAAAGTCATCCTAAACATTTAAGCGGTAGTGTACATGATCGGTAAAGCTAGCTAACGGTGGTGCTGGAGAGCTGATGTCCAGCGCGGTGGTGATTTTCTCTAAACACAAACTCTAAACTCTCTTTCTCTCTGCTGATACTGTCTAGATAACTTAGTTCGATCATGAGTTACGACAGGTCACAGGCTCGTATGCTCTTCCCGGGTTTAGACCAAATTTGTGCAGGTGTGCGTTTGATTGGATGGCTAACCGGCTTGTCCCACCTTCTCATATACGCCAAAGTAGTTATGATTGGATGTTTTCCTAACATGCCTTTCAAAACTTAATCAGTTCTAATTGGATGTTGTCCCTGCCAAACATTTTCGTCAACGAAATTAACACTGTTTCCACAACACATAGGATACATAACAAGATTTTAATATCTGCATTTAAGGCAAGCCTAAAACCTGCCTGGCCATCGACTCTCCATGTAGAACGCTGAACTCCTTCTTTGCTAAACTTGTCCACGTTATACATCTCCAACATATATCACAGCTTTAAAACTCTCTTCCTTTATAGCTTTGCATCCTGGACTCTGAAAGAACTGTTCACCATGCTGCACTCCTGATTTTCTAGCCTTTTCTCTGCCCTTTATACAGCTCTTCACTTTATATGGTCACTCTATTGTACTTTATGCTCTTCTGCTGTATCTTTTTATGTACTAGTGTTTACTGGTAACCCGGCTAGTGTTTAATTCATTTAGATGTTTATGGCCTGTCCCTTCATATTGAGGTCCTTGCCTTACATCTGTTGTAAAATCATGTATACATAATCATATAATCCAGATTTTCTAGATTAAAGACATGGGGGAAAATGAAAAAAACCTCTGATGAGGCATCTTGAAGGTGGGAGAACTGTATTTTTGTGGACAGGCCATTTTTTTTATTATTAGCTGTGGAAAAATGGAAATATAGACTATCCACATGACTGGAAAGATAGCAAGGAAGCAACCTAGATCTATCTAAACCTTGCGTAGAGCTACACAGGCTATCTAGATACCGCACCTTTATACCTAGGGTTCTTCTTCTGGGTGAAATGGTAAAAACTTGTACTGAACAAACATAAAATTGCTTTTATCTTCATGATTTTATTTGACACCTGATAAAAAAGTATAAAAAAGCTATGCTAACTTGGCTGTATCATAGTCTATAGCTCAAAGGTTATGCTCAGAGTCAGGCTATGTTGATACCACAGTGATAGCTGGTGACTGTATGATGTATGTGAAGAATGAAAACAATATAAAATGGAGAATTATAACAAGCTGGTGAGGCTGAAGGAAATATACAACAAAATACTGCATAATATCACAAATAAAATACTACAGTCTCATTTTATTCCCCTTGGAATATGTACTATACCTAAATACTTCTATAAAGCTACCGTCACTGACCCCAGAGCTACATCTATGAGTAATGGAACAAAACCAGGACAAATTAATTAAGAGAGGCATTAATCACGACAGCCTACAGACAACTTGCGCTACTGGGTGTGGTGGGTTAATGTTCTAGATTATCTACTAAGAACAAAGTCATGCACATCTCATGTCATTCGCATATACAGTCCAGTCTGTCTGTTGTAGTTTGCCGAAAGACACCATACAGCTTACACTGCTGCTAACACTCATTCACATGTTCACATATTCTGAACCTCATATACACACAGAAGCCACATTCTCAGCATAGCAGAGAGCAGAGGGGCTGGGCTATACATGGAAAAGCCTCACAGATGAAATGCTGCATTTATTTCTTGATTGACAGTTAAATTAAAACAAAGATGCACATATTTGCTGGTAGCAGGGTGTCAAATCTAATTTTCCCTCAAGCTTTAGATTTAGATTTCTGACTGTAATATATATATTGTTACTGTCCAAAGAAAACCTTCTCCGTGTTTGTCGATTTTTATGTTTCTATATAATTTAAACACAATAGCTTCTTTTTATATCTGGTGAAAATTTCATAGAATGGCTCAAAAAACACTTGGAATAAACCCCCTTCATTTTAACTGACATTGAAAGTAAATAATGACTTTGGCCTCTCCAGTAAAATTACTACTTTGAACTTTGAAGATACTTGTTCTTCTTTGGACAGCGACTATATATATAATATATATATATATATATATATATATATATATATATATATATATATATATATATATATATATATTAGACAGTAGATATTCAGTAGACAGGAGATGAAAAACCTGTTGCCGGGTGGGTAAGATGGCCCTTCCTGTCCCCCGTTGCTCAGCAGGATGCGACCTCTGAGGACATCGGTGTACTTTATATAAAACACTGCTCAGTCAAAAAGATTTTATATATTTATTGACTGAGCAGTGTTTAGTATTATATATTGGTGTTACATTTTTAATAACATTATTCTGTTCAGGGAGAAATCTTGGGTTATTGTGCTTCTTGGTAACCGTAGCCTATTGCCAAATCCCATAGCCTAGTGACAAATTGCATTGCTTATCAGAAGCACTGCTTATTGCAATTCTTATTAAAACGATGTACCTCTTCTATGTTCAATACACAGTTTTATAGTATTTTCATTATATTGCTTTGGTACTTTGGTCATTTCCAGGAGTGCAAATATACTGATGGGTGTTTGTTGGTTTTCTTTTGCATGACTTGGTAGTGATTTGGCTCTGTAGACTGGTAAACGCTGACTGTGTAAGCTCTAAATCTTGCTGATTAGAAGCAGAAACTGTCCCCACTGTGGAGACTGGTGTGGCCCTCAGCGGAATGTATTCTCACTAAATGGGAGAAAGAGTGTAAACAAGATGGGTGTTGCACAGAGAGCAGTCCTGTTAAACTACTGGAGTGACTGACTGCCTTTGTTAACCCACACATAGCTCTGCAGGAGTGACTTCTGGCAGGCCGATGAGTGAGTGAGGAATCCAGCCTGTTTATGTTCTACCAGAACCTGGGAAACCTGGTCTGCTGGCAGAGTGGGATTACAGAGAGACTGGCCTAAGGCTTCAGGCTTGAGGGTGAAGTAGATGTGACAGACAAGGAAAAGCGAAAAGAGAGGGTTTATAAACACACAGTGATAGAATGATGTCAAGTTGATGGATGGATACTTCTGGAACACAGTTGAGGCGGTTGAGACTACAGTGCATTCGGCGCTAGAAGGAAATGAGCTGTTTTCTCTTTCTCATTGAACTCATGAATAATTTGATGAGCGCTTCACTAATTTGCTTTGATTTGGTTTACAGTTATTAGTTAGCTGTGCTAGCGTTAGTCACTAAAAACTTTCTAGTATTTAACATTACCTAACTAGCTATCTCAACAACAACACAAAGTAAATTAAAGTTGTTACTCACTGTGAGGCTTTCAGTTTAAGCTGATCTGCTTCAACCAGCAAACAGTGATACACTCACAGAGCATGGCTGCTACTTACAGGACTGTGATGCTAGTAGAGGTGGAACTGCTTCAGTCTCTTTATTATTAAATACGAAGGTGTTTGGAGTGAAATGTGAGGAGCAACTAGTAACTTTCAGTTAATGTTGCCAAGAATCTTGTTAAACATGTAGAAACTGTATTTATCCTATATGATTAATAGATAATTTCAGTCTCATTTAAAGATGAACATCAGTCTTGGCTGCTGATCTTGGAATGGGTATGAAAAATGCAGACATTCTCGTTGATTTTCTACGTAGGAAACAATTGTTGTTGCTCCAATTTGGTAATTTAAATATAAATAAATTAAATAAATAAATATATAAATATAATAATATAATAATAAATAAATAATTATACAAAAAATAAACATAGATAATACTGTTACATCATTGGAATTAGTCTATTTACATCCAAAATATTTTTTTTTTCATCAACATAATTTGTTTACAGCAGCAACAATATGAAGAACATGAAGATGTCATTGTTTGATGTCCGTGTGTGTTCACCAGGCCGAGAATGAGAGGGATCATAAAGTGCACATGGGAGTTGGGAACGGCCTTCGGCAGGACGTGTGGAAGGAGTTCCACAAGCGTTTCGGAGAGATCCGCATGTGTGAGCTGTACGGCTCCACAGAGGGAAACCTCTGCTTCATGAACCACATCGGCAAGATCGGAGCAGTTGGTCGCTCCAACTTCTTCTACAAGGTCTGTCTACAAGATTATCTCTGTATCTCTTAGTCTTTATGTTTTAACCCCCTTTCTGTATATATGGTAATATATATTTAAGGTAACTAGTGATGATATAGCAAAACAGAAAGTGTTTCGTTCAGTCTTATTGTCTCAGATGTATCAAATCCATCACCTAACCATGCAACCTGCCTTTGTACCTCCTCTATAGCATTGACATTAGCACAAAAACGGTGTGCCGAGAGCATTATGGCATGGGTTTCCATGGCCAAGCAGCTGCATGCAAGCCTTATATCACCAAGCACAATAGCAAGTGTCGACTTAAACCCCATGTAACAACATCCTCCAACATCAGTGTCTGACCTCACAAATGCTCTTCTGGATGAATGGGCAAAAATTAACTCAGACACTCCAAAACCTTGTAGAAAGCTTTCCCAGACGAGTGGAGGCTATTATAGCTACAATGAGGAAAACGACTCCATATTAATGCCGCTGGATTTACAATAGAATGTTATAAATTTCATGTAGGTCTAATGTGTAGTGTCCCAATACTTTTGTCCATGTAGTGTAACTGAACCACAAACATTATCATCATAGACCTTCTATAGTAAATTAATAACATACGCAAGTCGTATGTTTTTGAGTTGAGGCTCATTTCTATTTTTTCTAATGCTGAAAAATGAATAATTGTGCTTAATAGCCATTTTGGTTGGAAATGAAAGAAACGAATGGTGGTCTCTGACTTTTTCACAGTGGGCTATGCATGGTAAAGTAATTTATGACTTAGTCTTAGTAAGCTCTCATAGCAAGTATGTTACAGGTATGCAAACCTATAGGCACTGGAATTAAACATGAAATACATGAAACTATAGACAAATTAATTTCTATAATTCTGTATATGGGACAGTTACTAATTTTACAGATATAACCTAGCACCCCAATAATTCTCTCAGATTTTAGTAGCTTCAAAAACTATATGATTACCATCTTTTTATAAACCACATACAATGTAAATATTCTGCTGCTACATTATATAAATAGTAGTTGTTTAATAAAATGCCTAATTAATACAATGCCTTTGATAAAATGTGTATTATTGAAGACTCTCAAATACTGAAACTATGATATTTCTAGATTCTGATGTTAGAAAATATTTAGTAAGATATATAATATATAGTAAGAAGCTGTGTGATATTATCGTAACACTGATCAGACTGTTCAGCGCTGTACCTGGAGCAGATTAAACATCCTGGCTGTGGCAGACTGTCAGAGCCTTGTCTAATCTCAGAGCGGAGTCAAATCCTGCTCTCGTAATACGTGATTAATGCTGCCCGTACGCCCTCAGTGCTTATGAGCTCTCTCAGGAGTAAGAGCACTGGGATCCAATTCACTTTCTTAGATTTCTGCACCAGTTCTTGGTTGAGTCTCCAGTCCAAGTTCTTCATGACTGAAATAAAAATAGCTCAGGTTCTTCCTAAGTGTGCAGAGTTGGTGAGATTACCTCCCAGTGCCTAATCCCACATGTTGTACAATAGATTTGGCAAGACTGACAGAACTGATCAGATTAGTGACTCAGATTAGTAGCTGGCAAAAATATCATGTATGCCTGTACAGTCGTTTAGTTTTAGTGGTACTGATAACAACAACTACCTACACAGTCTATGTCATTTGTTAGGTTCTTTTAGAGAGTTGCGATAGAACATACATGCAAAATACTTTGGCTAATACTAGTTTTCTTTCTGGAAATGTGATTTCTGTTAGTTTAGAGTCTCAAAACCTAGTGAGCTCCTACATAGACAGCATTTTACGTCATAGAATGCGGCTCTCGACATGTAGGCTGTTCCAATTCTTAGATACCTGAAACATGCTGTCTACTGAGGAGCCTTATTTTGGCCTGATTAGCATCGAACGCTTCCTCAGCCACTAATTCAATCCCATAATGCAACGCAGGCAAAGCTACGAGCAGTGAAGTTGTTTTAAAATGTAAGTTATTTCGATTCTCTCTGGAGTTTTAATGTGTTTCTTGTCATATAACCATTTTACAGTTTTATATTTGAGCCATTAGCATTTATGCTAGTGGTTTTTAAGCCTTGAGCTATTGTTTTGGATAGTTGCGTGCAGTGGGCTGGAACAATAGTCTAACTAGAGCGTCTCAGTAATCTGTTTTATGAGGAGAGATGTCAGACAGAACACTGCTACTTAAACAGCTGCCTACGTAGTCAGTGCCTACTTAGACACTCACTAGGTTTTGAGACACACCCTCAGAGCGTACTCACACTAGGCTCTGTGATCCAGGCCCGAGCACGGTTCGTTTGACTAGTGTGATCGCTCCGAACCGTGCCCGGACCAGGCCCAGTTAACCGTGCCCTGGCCCACCTCTTCAAGCTTCAAGGGCCCCAGCACGAAACGAGCAAACCGGGACTAGTGTGAGTACACTCTTAGTGCCCAAAACCACAGATACAGGTTTATATACAGGATTACTTGCTTAAGATGATGCTGTAATTTCTTTAGGCGAGCAGTTTGTACGATGCTAAATTGACGCCAAACACTTCCAATAATTGTTAGCTACATCCGCCTTGTAGCTCTAGTGCAGTTCTAACTGTACATGCCGAGCATTTATCAGTTGACAGATTAGACAGAAATGGAACTCAATGGAATGTGATTTGATAGGTTCTTTCAAAGTGTCTAGAAAAAACATACATACAAATAAAATAAATAGCAAGTTTACAATACAGTGTAATTTTAAGATCAACCTGAAATTAAAATTGATAATTGAATTGTTACTTAGTGTCCCTAGTTATATTAAACATCAAATAAAAGTTAAAAATAATCAGTAATTAATAAATAATAATTATGTTTCACTTACCATTCCCAGAACAACTGCCAGTTATTGAGAAAAAACAAAAACAGTATGGAAGAAAAAAGGACTTATAATTGCCAACATTCAGTTTTTATGTTGATAGTAAAGGTGTCTGGGGTTTTGTAGACCTTCTTTAGCACAGAATAGCCACTGTCAATGCATTCCACTGACATCTAATATGTATGTAACTAATACAAGTGTTTGTGTGCTGCTTGGAAAGTGAAGTTATGGTTTATGTAATACTGATAAATGAAAGAGGTGTAATTTCTCACTGCACTCCAGTCAGCAGCACCTGGTTACGTGTAATAAAGGTTAGAAAGACTATACAAACCAGGTACTGAATGGTAGCTGTAAATGCTAGACTGCATCCAGGAAAGGTTCAGAAAATGGTTTAGTTAACACATCAGATCACACCACAATGTTTAGCTATTTATTTGAATTTGTAACAATGTTATATAAATAACTTTCATCACATATACATATCATTTCTCAGTAGATTATACCATATAATAAATTTAAAAAATCGCCCCGGACCTCAGCACTACTGCACACCCTCCCCTACTAAGTTATATTACTATATTATTATATTATTATATTCTATAACAGTGCTTCTGGTGTATTTCAGATCCTTATCCTTTGAGCAGTTATGAGTAGTTTGCAATCAAATGACTTTTTGTACACTTTATGATCCCATCAACGAACAGCAGCTCAGTGACACCTCAGTGATAAAGCTTAAACTACTGTTAATGCAGTCTGGCTGCAATTCTTCACTTGGCTTATATCACACATTAGCTTTTTTTTATTAGATCACTCCAGATCAATCGACACAGTTATCATTGAAGCAGTTTTCTTACAGATTGCTTTTTTAAAAAGTTGCACTTAAGAACGCTTGATGGGATCCGTTAAGAACCTTGTTTTAATCATACAGTGCACCAGGTTTAGAAGTTTCTGAGGTGGTCCACAGCAGATCATCTGCGCTGATTATTTTTGCAGTTAAAATGCTGATTTGAGATGATTCTATCAGATAAGGTCAAAGGTGTCAAAAGTATTTACATTCATTACTCAGGTAGAAGTATAGATACTAGGGTTTAAAAATACTTTTGTAGAAGTTGAAGTATTAACTCAAGCTTTTTTACTCCAGTAAAAGTGTAAATGTACTGCTTAAATGAGCTACTTAAAGTATAAAAAGGGAAAAAAAAAGTAATGCAAGGGAAAAAATGGCATTAAGGACAAAAGCTTAGGCCACACCACAGGGGTCTATAGTGCACTAACCCACCTCCCCAAAAAAAACATTTTTTTTAATGTTAATAAGTTTGGGATGCGCTAGGCTTCCTGTTTCAGCCGCATATGCGCCCATTAAACATGATATGGTTTAGTACGATGTAAATATATTAAAGAAGCATATCTGTGTACTACTAAGCATTAACATGTGTTTCATGGAGCAGAAGATATGATGACTAGTTGTCTATAAGTATTGTAATAGTACAAAAAGTCAAACTTCAAAAACATGTTATCAATAATCTTTACTGGAATGTAAATGTGGATGAATGAAAACAAGCTGAAATGAAATAGGAGTAACGAGGCTATGTTTAAATGTAAGGAGTTGAAGGTACAGATAATGGCGTGCAAGAGTAAGGAGTAGAAGTAAAAGTCTGAAATCTGAAAAATAATTACTCCAGTGAAGTATAAATATCCAAAATTTCTACTAAAGTAAGGTAACAAAGTATTTGTACTTCATTACTTGACACCTCTGGATAAGGTCATGGCTCAAATTAGTTTGATAAAATACAACCATACAACTGAGACAGCTCATCAAAAACAGTGTCAGTCGTTCAAATCTGGGGTGGAGAACAGATTAACATGCTGAGACAGAGGCGCTTGACATATCGTAGCCTATAGGGTATGAAAACACCTATTGTGTGCAGTGAGTAGGCAATGTTCCAGTTCCAGTGCAGCAGCTGAACACAGTCTATGTGGTGGTGTTTGGTGTGTTCTGCCTTTGTTGAAATAAGACATGGAACATGGAACAAATGGAATGGACTAGCGACTATATATATATATAGGCCTAGAAATGATTGTTAGCTACATTCGTCTTGTAGTTCTAGTGCAAAACTAACTGTAGATCCCGAACGAGTATCAGCTGATCCACTTCATTAGACATGAATGGAACATAATGGAAAGTTGATTTTCAGCCAAACCATCATTAGGAGGGCGCTGTCTGGCAGTGTCTGCAGTACGTGACTAGTCATAATTAAGGGGAAAGTATTTTAAGTAGCCTGTTTGTTGCATAATGTCAAACAATCATACCTGTCACACATGTACAAATGATAGCAAGCCACTGTATCTGCTTGCCCTCCAAGGAGGAAAACCATAAAAGAAGGAAGACCCTATGGAGTTGCTGGACAGCACCAAGGGGAATGTGTAGTATCCAATGATCTGATTTCTTCTTGGAAATTTGCCACAGATAGCCTACCATAAGGTGGATTCCCATTCTGGGATTCACTCCAGACATGGTGGCCCCAAGAACACTACTATTTTGAGAAATGCTGCTATAGCACGTGTCAAAAAATCTCTCTCACACTCGCACACTATTTAGGTGGATACAGCAAACGTGTAGAATGTGATTTAGACTTGTGTTCTTTGGTTGTAGTCTGTGAAAGCATGATGCGCTGGTATCTACAGTTCAGAAAAATAATAATAAGTTCACTTTATCTGTATAGTGTTTTTATCTGCATCATTTGTTTAATCTTGCACATGACAGAACCTTCCTGCAAGTCCGTGAAGCTAGAGTCAGCTATTCTCCTAACTAGTACAGTGCTAAGAGCTGCCTTCTGAGTATATAAGCTTAATCTCTGTTGAGAATACATTCTTATAATGTAAACAGATGGTCAACATCTGTTGCCAGCTGCCCATTTCAGGCTTCTGTGCAGACATTCCGGCCTGCTTTACTTTCCCAGCATAGCAGTTAATTTTCAATTGATTCGGTTCTTCCTTTCTATGTAAGATTTCAAGTTTTCCCTCATACATTTCTGAATCTCTGTTGTTTTATAATTGTATGTATAACTCTCTATTGCATTAATAACTGTTACTTATTGTATAAATAAGGAACTTACTAAAAAAATTAGTGGGTAGTAAATTCTGGTCATCTATGCAATCATGGAAAATACCATGAAATCGTAATATACTTAGTTAAATATATAATCCAATATTTATACAGTTAAATTAAAATCATTTAAGCTGTTATTAGGAATGTACAGTAATATTGTATTTACCCTACAATTTCGAACCATTTGGACTATGTATTAGTGCCTGTAAAGACAGCAATATATTGCCTGCACATACTGATTGGCTACAAATGTTCAAAAAGATGGATCAACACATCATTGTGGGATCTTGCAATTTCTTGTAATAATGATAATAGATTGTTATAACAACATGTTACAAACTATTACAGAAAGACAGTTACAAATGGTCTAAAATTACTAAACATAAATACAAAAAAAATGTTGTTTTCTCTTTAAGTGTAATAAAAGTTGTAAAGGTTGGCTTATATGTCCTATAAGCCAAATGCACATAGATTACTTTCATATTTCTTACAGTTGTCATATGGCAACAAATTAATTTTACCATTTTACAAAATGTATAATATCTAAAAAAATTTAATTTGAGTTATCATAGATGGTATTTCAATTGTTGATGGAATTTTGTATTGTATGTCTGTATGAAATATTGAGTCAATATCTTTGGAAGGCCCCAGATAAAGACCATCTCAGTGTGTCTGTGGAAAAGTATTTGTCTGTTCAAAGTAGAAGATCCTTTTACCACAATTGACCAGTGAACACAGGTTGTTATATTACTGCCCTTTAATCAAACTGAGATAAACACCATGCAGTATAGGGTTAATTTCTCTATCGTAATCATGTACTAAGAGTGTAATAACTTACTCAGTAGTTTCCCATATAACTAACATTTCAGTTTCTGTTGTCTTGCAGCTCCTGTTTAAGTATGATTTGGTGAAATATGACATGCTGAGAGACGAGCCTGTGAGAAATGAGCAGGGTTTCTGTCTGCGTGTTAAGAAAGGTACGCAAACTGGTTCATTTTGACTGTATCAACACCAGCGATGGCCACACAGTGTAACAATGAAAGCCACACATACAGAACATATGGTTTAGCAATTGGGCCTTCATATGTCAGCACGTACTTAATGGTTATGAAGTTCTTGGTGCCCAGTATCACAGCAGAATACCACAAACATTGCATTGCCATGTGCTCAGTGTGTGCAATCCACACAACTATTTAGGAGAAGTGTTTTTTTAAGATTGGGATCAATCCCTACTGCACTGTTTAAGGGCATAAGTATTAACAACTCATGGCAGTCGTGTGATGTATGGATTTCTAGCTACTCTGATGATAGGTGGTACTGATTTATACGCTCCTCTAGGTGAGATGGGACTGCTGCTGTCTAAGATCAGTTCCCAGAGTCCCTTCTTCGGTTACGCTGGGAGCAAACAGCTGACTGAGAACAAGCTCCTGAGAAACGTGTTCGTCAAAGGAGACACCTACTTCAACACAGGAGATCTGATGGTGGAGGATGAGGAGGACTTCATCAGCTTCAAGGACAGAGTGGGCGACACTTTCAGGTAAAGGGGGGAGGGGTGTGTTGCTATTTCATCCAGTTTGCATTTTAAAGCTGTACTGATTCCAAATGTTGTAGCACTTTACTTAATATTGTCTTTCATAGCTTATAATCTAGGAAGAGCACAACATCTCACTTTTCTTTTCTGATCACTGAAAGCTGATGTATGTTGTGTCCTGGATCCTTATTAACCTAAATGAAGCCAACATTTATTTTTTAACTGCTAAGCTTTAAAATAAGCTACTTTTAATGGAAGCACTTCACATGAGTAGTCTAGGACCCTGTTAACACCTGGTTACTTTGTGCATCTTGAGTATCAGGATTATATCTGGATGAGGCCAAACTGCAGGTGTAAACCTCAGGAGGTGGTCTGAGCCACATTTAAGCCACATGTTATAATAGTGTAAAACCAAACCCCCTCCTAGTACACTGAAACTCCTCCCTATGCAGTATGATACTGTGCACAGGATCCATGTCTGTGAGTGAGGATGTATATGATTTGGGACAGGACACACCGAAACAGGGACTACGACAATATGGATACTGATCAGATAAGATAAGATATAAGATAAGATAATCCTTTATTAGTCCAAAATTCACAGCATTACAGCAGCAAAGGTATAGCAAGGCACTCAGTACAAAAAATACACAAATAAACAATACAGTATGTACAATATAAATAAAAAAGTCAAGAACTTTTAAGATTGTATTTACAAATAATTGCACGTTGCTTCCTAATTGCACTGGGCTAGTGGAAAAATATTGCACATTATGTTACACTGAAAAAAAATGACACTTTCTGTAAGCGTGTAGTGTTCAAGTGTGTGTGTATGTAGTCCACTGTGTATATGTAGTCCACTGTGTATATGTAGTCCACTTTGTATATGTGGTCCGCTGGGAGCAGTGTTGGTTGTAGCTAGACTAATTAGTTGCTGTGTATTGAGTGGATTTGCGTATTCCATCCCACACAGTAGTTCCAGTCAGACTAACTGCCGATGCTTTTGCTTGCGTGTAGTGTGAATGCATGTGTCTGAAATTGATACAAAGCTCATACTAGTTACATGGCATAGCCAGGTGTAAACAGGCTCCGTCATGCTTAAAGTACTTAATACCCAGTTAACAACATCCCGCCATATAAAGTGATGGTGTGCTACTTCAGGATCAGAGTCATTAATTTCATCTCCCAAACCCTGTTCAGCCTTTTCTGCTCATAACCAGCCCAGTGCCTGTACAGTACCTGGTACCGGGTCCCAGTGCTATCTCTACATTAATTTATTATTTTATCTAACATGGTCTGCTGCTGGATATTTTCAGACATAAAACCCAAACACAGTATTTTTATCAACCTTGCCAGTGTTTAGAAAGCTACATTATTAACTGCATTTATTGTATAGTAGCACTGTTAACTGTAAACCCACCTGGGTTATTATTTGTGACATCCAATTCATATTTGTTAATTGTCCTCGCCTGTAAATGAATAAAATGTTTAAAAAAAACATTTTTGAACAAATTCCACAAACGTGCTATAGTTCAGTACATCATTTGTCATATTCTTCATTGCTGTTATTTGGCTCATTTTGTAAGCTGTACTGTGTAGAGTGACATACTTTAGGGTAGAAAGCAGAATGTGTTTCATATTATATAACAAAAAGTAAAAGTCTTTGAAAATACCAAAAAACTATTAGAAGGTAAGTAAAATATTGCAATAATCGATCTATATATAGACATTTATTAATAAATTATTCGTTTTAAATTTGATTGTCTCTTATATACAAGACAATCTGCATATCAGTTTTATTCTAACTTGGTTATCAGTGTTATACAGCTGTACCAATCAGTATGGTATGGCATAGAGCGAAAAAAAACAAGAGAAAAAAGAGAGAAGAAAACTCTCCACACTTCCACACTCCTCAAATTAAACTATTTTTTAAATTGTCTTTATTGTAGCGAAAAAACTTCTCACGTGTAGTATCATATTAGATTCATAGTACATACATGTATTCACAATGTGTAGTAAATTAATAGATCTAGATCAGATCAGCCTTCGTAGGTGTTTGGCAGAGTAGCAGTGGTCTATTAAAGAGGATTGATGAATATTAGGCCAGTTCTGATAACATCCATAATATCTGTGGCGCTCCGTTTAGCATGCCTGTGTCTTGTTTGCAGATGGAAGGGAGAAAATGTGGCTACTACAGAGGTGGCAGAGGTTCTGGGACTTCTGGACTTCATTCAGGAGGTCAATGTATATGGGGTGGAAATTCCAGGTACTTTTTTTTTTACTATATCATATACTTATTTATGTCGTGGCACTGTTACACACAACACATAGAAAACAAAACAAGGTACTTTCAATATTCAGGCATTGCTGAACTTTACAGCAACTAGTCAGCAGAAGCACAAAGCTTAGTAATTAAGCTGATTTCTGAAACACAGAGTTATGATCAAAGTGAGTGAGTGGTGGACAATCAGCATTAAAGCAGCTTACAGTCCACCATGTAATAAAGAGGAGGTCTATAAACAAGGAGCCAGTATTACTTCTTTACCGGACACTAATAATGCAGCTGATGTTCAGTGTGATTAAGTAATGGCTATTACTAATATTACAATATTTTATATTTATTGTATTTAATTATATCATAATACCTGAATATTGTGGATACCTTCAGTACTTACAGAACACTCACTAACTACTTGTTTTATTACAAAGTGAGCATAATTATGCATGCATAAAACACATAATAATATTCACTGTAGCTCATTATTATTATTATTATTATTATTATAGTATTTTATATATGTTAATCTACAAGTTCAGCTTTTTTCTGTTTAACGTATTAATTCTAAAAAATAACCTAAAAAAAACCGAAATATTGTGATCCATATTGTGGAAAAAAAGCTTTGATATATTTGTTTTTTAAGAACTAATAAAAAATAATCCAGTATATAAATATGCTGATGTTTATAGTAGCAGTGATAGCAGAACTGGGCTGTTGTCAGATCCAGTTCCCTCCGTTCCAGACTCAGTAATGGGCTGATAATGAAAATGGGGTCTGTGTTTGTGCTGCAGGGCATGAGGGTCGAGCCGGCATGGCAGCGATCATCGTGAGGCCCGACTTTGAGTTTGATGGGAAGAAGCTGTTTGAGAACATCCAGACGCACCTGCCGACCTACGCTCGTCCACTGTTCATCAGAATACAAGTAATTAACACGAGCACACATCTCGGCTCACTTCACCCGGAGGCGGAGGTGGAGTTAGAACGGCTTCATTAAGGCAGAGTCTTACGTTAGTACTAGGTTGCTAAGGTTCATAGCTCTCAGCCTCCTGAGAGAGGAAGGGTCGGATGCGTCTGATATAATTTTTAACATGATTTTTCATTTTTCTTGTATTTTTTCCTCTGAGGTCTATGTGGTTTTATGTACTGATGATATTCATAATTAATTTTTACATTAACAGGCTGGTTTTGTCCCTGTACTTTTAGAACTCATATAGAGTTGAGTTCAAACATTGTAAAATAAGTGAACATAACCTAGGAACCTATATCGAGACAGTTCTATTGGAATAGAATTAGAATTAAGAACTATTTGCCACTTGTGTTTACACACAGCAGAATTTAACCCATCTGTGCAGTGAAACACCCACATATACACACACCAGTGAACATACACACTAGGGGGCAGTGAGCACACTTGCCCAGAGCATCCGGGAAGCAGTTGGCTTAGGTGTCTTGCTTAAGGGCACTTCAGTTGTATCCTGTTGCTCCAGTGGTCACAAGACTGGATCTCTAACCTTTCAGCCTATATCTGTCCCATCCATCCATCCATTATCTGCCACTCAATCCCACTAGATGGGGTCACGAGGGGGCCAATCCCAGAGTCATCGGGCGAAGGCGGGGTACACCATGGACAGTTCGCCAGTCCATTGCATGGCCGACACTCACTCACGCACACACTTAGAGTGACCAATCAACCTATCATGCATGTGTTTGGACTGTGGGAGAAAACCGGAGTACCCAGAGAAAACCCACTCAAGCACAGGAAGAACATACACACTCCACACAGAAGGCCTGAAGCGACAGTGCTAACCGCTACACCACCGTGCCGCCCAACTGCCCCATCCATCCATCCATGATTAAACTTCCACACGATATAAAGGGCACCTATTGTTTTCAAATGGTGTAGAAATTTGAAATACACAGACATAGAGATGCATGTTTTTCTTTGTGCAGTGACGATGTCTAACTTTTGCATCAATCACATTATATATTACTTTTTACCCCCAGCAAAACTGTAGACTTCAAAAATCAGTGAAACGTGTCGTTTGACCAGGAGTTCCTAGACTTAACCGTGTTGTAAATGAGCTCTGTTCTTATTGGCTGCCTGTATTGTGCCTCATTCAAAACTCAGTCTAGACTGAAACATTCCTGAAACACTCATTTGGGAGGGGCTAAACTGCTGGAGGCTGAACAGGTACATGTGTAATGTGTTGACATCACGAAAGTAGTCATTAAATGATTGAATGGGTTTAATTAATGGGGTATTATGGACTATGGGTGTTGAACAGCACATACTGAAACAATTATGCTGACATTATGCCTGTCCATCATAGTCAGTTCTCTAGCTTTCATCAGGTACCTTTTACCTCAGAACAAGACCGCCGCTGCTAGGATCGGGCAATATCACAATATATATTGTTGTTGTGGTGAATTCTGTAACAATACAATTCTGAATATATCATGGATATGGTCAGTACTTGTAGAGCCCTGACCAACTGCCTCTTTCATTGTAAAGTATCTCTATGTCTTGGCCTAATTGTGAATTAACACATTAACACATCATGTGCTTATGCCCAGCAGTGTGAGCCGAGAGTAATGATGTATTGCCGTAGTACAAGACATTCATGGAATTTTTCTGCCTTTTAATGTGGCTTTTATATCTTGTGACAACTTGTGGGACAAGTATGCCCCCTAGTGGTCATTGCAAATCTAGAGCTTGAAATCAAGGACGTTCCTATACTTTCAGCCTCAAGAAACACCAGTTACAAACATAAGTGTTTGATACTTAATTGCTATATTAAACATCCAGCTCTGAATAAGAAAACAAGATAGAAATATAATAATACAACTTAATATCAGGCCTATCCGAGAACCACCTGTGTCACTGCATGTTAAGGAATGGGGGGAATAAGACAGTATTAGTGGGGTCTGGAGGCACGGTCCCCTAAGATAACTTTTAATGACCAAAAAGTGTTTCATAGTAAACTTTTAGGGTAGCATGAGCTAGATGGTCTAACAATGGCTATATTGTCAAGTTAGCACATGGTAAAGTTTGTAGTTTGTACTAAGCACACAATTAGTATGACCTAAACAATATATCCAGCTAAAGCCCCCCAAATACTGGTCTAGCGACGTCCCTGCTGAGAACTATCTGGCTGTGGTCCTATGAACAGCACTCAGTTTGTAGCTTGTAGAGTTTAAACTTCCAGTGACTGGTGAGCAGCGCTGGCATGAAATACAAAGAAGAACTCAATACGACTATCAGAAGAACATTACTGCTCTGAAACAAAGAAATGGTACACAAACACAAGCACTCTATTTGTGATCAAACAAGCCAGGTTTCATTGGTGAGTAGTAATGTTATTTAAGAATGATATTTTTGAGAGTACAGTAAGATCAGTTCTAGTAAACGAGTCAGAGTCGACTAAGCGCTTAAAGATTCAAAGAACTGACTCTTTTGGAGTTGACTCCCCATAACCAACCTGCAAGTGAACATGAGGACCCTGCTTACGTAAGATCAACTTAAGATTAGCACTGCCCACATTACATTAGGGCAAGGGTGTAGATTTGGTCTCAATATTGGTAGGGAATCAGTGTCCAACCACACACACACACACACACACACACACACACACACACACACAAAATGTTCATGTTCACTCTTGCTCAATCTGACTGAAAGTCTGTTGAGGACAGAAGTGCACACCAAGGAAGTTGACATTGGTAGCAGGTTTTCATGCACTGGTTGCTGGATAGTTAGTTTACTACCTATGACTCTCGGTCTGGGAGCTCCTGATGTCGCTTCTGTTTTTTGGTGGAATGATATCTACAAAGAGTCGAACGTGTTGGTCTGAAGGAAGTACATCATCTGAAAGACTACATTTTTACCTGTGCTTGAGTTCTGTGGACGGACAGCCCTGATAGCTTACTGCTAGCTCACTGATTAGCTCTCGCTTCTCCGAGTGTGGCAGTAAGAAAAAGTCATGATGTCAGCCTTCAGAGAGCACCTCCCCTTTCAGCCAATCAAATGTGAGCATGATTAAAGAGCGTCTGGAAGGCACCTGGAATTACCTGCTTCGAATGTAATGGGGACAAGTTTGCTTGAATAATGGTAGGGACAATTCTTCAGACCCAGAATATCGGTAGGGACAATTCTTCAGACCCAGAATATCGGTAGGGACAATTCTTCAAACTCAAAATATTGGTAGTGACAATTCTTTAAACCCAAAATATTGGTAGGGGCAATTCCTTAAACCCAAAATATTGGTAGAGACAATTCTTCAAAACCAAAATATTGGTAGGGACAATTCCTTAAACTCAAAATATTGGTAGGGACAGGTCTTCAATGCCAAAATATTGGTAGTGACAATTCTTTAAACCCAAAATATTGGTAGGGGCAATTCCTTAAACCCAAAATATTGGTAGAGACAATTCTTCAAAACCAAAATATTGGTAGGGACAATTCCTTAAACTCAAAATATTGGTAGGGACAGGTCTTCAATGCCAAAATATTGGTAGTGACAATTCTTTAAACCCAAAATATTGGTAGGGGCAATTTCGCAAACCCAAAATATCAGTAGGGACAACTCTTCAAACCCAAAATATTGGTAGGGACAATTCTTCAAACCCAAAATATTGGTAGGGACAATTCTTCAAACCCAAAATATTGGTAGAGACAATTCTTCAGACCCATAATCCTGGTTGGGACAATTCTTAAGACCCAAAATATTGGTGGGGATAATTCTTCAAACCCAAACTATTGGGTCATGATATAATGTTAATTGGTCGCTGGAAAGTTATGTCATACTTTATGTATGTATATAGTGTGTCCACAAGAGCAAAAATAACCTACATAGAAACATCTATAACAAATCTGTAACATTAAGGTGACATAAGGAACAGTATGACAGTAAAATAACTAATGTTTTGATGGTTTCAACCTTCTGTTTGTTTAGGAATCTATGGAGATGACGGGCACGTTCAAGCAGCAGAAGTTCCGTCTGGTAAAGAATGGCTTCAACCCGTCCACCATCAGCGACCCGCTCTACTTCATGGACAGCACAGAGAAAAGCTACGTTCCCCTCACAGACTCTATCTATGAAAGCATAAAGGCCGGGCAGAGGAAGCTGTAGCCTTCACCTGTCCAGTAGCCTTGTTACGCTGGCAGCGCAGAAGCCACGCTATTACAAAGGAAAGGCCTCAATGTGCCCAACTCATTTGTAGTGTTGTATATTTGATGGGGCCTGAGAGCAACCCAAGATGGACCCAACCCTAAATAATGGATTGCTTCCTCCTTTGTGAGCATTTCACATGGACAGCATAAGTTAATAATAAATTAGAGAGTTTTAATGACTTGCGTGACCTTTCGCGGAGAGCGAGGAGGCTGATCAGCAGGATAAGGAAGAATGAGTCTGCCTCAATCTCAACAAAGCCCGTCTGGTGTCGGGTTCCGTCGGCCCTTCAGCCGCTGCCTGTCTGTCTGGTTTCAGAAGGTCCGGGTGGCTCCCGACACTAACGATGCTCGATAATCCACCTTAAACTTCACGCTTCCATCTGCATCTCCCCTCAACTCAGTCTCAGGTAGTCATCAGTGGACATAAACTCAGAAAACAAACCCAGCTGCTGCCGTCATCAATACTTGAAAACTTATCTCAGTCAACTCTACATGTAAAATCATTCCAGTATGTTGTCGCTGTCCAATCAAAGCTAAGTATCTCTATTTTTTGCGATTTTTAATTTAGCTATGGTTGCAGATTGCTCAGCAATGCGCAGCTATATTGTTATTCGTTTTTTGCTTTCTGACAGATCTTCACTGCATAACTCATCCTGTTTTCAACTCCATTCCATCTCCAGATAGCCCGGTCTGACTGTGTGATTCAGGCTTGTATACAGCTTTTTTATTGGATGCACAGATTCCGTAAAACAACAGATTTTTTTCCGTAATTTTTTCCCATAGAGAATGAATAGAATGGAAAAGTACACGCCAATCTACTGAACTTCTACTTAATCGATATTGTATTCTTTTTTTTACATACGACTGCTGTGTTGGTTCAACCCGCACCCGTCTGTTTGTCGTTTTTTTCCATCCCTCTGTTTTCCCCATAGAGTCATATACACCCAAACCTCATGGTTTCATTTGACCTACAGCCTTCAAACTGCATTTACTCTCTTAGAGCAGATCTTCACACACTAATCCACAGACACATTGGCCTGCACTCATTTGTTTGTCATTCTTTTCCATCCCTCTTTTTTCCCTATAGAGTCCTATACACCCAAACCTCATGGTTTAATTTGACCTGCAGCCTCCAAACTGCCTATACTCACATAGGGCAGATCCCTAAGCACTAATCCACAGACATGCTGACCCCATTCATTTTTGGCAATTTTGGCCATTCATTTAAGGTTTTCTTCAACGTACAGCCACCAAACTGCTTGTACTCACTCAGGGCAGATCCTCAAACCTCTAATACACAGATATACCCACCCGTACTCCTCTATTTGTTTGTTATGTGCAACCGTCCTGCGTTTCCTTTGGGAAATGCACTTCTCTAGTTGTCTTTAACATTGTGTCAAAATGGCGTGATGATTGGACCAATGAAAATGCTCCAAAATAGCCGCACTCGTCTATTTGATGTTTATTCATTCCTCGTTCTTCACATAGGATCCCATTCATTTTTGGCCATTAAGGTTTTCTTCAACGTACAGCCACCAAACTGCCTGTACTCACTCAGGGCAGATCCCCAAACCTCTAATCCACAGATATACCCACCCGTACTCCTCTGTTTATCGTTTATGTTCAACCGTCCTGCATTTCCTTTGGGAAATGCACTTCTCTAGTTGTCTTTAACATTGTGTCAAAATGGCATGACGATTGGACCAATAAAAATGCTCCAAAATAGCCTGGAAAAAAATCCACTGATTTACATTCAAAGTGAAGAATGTCGTCGCCCTCTCCTGGGAGGTTGGCGTTTTAGAGATGCATGTTTTTCTTTGGACAGCAGCGATACTCAAAGCTATGCTGTATAATTACGCTTCCTGACAGCTACCAACCATTTTACAATCCTTTTATTTATGTTACTACAACAACCATGTTTATTTTATTACTTAAACCTGATTCTAGCTTTTGAATCGTAAAGTTCTGTAAATATTTACTTGCAGCAATAAGCATTTGGTCAGTGGGTTAAGGGTCCTAAAGCCATGCATATGTACACTAGAGCCTTTACAGCACTGGAAGGCATTCCAGATTCATGATTCAAACAAAACAATGCCGTTTTGTATAGTGAACTCCAGGACATTATGACTGTGGATGGTATTTGAATCATCCTCATTTATAAACAACAGCAGATTTTGTGTGTTTGTTTCATTCTGGGACCCCCCCAACAGCAGCAGCTGACCTCAAAGCAGCAACAGCCAATTATGATATTGCACTGTGGCTGCAAATAAGCAGAAATGGACACACCAGTCTTTACAAAACACAGCTTCAGATTCAACATTAGAACAGTGTACAAACTGTGCTGTGGCTTATGAACAGATTATCTGAAATAACTAGAAATTTATTATGATCCCAAAAAACATCTTATATTAATAGTACTGAGCACAATGCATTATATACACAATTAGTTCTTTTTTTATATATACATGAGCAAATGCTATATCTCACACGTACGCCAGTAAGAACACGACTTCGCCTCGACTGATTCCGAGTGAACATTTACTGTAGTGCGTCAGCATCTGATGACTGTGAGAAAGCTTCGCTGTCTACAGTGGAGCTAAAAATCTGTTTTTCATTCTCTTCATGTGGTTGATGTTTTGTTCTTTTATGTGGTTTTCAATAACGTGGGTGACATGATTTCAAGTTTGGAATTCACTGTGAATCTCGCAGGTCCGTGCGCTGTAGGGGAGTCATGTGTAAGTCTTGGCAAGGCGGGCAGGGTGTAAAAGCAAGCAAGCAAGTCTTTAGCACGCAAAACAATAATTGAACGACAGAAGATAAATAAAACACAAAGACAGCTAGACCCGCCAACCAGGCCAAGACTACAACATATTAAACATAGTTCATGCAAACAGTGCTGTGCTGTCTGCCAAGCTACTGCTGAATGCCAGGGCTTATATTGAGGCACATAAACAGAGGATGGCAACTGTGCTGGGAAAGAATAATAAGCTAAAGCTATGCAGGAGGTATAGAGCAGTAGCAGTGACTGTAATAGTAACGCTAATAGCATAAGCAGAGACAAGGCAAAGACAGCAGCGTCCAGTAGAACATATATAGGAGATGAACACGCTAGCGAACTATGGCACAGACCACGAATGCAACTGTAACAGGGAATAACAGCATTAATAAAGCAGTTCTGATTGTTTTGTATGATCGCCTTATTAAAATGTCTCGCTTTTAAGTGGTCACTTTCATGTCCATTTTTACACACGTCACTCGTTTTGAATGGATGTACTTTAATTGAATATGAATAGGATGTAAATCAGGCTGTGTTTTGTTTTGTTTCATGCTCCAGAGTTTATCACCAGATAGCGCTTAACTAGAGCACATAAAGCCCTGATATACATAAGACTTCACTACTAAACTTAACTAAAAAGTGAACAGGGGGCTTCAGATATGACTGGATGCTATTGAGATAAATCACATCACAGTACACGTCAGGACTTGTAGAAGACTGAAACCTCTATTTATCATATTCAAGACAGATTTAGACCAATATGTCATATATGCCTGCTGTAGTACACAGTAACAAGTAGCAGATTGAATGTCACTCATTTTAACAACACATTATTTAATTAATTGATTTACCAACTGCTTGATTTTCTTTTCTCCTTCTTTCATTAACAGATTTCATAAATGTTAAAATAAGCTTTGTACTTGTTTCATAATTTATTTTTTATTCAAATTTTACCAATATGTATTTCTCAGAAATACAAAATTACTTTAAATGCTGAGATTGAACATGAAATGTAAATGGTTGATTGTAGATAAACTTTGATTTGATTTTTACAGTGGTGGTGATGGTAACCAGGTGTCACAGTGTTATTTATTATGCAGCGTTATGGCAAAACAGTAGTGCATATATATGTATAAACACTGATCAACCATAACATTAAAACCACATATACACTCTATGAACAAAGGTACTGAAACACAATTCTTACTCACAGATTTCAATTGTTTTCATTCAGTCTCATTGCCACAGGTGTATAAAATCAATCACGTAGCCATGCAGTCTGTTTATATCAACATTTGTGAAAGAATGTGTCGTTCTGAAGAGCTCACTGAATTCCAGTGTGGTACTGTAACAGGATGCTGCCGTTGCAACAATTCAGTTCCCTCCTAGATATTTCACAGTCAACTGTAAGTGGTATTATTGAAAAGTGGAAGTGTATAGAAACCGCAGCAACTCAGATACAAAGTGGCAGATCATTTACTGTTACAGAGTTGGGTCACCAAGGTCTGAGGGGCATAGTGTGTAAAAGTTGCCAATGCTCTGCTGATCAATAACTGCAGAGTTCCAAACCGCCTTTGCCTTTAACATCAATACAAAAACTGTGTGCCGGCAGCTTCTTGGCATTGGTTTCCAAGCATCAGATGAAGTTTTGTGGAGTCACAAATCATGCTTCTGATGGCCGAGTCCGGGTTTAAGGACGTTACCTGCTTGACTGCACTGTGTTGACTGTAAAGTTTGGTGGAGGAGGGATAATGATATGGGGTTGTTTCTCAGGGGTGGGCCAAGGCTCTTCAGTTCCAGTGATAGAAAATCTAACTTGTGGGAAGACTAAGTTTGGGGAAGACTACTTTTCTGTTCCAGCATGAACTGTCCCAGTGTGGTAGAACTTGACTGGCCCTTACAGAGCTCTGATCTCAACCCCTTCAAAATCCTTTGGGGTGAACTAGAACAAAGATTGCGGTCCACGCCCTTGTCCAACATCCATGTCCGACTTCACAAATGCTCTTCTGGATGAACTGGGCAAAAAGTCCCAAAGACAAACTCCAGAATAATATAGGAAACCTTTCCTAGAAGAGTGGAAGCTGTTAGAGCTGTAACAGCGGGACCAACTCCATATTAATTTCTATGGATTTAGAATGTGACGTCATGGAAGCTCCTGTATATGTAACGTGTAGCCAATATTTTGTCCATATATGCCTCATTTATAATTCTATGTAAAAGATTATTGTCCAAAACATTAGAACTGCCTTTGTACCCTGAACAAAGAGAGGAATGAAAGCACAGTCATACAGTGGAGCAGGAAGTATGCTGGGGCTGTCGTTCTAATTGGGGTAAATGGGCTCATCTGTCATCGCACACAATGAACTGTGATAAAAGCGGTGAATATAAGTCTTGAGTTCTCCCAGCATTCGGCTTCTTAAAGTAGAAGTTCATACAGGTAGTGACCTGTGGGTGTCTGTGAAAGTTTTCAGTCATCCAGTCATTGAATTATGTTATAGTGGCAAGCTGGCTGGTCTTCGCTGAGTACTGAAACCCCACTAATGAACGGCCAAACAGCTTTGAAAGTATAATCTGATGGAGCTCCTGGGATGGATGATGAAACCCCTGTGAGATTACACAGCAAAACCATTTGCCTTGACTACGTAGATGTGCATGCTGTAGTACATACAGAGCCTCTTATTCAAATGCAAATAAGAGCCTGTAAAACAATGAAGCTTTGTAACATTTCATTCACTTCTTTGCTTCTGTTCAGTTTTGCAAGGATGGACTAAAACATTCAGAGAGATTTTGCTATTGAGTGCATAATATGCACTTTCTTTAGTATACAGTATAGGGTTACATGCAGTATTCATATCTACTTGGGCTGTGTATGGGCAAGACCCATCAAGATACAGGGGTTGCGATAAAATATATTGTGATATTGTAAGCAAGCCAATAATTGTTTTATATATTGAGAAAATCATGTATATCCAATTTTGTCTATTTTCTTTTTTCCACATCATTTGAACATGGCAGCTGCTCTTCATTGGGCCAATAGAAATGCTCCCAAGTCACTTGGAAGAAAAGCTCTTTACATTAACTTACATTAAGAGTTAAGTATATTTTTGGTCTCTCCTGTAAAAGCACTATTTTGGAGATACTTTTTTCTTTGGTAAGCAGCAATATGGGATATGTATTATGTATTATCCCTTTATATTGAATCAGTTATACTTGATTAGTAAGTATATCAGTAGTAGTATGTAGTTTTCATATACAGTAAACAGCATGTGTCTGTAGAATGCCGTATCAGAGTGTATATCTTTGTTGGTTTGTTTTGGGTATTTTTTTTATCATTTTAGTAAATATTTTTAGAAGCTGTGCTCTGTTGGGCTAGAAGTATCTCAGTGAATATTAGAAACAGGAGAAATAAATGGATTAAAAGTGCAGATGATTATCTTGGCAGACCTCCAGACTCTTTGTAGGGCATATACTGCTAAATAGAGAACACAGGCCAGACTGGAGTCCCAGACTGATAAAACCAGGAGAATTTCAGCACACACACTGATTTCAGTACGTTCAGTTCATGTTCCAGCAGACAGTCCTCATTGCAAATGAGCAAACACTGGCCAACCAGCAGTCTGGGCTCCTTGCCTACAACTCTGGGGCTCATTTACAGTTCAAGCACATTGACTTCTGCAATCTGGTATTTTTAATGTAAGAATATTGAAATAATATTGAAATATTAAAATAATAAGCAAATCTAATTTTGTCAGTCATCACACAAGAAAACAAAGACATGTGGAACTTCAGTCAGCCAGTGTGTTTACAACAGGTGTAGCAGGAGGTTTTCATTTTGGCTATTTTTGACTATAACGTGATGAGGGAGGGGGCGAGTGATATCTAGAGAGAAAGAAAGGGAGAAATGAGGAAGGAGAAAGCCAGTGAAAGATGGATGGATAGAGAAGGAACAGTAAATAATAGAGGGGGGAGAGTGTAAGCTCAAGAGATAGAGAAGGAGGTAGAAAGATAGAGAGAGGGAGGGAGGGGGAAAGAGAGAAAGATAGAGAAGGAGTAGGAAAGAGAGGGAGGAGGAAAAAGAGAGAGAGTGCGTGAGGGGGGAGAGAGAGAAAGAGAGAGGCAGATGGAATGAGAGAGGGAGAGATGGGCGAGGAGAGAGAACGATAGAGAGGAAGGGGGAAAGAGAGAGCGAGTGAGAGAGGGGGGAGAGAGAGAGGGAGGGGGAAAGAGAGGGAAAGAGAGAGGGAGGTGGAATGAGAGAGGGAGAGATGGGAAAGAGAGAAAGATAGAGAGGAAGGGGGGAAAAGAGAAAGATAGAGAGGGAGGGGGAAAGAGAGAAAGATAGAGAGGGAGGGGGAAAGAGAGAAAGATAGAGAGGGAGGGGGAAAAAGAGAAAGATAGAGAGGGAGGGGGAAAGAAAGATAGAGAGGGAGGGGGAAAGAGAGAGAAAGATAGAGAGGGAGGGGGAAAGAGAGAAAGATAGAGAGGGAGGGGGAAAGAGAGAGAAAGATAGAGAGGGAGGGGAAAAGAGAAAGATAGAGGGAGGGGGAAAGAGAGAAAGATAGAGAGGGAGGGGGAAAAAGAGAAAGATAGAGAGGGAGGGGGAAAGAAAGATAGAGAGGGAGGGGGAAAGAGAGAGAAAGATAGAGAGGGAGGGGGAAAGAGAGAAAGATAGAGAGGGAGGGGGAAAGAGAGACAAAGATAGAGAGGGAGGGGGAAAAGAGAAAGATAGAGAGGGAGGGGGAAAAGAGAAAGATAGAGAGGGAGGGGGAAAGAGAGAGAAAGATAGAGAGGGAGGGGGAAAAGAGAAAGATAGAGGGAGGGGGAAAGAGAAAGATAGAGGGAGGGGGAAAGAGAGAGAAAGATAGAGAGGGAGGGGGAAAGAGAGAAAGATAGAGAGGGAGGGGAAAAGAGAGAGAAAGATAGAGAGGGAGGGGGAAAGAGAGAGAAAGATAGAGAGGGAGGGGGAAAGAGAGAAAGATAGAGAGGGAGGGGGAAAGAGAGAGAAAGATAGAGAGGGAGGGGGAAAAGAGAAAGATAGAGGGAGGGGGAAGGAGAGAGAAAGATAGAGAGGGAGGGGGAAAAGAGAAAGATAGAGGGAGGGGGAAAGAGAGAGAAAGATAGAGAGGGAGGGGGAAAAGAGAAAGATAGAGGGAGGGGGAAAGAGAGAGAAAGATAGAGAGGGAGGGGGAAAGAGAGAAAGATAGAGAGGGAGGGGGAAGAGAGAGAAAGATAGAGAGGGAGGGGGAAAGAGAGAAAGATAGAGAGGGAGGGGAAAAGAGAGAGAAAGATAGAGAGGGAGGGGGAAAGAGAGAAAGATAGAGAGGGAGGGGAAACGAGAGGGAAAGAGGGAGGGAGGGGGAAAGAGAGATCGAGTGAGAGATGGCGAGAGAGAGAGATAGAGAGACACAGGGAGAAGGAGGGGAGGGAGTGGAGTGGAGTGGGCGTGGCCGACTGAGTCCCGCGTGCAGTGCAACTCTCGGCACAAGTGAGCACGAGCTCCCCCACTGGCGCGCGCTCATACCATCATGGCGGAAGCTCACGCGCACGGCGGCGGTAGCCCGGTCCCGGTGCTGCTGTCCTTCTCCGTGTTCTCGCGACCCTGCACCGTTCCCGCCGGCTCGGGTTATGAAGTGCTCATCCAGAAGTTTCTCTCCATTTACGGCGCGCAGATCGACGTGCACCGCAAATTCCTCATGCAGGTTTTCTCGGAGGACTGGGGTCAGTACATCGACCTGCCCAAGGGCTTCACCATCTCCGACAAGTGCAAGCTGCGATTAGTCCCGCTGCAGATGGACGTAAGGCTGCTCTGTTTTTCCACCTTCACACTGTAACCGCCGCAGCTACGGGAGAGGGCGTCGGTCACGGGTTACCGTAAAACTCACACTCGCTATCGGTTCGCTGGAAAAAGCTCAGCTGAACGTGTAACTTCAGCCGTGCTCTTCAGGTTTACCCTCAGTAACCAGTCCGGTCTCTCGCTGTAGACACTGTAGGCCGGCGCGTGTCGCCTCGTTTGCCCCCCAGACAGCCTAAAAATACACAACTTGTTGCCGTTTGAGACAATAACGAAACTGAAACGTGGCTGTGACGTCAGAGCCTTTGCTGTAATGTGTGTTTATGCTGTGTTGAGTTGCATCTTTGTTTGCATTGACCTGCTGCTCTGGAGCAACAGCTGCTGGGGTGTGTTGTGGTTCTGGTGGTCCCTACACGCTGCCCTGCATCTGCATGTGCATCTACAACTTGTTCAGCAGACTGCAGCCTGAGGGGAACCCCAGTGTAGCTATGAAGTCAGTGCGCAGTCTTTGATTATGAGCCATCCCAACATGACCACTGGCCATGAAATGACTCGTGGTGCAAAGCCATCAAAGCAGAAGTAGTTCCTGGTCTTACAAAACAGCCCACCTAATCCTCAGGGGCTTACAGCTTTGTGTGACATCTGCTTCTCCCGGAAAAACAGGCGAATATTTAGGAAAACAAGACCCCAAAAAATTTTTATACGAGTGAGAAACAGCTGTAGAAACTAGTTGGAGATGTTTTATCGTCCAGTGCTTTCAGCTTATGGTCCAGCCAGGTGACCTTTTTTATTTGTGTACTGTGCTGGATTTAGAGGATATGGCTTAATGCCCGATGATCTCTAGCTAGGTCTTTAGTGACCTTATGATTAGGTCTACCCTCTTTTATTATTATTATTATTATTATTATTATTATTATTATTCCTATTATTATCTGCCTGAAGGCTGGATCAGGTGTAGGGAATCTCTGAATGGATGAGATGGAGCCCGGAGTATATCACAGCCTTAACAAGCCGACTGGAAACAATAGGGTCCCGAGAGCTTGGTGGGTTATTAATAGCACGAAAGGTGAACTGCTGTGAATGAGTGGGCTTGTTATTCTCCTCTGCTTTGCTTGTAGATCACGACGCTGGGGAACCTCTCCCCGGCCACCACCGCCTTCTTCTGCTGTGACATGCAGGAGCGCTTCAGGCCCGCCATCAAGTACTTCGGTGACATCATCAGCGTTGGCCAGAGGCTGGTAAGACTGCGCCTCGCTCGACCCCGTTTATCTCTCGCTCTCTCTTTTTCCATCACAATCCTTTTTTCACGCTTGCTTGACCTGCTCTGTGTCTATGAACGTTTCAGTGACACTGCGCAGGCCTAGCCCCACGCTGTGAGACCCCCTCTCTTATTATACACAGACAGGAAGGACAGTCAGCAGCGTTTACTGGCTCTTTCTTTATCGCTTCCGTGACCCCGCTCACATGCAGTGTATCAGTTGGTTCGACCTGGATTTTGTCTTACATCATCTATTTCAGTCATAGATTGAGGTCGGCCCGGTCTTTAAAGAGGGGGCCGTTCGGCGGCGCTGGTTTGGCCAGAAAGGGCTCCTGAATTGCAAATGGGGGCATGTTCTCATTCATTGTTCACCTGCGTATTGATTTCACAGATATTGTCCTTGTGAATATTAATGAGCTGCTGTTGATTGGTGTGCACTGTCTGCGCCGACAGTAGTGTTGAATTGAAATAAAGAAATACATTTTAAAAGACAGCAGCGATGACCGCACCAGGTTCATTAGAAGTCACTTTTAATATCACTCATTTCCAGCATCTGTCTTTTTGAATGACTGAGCTGTCAGACTACAGCTGTGGAGTGAAAGGAAGGAGTATCTTATCAGTGTGTTAAACACAGGGTGCTGCGGCAGCAGTATAGTTCACACACCCGTCAGCACACCTTTCTCTGTTCGGAAGATTGTAAACTAGCCGGCAGGACAGAGGCAGAAACATATTGGCACTTGAACGCAGTACCGGATGGATGGATGGATGGATGGATGGATGGATGGATGGATGGATGGATGGATGGATGGATGGATGGATGGATGGATGGATGGATGGATGGATGGATGGATGGATGGATGGATGGATGGATGGATGGATGGATGGATGGATGGATGGATGGATGGATGGATGGATGGATGGATGGATGGATGGATGGATGGATGGATGGATGGATGGATGGATGGATGGAACTGTACTGTGCAGTGCAAAAGTTCCTTCATCATCTTATCTCATAAATAGCCTCCGTAGCTATTGTCATGGCAGCGGCACATACTTTCAGGCCCCCGGTTGAGTTGCTTACTCAAGGCTGGACAGACACACCTGTGAATGTTTTTCAGAGCCAGAGTGGAGCTTGATTTTTCTTCCTCCCTCTCAAGAATGAAAGCATACATAGCCATTTATTAAGTTCTGGAAGTCCACCTGGATAAGTGTGTTACATGTTGACATGTAATATTAATTTCTGTTACGTTACAGTGTCCTCTGCTTACCTGCAGTACAATGAATATGCTTATAATATGATGTACAGACACATTGTTGAGTGAAATGAACTGAAATCTTTCTATGGCTGGGGACTGAAAGCCAGTAGTCGTTCCTGTGGAGCAGGAGTGTTTCATTAGTGTAAGGTCCAGTTAGAGGAGATCTCCTCAGGCCAAGTTCGTCTGGACTGTCATCATTTCTAGCTTGTGTTATGATTCAATGACATATCCTGTTTATTGAAGTAGCCTAGCATCAGCATCTTATACCATCAGCTACTGAAACACCAACACATCACACATACTGTTCAGTATATTTCAGTATATTTACTGTTGAAGTGCTGAACTGAATTTTTTAAAAATAAAATTTCAAATAAATGCAAAAAAATGTTTTTTTAAAAAAGTGCATCATAAAGTGTTTAAAAAAGTAAATAAAACGTCTTCTTGGAGCTGCCTGTGGGAAGAATAAACATCTACGTCTCCGACTTGCTTTATTGTCTGACTGCTCTCGCTTCGGTACCTCGCCTCCTGAAAATGCACAGATCTGATTGGTTGAAGAGCACCAATCAGCACGTGATTGGTCTGTGACTTTACTGCGCCGTAAAGCAAGAAAAGAAAAGTTCAGAAAAATAAACACTGCCAAAATCCTTCTCAATAGTTTCTCGGTTTGGGTCCTCACTGGACAACGACCGCCTATTAGTGACCACTGCTCTGGAACATCTACAGCACATAAACCATTAATGTTCTTTTAAGTACTTTTTCTTGTGTGTTTTAGCTCCAGGGGGCTCGTATTTTGGGCATCCCTGTCATCGTGTCGGAGCAGTACCCCAAAGGCCTGGGCAGCACGGTGCAGGAGATGGACCTGACAGGAGCCAAGATGGTCTTTCCAAAGACTAAGTTCTCCATGGTGCTGCCGGAGGTCGAGGCCGCCCTGGCCGAGATTCCAGCAGTTCGTAGCGTTGTCCTCTTTGGAGTTGAGGTTAGTGATCTATCCGCCTCTCATGCGTTATCTTTCTTTTCTCTTTGCTTCTTTGTCAGCTTGTTGAAACGACGCAGCCTGGTAGACGCCAATCTGACGATATTTGATATTTATTGATTATCACATGATACTTCAGAGCATGTCACTTACAATACACCGATAATTAGCATGTTTGATTATAAGGAGTATAATTAGTATGTAATGGATTCAGTGCCATATTGAATGGGAGTCACTACCGCGGATAAACATGAAATGCAATTCACACATGACAAGACACGACATGACGTTACCTTCCAATAGCGACAGGATCAGCAGTGAAACCTCTTCTGCAGTGTTTCTACATCATATGACCTCACTGCTGAAAAGTTGCTTGAATACAGCCCTCTTTTTGATTTGTAGTGTATTATAATATTTTGTAACGGCCCAACCAGTTTGGAAATCTGCTCTCTGTCCTTACATGACATCACAAGGGCCTGGACAAGAATTCAATAATGGTATTTACCATCACAAGATATGTTTCATATATCATTTTTGTGGTATTTTGGTATGTATTATTTACGGCAGAGGTGCAGCAAGGTTTTTATCTCCCTTAATGGCCTGTCGGTACATTGCAAGTGTTTGTCGAAGTTAAATAAACTTAAGGCTGATTTAAGGCTCATTTATTCTTCCTCCGAGTGCGGGATCGTCTGCATGCGTTTGAAACGATATGACCGTCACTGCCACATACATTTTCCGTGTTAGCTCTGTTTACATGGTTGTTGAGCAACACGTCCAGTATATGGCAGTTCGGAGTCAATCAAACATGGTGGCAATGGATGCGCTTGTTGTTGTTTATTTACTTTAAAAACAAGTTTGTTTCTGCGGCGTGGCGCTACTACTCCTTCCCGTCAGTAACAGTAAGTTTTAAGCACAAAATAAACACAGAGTTCGGACAGAAAACTTTGTGTATCCGTGTTTAACGTTGAGTATAAATGAGCCTTTAAGCTCCGTTATTTTTTGGACTGAACGTCAGAACTCTGTATTTACACTGCTCCATCGCATCAGCCCACCTGAACACACTTCCTCTCTTTAGGTACCGCATGTTAACAAAGGTGCTCCTTGCGTCGTCTAATTAATCACGTGCTTGCGTTTCCAGGGGTTACGGGGCAGAGTTGATTAACACTTGTGGTTGTATACGAGCTATATTTCTTGTAAGCATCTACACTTTAGCCTACAAATGTTTGACTGAGTTTCATAACATTACATAGTGAGCAGCTTATCAGCTCATGTTCAGAAAACATTTTTAGTGTGTACATTTTTACTGCTGCAATTACAGTAAAATTAAATGAATTAATTAGTAATTATTTATTATTCTGTAAATTATTTGTTTTTTCATATTTTTGTTTTATATATATATATATATATTTCGGAAAGAGAGACCGGCCCTTTAGTATTTTGATATTGTCCAGTGTGGCCCCCTGATCTAGAGGATTGCTTATTGAAAATGTTCCTTTTATGTATTTGAAGACTTTTTATGTTTTTTATCTGGGCTGACGCACAACTGTATTAATCTGTTCAATCTGTTTACAAAAGAATAAGAAACTCGGCCTCAGTTGTAATTTAAAGTCAGTTATTTATATTGATAAAGTAGATACAGACTTCCGTTATAGGGATTCTTGGCAGTTTTTCTGAGACCTTTAAATTATTTATATCAATATCAGAATTATATCGTATTTCGTAACCGAAATTAAGGAATATATCGCAATATAAATTTTGGCCATACGTTGAATGCATATTCATAAATGAACCTTCCAGAGAGTCTGGCCCTTGATTTCACTCCTAGCCTCCCAGGCTGTGCTCCTCTCCACATCAGCAGAGAACCCTCTACTCTGCAGCATCAGACTCGGAGCAGTTCTTTCCAGAGACTGTCCAGTTTCCCACATAAACCTCATCTTTATCAGCCTTGAGCTTTTACTGCGACGTTCCCGAGAGACTGCAGTCGTACAGCATGGCTGTATTGCT
The DNA here is from genome assembly GCA_021613375.1 of Megaleporinus macrocephalus. Classification (NCBI taxonomy): domain Eukaryota; kingdom Metazoa; phylum Chordata; class Actinopteri; order Characiformes; family Anostomidae; genus Megaleporinus; species Megaleporinus macrocephalus. The sequence goes on from CM038720.1 coordinate 30,934,440, forward strand.
CTCCACCTCGCAGTGCTTTAAACAGATTATCTGTATTGAAATGTGGTCTTTCTGAACGATGAAGACGTGAAACACGACACACACCGACATTGCTTTGGTACAGGTCCCAAAATGAAAAACAAAACATTACAATTTATTTTCGTTCAACTTTCTTTCTGTGCTTTAGATGTGTTTGTGAAATGCAAAGCACACATTTACATCACGTTTAGAGAGTAACATGCAGAAAACGTGCCAAAATGAAAAACAGAAGAGAAATTTTCTTTGATTTAAGGTTGTGTGAGTTCTTAACAGTGTGTTCAGCACTGCAGGGTAAAGCAGTACGGTTGTGCCATCCTTACATTTGAAGTCAGGCTGTATTCAGTTCTGAAGAGAGTTAAGAATTTGGTTTAACATGCAAATCCTCATGTACCGTTTCTCGGTAAAGAGGTCAGTGACGTGAAAAATCACTATAGTTATTGCATTTCAGTCTGGAACGAATTCCTCTGCATAAAATAGTCCAGTGTAATTGGTGCAGTGCAGTCTGTAAAACGTGGAATAGATTTGGGTTTTCTTTACAAAACTGTGGCACTACTGGTCTGACCTCTGACCTCAGTCTGACCTCTGAAATACTAAGTATCATACCATGTACTGACCATGTACTCTGTGTCTTAAGGTATCACGTAGAGCTGGGAGATATGGCCTTTAAAATTTATTTTATTTTATTTCCACAAAAAAATCTGATTTTAGATTTTAATCTATTTTTTTTCTACTAAATCAAACTACAGATGCCAAAGAAATAGTTCAAAACTATTTTTAACTTTAAGTTTTAACTTTAAGCATTTAAATGTCCCCTTTGGGGTAAAGTTAAAGTTAAAGCACTTCTGGTTTAAAACTTTCAACATGTTAACGAACCCTGACTTTTCCACTGTATGTATGAGCGCCATGTCTTTTACAGTAAACATTGCTAGAGCGTCTGTGATTGCCTTTTAACGTAACCCAGTCTTATCTTATCATATACAGTTGGAAAACGTGTCCGGGACGGTTGCTTGCTGTGTTTTGGGTGGTGTGCTAGCGGAGCGGCTGTTTTCATTCATTCCGCTGGGGGCAGCACTTCTCCCTCTCCGCTGCACGCTTCTGTTTTATGTGTTGGCTAAAAAATTTATTGTGCTGTTTTCTTTGGAAGCAACCGTTTTCAAACACACCTTACAGCGAGGACCTGTTTGGTCTGTGTTCGACGCCGCAAAACCAAATCGGTTCCAGATCATGGAGGAAGTTACTCCTTTTCTTTCCCCCAATCGCTGCCATGTTGTTTGTTTGTGTCTACGGCTAACGCGGGGGAGGAGGGAAGGTTACTCTGAACTACAGAAACCCAAAGGGCGGCGTTGGAAGTTAAAACTTAAAAAGAGAAACGATTTTCATAAAAACACATCATCCTTAAGGGTAAATTTAAATTAATCGATAAAACCGGTTTATCGTCCAGCTCTAGTATCATGATATTAAGTTTGTGCCACGTCATTCCTAAGTAATGTGGCAAGTAACTGCAACAAGAACCGCACATCACAAAAGCTTCATTCTTGCCCCATAACACGGAGAAGAAAGACCTCAGATACTAGGATACCTGCTCTAGACAGACATTTCGGTTGGGCCTATGCATTTTTAGCATGACCAAGGAGAGAATACATGTGTTTCTGGTACTGGAAGCTAGTTCTGTGGATTGTTGTCCTTTATTGTTGTTCATATTATTGTTATATGATTTCCTGAAACCCATTTAAATTGTTCCAGTAGTTGATGGACAAGCGTGATTCATCTTTCAGCTGTAATGAAACAAACTGGTGTGTCCGGTTCACTGTAGAAGTTATTTACCTGTTTACACTTGCCGACGCTGCCATCTAGTGGTATAAACGGCAAGTTGATTTATCAACATTTTGAACTCTCCTTCCTCCCGTGCTTGTTCCATGTATATGTTTTTTCTTGTATTTATAATGCAGTAGTGAAAATCCCCAGCAAGTAACTGTAATGTAATTCTGATCTTCACATAGACCCACGTGTGCATACAGCAGACGGCTCTGGACCTGATCGGGAGGGGCTTTGAAGTGCACATTGTAGCTGATGCGACGTCTTCCAGAAGCATGATGGACAGAATGTTTGCACTGGAGGTAACAGTTCTAAAGCTTTTGACCGGTAGTGTACTTATATATCGTTAATCTTTGGTTTATAGTTGGGATTATGTTTTGTCTGAAGCTGCTAAAGCTTTTAGAAATGTGTTTTGTAGGTTCCACCTATTAGTGTTTGAAGTATTTAAAGAAATCTGAAAAGAAAGATATTAAAGTAATAATGTGATGCAATAGTAACGTACGGTTATGTTATATCAATAGTAACATACGGTTATGTTATATCAGTAATAACATATGGTTATGTTATATCAATAATAACAAACGGTTATGTTATATCAATAATAACAAACGGTTATGTTATATCAGTAATAACATATGGTTATGTTATATCAATAGTAACATACGGTTATGTTATATCAATAATAACAAACGGTTATGTTATATCAATAATAACAAACGGTTATGTTATATCAATAGTAACAAACGGTTATGTTATATCAATAGTAACATACGGTTATGTTATATCAATAGTAACATACGGTTATGTTATATCCATAATAACAAACGGTTATGTTATATCAATAGTAACATACGGTTATGTTATATCAATAATAACAAACGGTTATGTTATATCAATAGTAACATACGGTTATGTTATATCAATAATAACATACGGTTATGTTATATCAATAGTAACAAACGGTTATGTTATATCAATAGTAACATACGGTTATGTTATATCAATAGTAACATACGGTTATGTTATATCAATAATAACATACGGTTATGTTATATCAATAGTAACATACGGTTATGTTATATCAATAGTAACATACGGTTATGTTATATCAATAATAACATACGGTTATGTTATATCAATAGTAACATACGGTTATGTTATATCAATAATAACATACGGTTATGTTATATCAATAGTAACATACGGTTATGTTATATCAATAGTAACATACGGTTATGTTATCAATAGTAACATACAGTTATGTTATATCAATAATAACATACGGTTATGTTATATCAATAGTAACATACGGTTATGTTATATCAATAATAACATACGGTTATGTTATCAATAGTAACATACGGTTATGTTATATCAATAATAACATACGGTTATGTTATATCAATAGTAACATACGGTTATGTTATATCAATAGTAACATACGGTTATGTTATATCAATAATAACATACGGTTATGTTATATCAATAGTAACATACGGTTATGTTATATCAATAGTAACATACGGTTATGTTATATCAATAGTTACGTACGGTTATGTTATATCAATAGTAACATACGGTTATGTTATATCAATAGTAACATACGGTTAGGCTAGGCAGTTGTACTATTTAGCCTCTTTCTTTGATTTTTTCCCCCAACATAATCAATGTGAGCGTCTGAAAGGATGTGATTCCGTTGTAGTTGGCAAATGTTGCATTATTGGGAAACGCATTCCTTCAAGCCTCATTGCTAATGTGTTCCAGTCTAACAAGGTGTTATTTTGAATTGGGGCGTTTGCTTTTGCACCAGCATTGATTTGAATCTCTCGTTTGGATGGATGAATTGTATTTCAGAATATGGCAGCCTTGTTAAAGCCTTGTTTAGACATAAAGTAATACCCACACTCTGTATTCACTGCCCACAGAGGGGATTATTCTTAAATGGGATTTATCATGTGGTTCTGGGTTTCCTCTATCTTTTAGTGTGTTGTGTGGCTTTTTGTGCATGTAAACAGTCCTCAGTGTTATAAAGCTGTAAGTAAATGACAGAGGGAGACTCTTTTCAACAGAAACCACCAAATGCCTAGTTGGAGTTGAGGCCCTTTTCTCAGTTATTAGGTGACGTCACCTCGTAACACTGCCCATATTACCAGCCATTCTCACACGATGCACAGAGAGCTAAGGAAAGTACCGCAAACTTACCACTCTGAAACATCCTACTCCAGTTTAGTCTGGGATTGTGAATCAGGTCCACCACCCTGTTCTACCTGACTTTCAGGATCTGACTCTAGCTCAAACGGACAGCAGAACTGACATCATTGTGGGAATAGCCACAGCTGTGTTGGGGAAGAGCTAGCAAGATCAGTCAGAATAGTGTGGACGAGCTTACCAATCAGAGCACACTAGACTCATCAGGAGGCGGGGTAGATCCTGAAGTTATGAAAATTGAAAATATAACAGGTCACCTTTAATAACAAGGCTGGGATATTCAAGGACACTCAGTGTTTGGCCAAAAATGTTAGTACAGCAATGAAGATGCCATGCTAATGTAGCTAAAAGGCACCTCCATTGTGTAAACTGCATGGCAGAATCCTCGTACATGCCTTAAACTGTAAGTGATATGAAATAGATTTACTTAAGTGGTATCTGACGCTGTTACTTAGTGTTATTTATACAAATAATAATAATAATAATAATAATAATAATAATAATAATAATAAGTTCAATTTATATAGCGTCTTTCTCGTACCCAAAATAAATAAATAAATAAATAAATAAATAAATAAACACAAGGACGCTTTACATCGAGAGAAAAATAAATAAATAATAAATAAATCAGTGAGCAGCAGAGAAAAAGTACTGAGAAAAAAATAAATAAATCAGTGAGCAGCAGAGAAAAAGTACTGAGAAAAAAATAAATAAAAAATAAATAAATAAATCAGTGAGCAGCAGAGAAAAGTACTGAGAAAAAAATAAATAAAAAATAAATAAATAAATCAGTGAGCAGCAGAGAAAAAGTACTGAGAAAAGAGGTAAGTTTTAAGTTGAGCTTTGAATGAGGAGAGTAAGTGACAGTAAACATAAATTTATGCAAAAAGGCTTCAGCTGTCTTCACTGTTTTATACAGTGTCATTCTTTTTTATCTAAAGGGGGATTATATGTAGACTTAATTTTAAACCATGGCTTAACTTTCCTATTGAAAGCTGTTCTTTCTCTGCCTCAGCGTCTCTCACGCACAGGAATCATCATCACCACCAGCGAGTCGGTCCTGCTGCAGCTCGTAGCCGACAAAGAGCATCCCAAGTTCAAAGAGGTCCAGAACATCATTAAGGCCAGCGCCCCCGAGTCCGGCCTGCTGTCCAAGGTGTGAGACGGGCCGGGGACAGAGAAGCGTGAGGCGCTCGCGTCTGACTCAAGTCGCAACCTTTATGTTCTGCCTGATGTCTCTTACAGGTTCTGCAAAAAAAGCTCTTCAGAGTTGATGGCTGTTTTGAATTTCTGTCTGAAGATTATCCAAAAAATGTACAAGTCAATTGCTGTGTTTCAAATCGTACCGACTTTGTGTTTTTAGGTGGTGGTGCATTTAGCTGACGTGTACTTTTAGATGTCTGTAAGCTTGGCAACAAATGACCGGACGACTCGCCCAAGGCCACACAAACGTATTCTTTAAGGGACATCTCACGCTATCAGCTGAAACAGTGCTTTAAGTGTTGGATGAGAGAGTTTAGGAAATTAGTTCTCTCACCACAACATTGGGCTGTGTAACACTAAGGACACCAATGCAACTGCAGAAGCAGCACAAACTGCTGGCCCACACCCCCCCTACCTAAAAATGCCCCCCAAATCCCAGTTGCTTTCACCTAGAATCTATTAAAGCGCTATTTTAATTTGTATGGTCCAGTAGTTTAATGGTTGAGGAAGTTCACTGCAGTCATAAACCATGAATGTGCAGTAAAAAAAGAAATAAATAAAAAAGTTGAAATGTTCAAGCTGTTGTGACCTTAGTGAATGAAGTGCTGGTAGAATTGGCAGATTAATGAACTGTAGAAGCATGAGGAGCTCTGCCGCTTTAGTTTGTGAGCTTAATTTGGATGTAATCCTATAGAGGGGTACTTGTAACGTGGGTAGTACTGTATTTCTGTGGCGTTTTGCTTAGGGCTACGTAGAGAAGTGTATTAAGTCCTATGTATTATGCTGTGTGAAACCAAGGTCTCCCAGTCTGGAATAACTTCACATTCATGTTTTTCTTCTCCTCTTAATACGTGATTAGCAGGTGGCTTTTATTTATTTGTTTACTTTCTCAGCTGTTAATGTTGCATTCAAATTCCCAGACAGAAGAGTTGGTGAATATTAGAAACAGGCTACCTCTCATTTTATTTAGTCCTTTGTTCAGTTAAACTCCTAAAAATGTTCCAAGCCATTAATTATCACTACATAAGGTGTGCATGAAAGCATGATATAGTGTAATAGCATCACCATATCTATTAAAAATGTAAAAAAATCAAAATTTAAGGAGTTATACTTAAACCATCATGGTTTTCTGTTACATATAGCTTTGGACCAGGCTTAACCCTTAGACGTCTGTAGTTATTACTATAGTTTTCTGTACTGTTTAAATGTGATATCATTATTAAATGTTAATTTAAGTGTGGAATCACACACTGGCTTTACACTTGGTTTTTGAGATGCAAATCTGAATTGGGAATTGGGGGATCACGTACATATCTGCCAGACACGTCATCGTTTATAAAATATTATTATAGACTAATCCATCTGTATACAGTAATGAAAGCAATAAAGTAAATCAAAGGCAGACATTGTAGCACAGTAACCCAGCGTCGCCTTCTGCACTTTCAGAGTCCAATAAATACATCATCAAATACCTGTTTTAATATAAAATGTTTATTTTTATAAGCAGTTATTTGCTGATACGAATGTTTTTTTTCTTCCATCATTATCATCATCATCATGCGTCCCTATTAGATTGATCCTCTATATGAACACGTTCAAGTCTGTTTTTCTATTCGCAAAAGAAGACGCACACCAGATTCCTCAAGTTTAGATCCTATCTTTTCATCTGCCTTCGAACTCAAAAAGTGATTAAAGCTTAGAATCTGTACTTCCAACTCAATATATCTGTTTTCCTTCAGTGAGCTGTTAGTGAGAAATACGGTTACACCATGTTTGTGTCATCGTTGACAATAACCACGACCTCTAAGGGTTAATGTTTTAGTCAATTGAATCGAGGCTGACTGATGTAGCATACCTAAAGCCACTGGTTACAATTGCTTCTTGGGTTTTTTTGGTTTCTATTGTGCGTGTTTTAAAAAAACACTGTAGCTTTAGCTTGCAGCTTTCTTTTTGTGGTGTTTTTCTGTGTTTTTTTGTGTTTTCACGCACAAAACCCCTAAATGGCACTAAAGCTACATCCTCTTTAAGCCTGAAAGAGCTGCAGGGTCTGTACACTCACTGCCCGGTGTCTGATGCCGTTTGTTTGTGTGCGTTTTTGTTAAATCTTTAAAAGGTCTGGATACACTTAAGCCAGTGTAGCAAGTTTTGTTAATGTCATGCTCACAAAGACATGCAAGTCACGCGGTCTTATTGCATAATAAGCGTCGCATGATAATACTGTACACAACAAGAATGCATTATATCTATAGTTTCTGCAGCTACAGGCGCTTTTGTAGTCGGTCATGTGATTTTAAATAGATGCTTTTATGTTGATGTTGTATTTGGAGCATATATTCATAGTTGAATTTATTGTTTGTGTTTCTGTCCAGTTCAGTTTTTCTTTTGGTGTGTGTTTTCAATTGACATTTCTTTTAATAAAAAAAAACTATTGTATTGATTTTGAAGGTAAATGTGAATGAAAGTTCAGCAAACAACCTTTTACCATTTTCATTTATTAGAATGTCAAAGTAAATATCAAGAATGGTGTGTGGTACCACTTTAGAATAAGAGTAAACTTATAAAGGGTTTATTAATTATTAAATTATTAATTGTTATTGTTAGTTGTGTCATAACACTTTACAAAGTGTAAGTAAAAAGCTATAGCACATTAATAAAATAGGTCAAAGTGAGCTGTTCTATATTATGAAGTAAAGTCTATATACATTAACAGCTCAGAATGTGGGTTCAAAGTTATTCTAACAACAGGTCACTTGTAAATATTAATTTATAAAGGAAGTATCATTCTGAAGTAATACCTAATCTCTACATTTTGTTCTTGTTTAAAAATGTAATCCTTCATTGTTACTGTCAAACATGATATAGTGTAGTAAACCACACATAGTTAAAATCTGGGAACCACAGAAGTGTACAATAATAAGCCACAAGTAACCTAAAAGAGCAAAGCTTTAAGTTTTGAGTATTATTATTATTATTATTATTATTATTAGCATTTTTATTAATATTGACAACATTTATTGGTAATATTAGAGTTGTTAAAAAGTACCGGTAGTTCTGCAGACAACCTTCTCCAACCCATTAAAGACTGTAAGCAAGTGTATCCCATCAGATGATCTAGAAACAAGTGATCCAGATACCGGTCCCTAACTTGTTTTCCCTCCTTTAACAATATTTAATCATTAAACTGCTGATGGACAGACTCATTGTGTCTTAAGCGTATCCAGGCCCGAAATGAAAGTGCAAGTTTTAAACAATTTCCAACTGATGGTGTGTATACGTGTGTAAATAGAAAGATTATATACAGTGCCTATTTATGAGCAGTCCAAACTGATTGTACCTCTCGCATATAGCCTCTACTTCTTGATGTGACAACATAGCTTTGTGCACTTTGTTAACATAACTGTATAAGAACACCTTCATTTTTGTAACAGCTTACATACAGTATGTAATAAATGTTTATATTATGCACTATAATGAGCTGTGTTCACGTATTATTGCAAGTGATTTGTTACATTGATTTACATGCTTACTGTCCATTTCTTAATGTGATACAGGAATCAGTGGCTTCTTTGAAAAAATATTTGAAAAAAACACTTGCTTGGGAATTTTCTGGAGAATCTTTCTCCTCTCCTGCTAGATGTGAGCGAGTGAGTGAGTCTGTTGCAGGCCAGGACAGCGAGGTGCTTTACGCCTAAAATGTTTGTATATCTGGCAGCACTACTTTTTTGTCATTTTCAGTGCTTTCATATAGTGATGTGAATGCTTATGTTGCCTTTCTGCAAAAATAACATATGGTGCTTTAGCCGGTTTCACGGGGTCTAAGATAATCCAAGTGGTTGACCCGTTGGACATACAGCTGGACTAGGCTGATAGGCCAGTGGGTTCAAGCTGGTCATGCTCATAGGCCAACTAAATGATTATTTCTGATAAACCGTCTGAGCTGGTGAATCTGGCCAAAGCTGGTAAATCTGGAGGAGCAGTTAATCCATGCAGCGTTAAATTTGAGACCTGGGAAAAACTATACTGTGATTATAGAAAATGGGGCCTGCTTGTTGAAGAAGGAACCCAGTCTAACTATACACACACAAAGTGGTCTAGAAAACTAGAATGCTTCCTAATGCGCACATGCACATAGACTAAATAGGTATATATATATATATATACACATATACACACACCCTGAACACCCGTGACCTTTGTGATGAATGGGCCAAGAGATATAGTTCAAAATTACTATTGCTATGAAAGTTGCCATCCTGGAGATATGCCTAAAGCTTTTCTCTGACAGGGATGATTTATGTGGGATATAACATTCTGTTGTCGTCTGATATATTGAAGAAATATCTGCTGCTGTTTTTTTTGTGACAAATTGATTTGTTGGCACAATCTGGTGTTCTTTGTTTTTTTTATTGGAGTTGGGAAACAATGTGGACGGGCTTTGATCCCTTACCCTTTAAAGGTACCATAGAATTGAAACCTGTGTTTATATTGACGTAGTTGAATAAGGAGTGTTCAGTACATAGGAATGACACACTGTGAACCATAAACACAACTGTTCAAATACAAATCCCACATTTGTTGGAGAGGCAGTTAAACTAGCCAATTCTAAACTGTTATGTAAACAACTTTAACTACATTCATGATGATGTCCCCTGAATTTACATAAATATTTGATCCTTTGCCGATTTTGTAAGTTTGCCCACTGAGAAAGATATCATCACTGTCCAATGAAAAACAAGTATGTCCAAAATTGCAACCTTATAGGAGAAAACAAAAACATACTTTACTGTCAGTGGAAGTCAATGGAACCAGAATGTTTTTCAAGCTACTTTGGAGCACTTCTATTGGTCCACTTGTCATGTCATATTCACACAATGTAAACAACCATTGGCATGTTTAAATGATGTAGAGATACATGTTTTTCATTGGACAGCAATGATATGAACAGTCTATAATTTTATTTTAACAGTGAGAGATAGAATAGAAAAGAAAAAAGACAATCCAGAAAATTACATAAAATGTATACAATATAAATATTTTATATTGTATAAAATATATATAAAATATATAAGTTTAATTTTGTAGCCCAGGTGCAGGTCTATGATCTTGTCCCTGACATCCTTAGAAAGCTCTTTGTTCTCGCCCATGTTGCAGAGGTTAGAGTCTGACTGATTAATAGAGTCTGTGGACAGGTGTCTTTTATACAGGTAACGAGTTAGGAGCGTCTAACTGGTCTGTATGAGCCAGAACTCTTAATGTTTGCTGGAGGGATCAACAAAATGCAATTAAACTTATATACTTTATACAATGTAATATTCTTTTTGATTCTTTTTGAACTAAGAAAATTATAATTAATGATAATTCAAATTATAGACTGTTCATATCGTTGTCAGTGGGCAAACTTACAAAATCAGCAAGGGATCAAATGTTTATTTCCTCCACTGTATGCCAGCTTACGTTCTAGCCCACCAGAAAACAATGACAACAGAGCAGCAGTGGCTGACTATACGTACAGAAATGGTTTCCAGGCTGTGAAGGTGATGTCAGCACTTTTCCTAAGGAAACAAACTGTCAACAGCCAAGGTTGTTCATCTTCAAACAGTCTTTTTTTTCGCCCTGTGTCGATTTCAACATGTTGCTTGTGTGAGACCATTGTGTGTAATGAATGTGTATTTCAGAAACTCGTTCATGTGTTTGTTACGAGCAGAGTTGATCACTGTAATGCTCTTCTCACTGGAGTTCCTACGAAAACAATCCATCTCCTACAAACTTATACAGAACACAGCAGCTCAGATCCTAACAACAAACAGAGCTCATATCAGTCCTGTTTTAAAAGAGCTGCACTGACTCCCTGTATCTTTTAGGATTCTGTACTCGTCTATAAAGCTCTAAATAATCTAGAACCTGCTTACATCACAGAACGTCTCTCTGTTAATGTCCCAACTCGAGATCTTAGATCTGCAGATGCTGATATTCTGCACATCCTTCAGTAAAATACAGAAAACCTGGAGAGACTCTTTCAGTTACTCTGCTTCTAAACTGTGGAGCTCAATCCAGCTTTCATTACAGTCAGGATCAGTGCTCACTATTAATAAACAATTAAAAACATCTCTCTTTAACTCTGAGTGTAATTACAACTTTAACATCACAGTACCTATAAAGTTAAACTTTGTCTTTGGGTAATTAAGTTTGTTATTACTAGAGCAGTGTATTGGCAAGAACCTGGCAATACAACATGTATTGTGATACAGCGGTCACGATTCAATATATCACAATATATTGCAAGCAAAGTGATATACTGTGATTTTTCAGATCTTACTATTAAAACACACCACTATGTGAACTGGTTTGCCAATGTTTACGATAACTTTGCATCCTTGTGCTGCTTTTTAATGTTGGAGTGGAGCTGAATGGATTACAGCACTGCCATCTAGTGGTCAGAGGTTTAAACACAACACACACTGATTCACTGTCTGCCGCAGTAATCTGTGTATCGATACTGTGTTTTTGAGAATCGATACAGTATCACGAAACATAATATCCCGATATTTAATATTTTAGATATTTTCTTACACCCCTAGGTATTACTGATGGAAACAGTCTATAAAGCACTTCGAGCTGCCACTGATATAAAAAGTGCTCTATAAATAAAGATTATTATTATTATTATTATTATTATTGTTGTTGTTGTTGTTGTTGTTGTTATTTATTGTCACCTTTAAAGCATGTTCTTTTGGGCCTAGCTAACCAAACAGTAACTCTTCAATGCATGTTAATGTTTTTCACCAGTCTATAATTTAAAAGTACCTATTTACTATATTTACATATATGTGTTAATTGCTTGATGAACTAAAAGTGAGAAATAGGTAAACATGTTAGAAGACTTTGGCCGACTACCTCACCGTGAGAGGTCTATTTTTGAAAGCAGCAACAATCTAAAGCCAACAGCCAGCAGGACAGACTGCTTTAGCCTCCAGAGGGGAACTGGTGTTAGGTGGTTCCGTTTCAGTGCTGAAGACCAAGACCAGCATTTCTAGTCGAGTAGGTGAAGAAGCACTGCCTGCTTATCTCTATCGGTACTGGCTGATGGTCTGCAGAATGAAAATAAGGTGATAAACACAGGTTGCTGTGTATCCAGTTGTTTCTGTTTGTCTTCCTCCTAAACTGTCTGCACTTTCTAGGGATGTTTCAAAGATAGATATAAAAACTACGCACGTTAATTAGTAGTCTATTCATGCAGGTCTGGTTTCCTGCACAGCTGTATGTGACTGAACTGAGTGGGATATGGGTCAGCATAGATTGGATAATGCAATCACTTTCATACAATATGTTTAATTGCATCTTGACAGATAGAGTAGTTAGACTGTGAAGTACATCATTAGGGTCTGTGTGTGTGTGTGTGTGTGTGTGTGTGTGTGTCTGTGTGTGTGTGTGTGTGTGTGTGTGTGTGTGTGTATGTGTGTGTGTGTGAGTGAGAGAAAGAGAGAGATAACGCAGCACAATCTGTCCTCATTTGTCTCAGTGACAAGATAATAACGCTGTTCGAACTGACAGCGGCTGTTTCTGCTCACTGTGACTTTACAGGGACGTGATGAAGAAAAAGAGATCCGCTATACGCCGCTGGGAAACTAATCTGGGAAACTTTGTTTTGTATATGTTGCTATTTAATTCAATTGCAGCAGAAATAGTGCAGCGCAGTGCAGATTTTTTAAGAATCAATAAGGTAAAATATCAACAAAGGAGATTAAAATTATAGACTGTTCATATTGTCCCAGTCCAAATAAAAAAAAGGAAAGTATCTCCAATTTTGTCGATTTTGAGTTTTCTGCATCATTTGAACACACCAATGGTCGTTTACATTGTATGGAAATTTCATAATGGATGGACCAATAGAAGTGCTCCAAAATAGCTTGGAAAAAAATCTGGTTCCATTGACTTACATTGAAAGTAAAGCAAGTTTTTGGTCTTCCCTGCAAAGTTGCAATTTAAGAGATACTTGTTTTTCATTGGACAGCGACGATATATTCTGTTGTAACTAATACTATTACTGCTGTATTACTAAATTTAATATATATTTCTATCCAAGACAATATATCTTCATTCTTGTCACTCTAAAGCTTATAGAATAATCTACAGCTTGCTTAGGTCACACACACTATCTGTGAGTAAAGTATTCTTAATGCTTTATAAATGCATTTTTTTAGGGTATATTCTTATATTGCATCTGCGTTACTGTATAATAACAGGCATAAGTGTATATAATTGCTTTTAAGTTAGCAATACTTATATGCATAACACTTAATAAAGCAAAAGTATACATAAATTCAGACTCCATAATGCATTATAATGCATATTCAGGTATCAGTTAGTTTAAAATAAACACCTCTGTCAAATTCCTACTGCATGCAAATACTATTATTATTATTATTATTTTCAATATTACAAAATCAACTTAAAAAGGGCTTCTTTTTAATTGTATCTAAGTTGGTAGCTATTCGTGTTCTAAGCCTAACATTATAAAGTCATATACTCTTGCTTTACAGAGTGTTATGCATTTAATTATATCTACTTATAATCAATGATATAGGCTTATACAAGTAATTATAAGATATTATGCATGCTATATAAATATGCCTTATAAATATGAATACAGGATTCATAGAAAGTGTTTTCTTGTAACAAGCATTGTAAGCCAGTATTCATTAGGCTATACAACATATATGTGAGTCCATCGTGGCAACTGACATAGACTTACATATCGTCGCTGTCCAACCATAAAACATTTTTGTTGATTTTGAGGTTGAACATGCCAGTGGTTGTTTACATTGTGTGTATATTTTATTCTGAATGGACCAATAGAAGTGCTCCAAAACAGCTTGGAAATAATTCTGGTTCCATTGACATACACTGAAAGTAAAGTAGGTTTTGTTGCAATTTTGTTTACTTGTTTTTTATTGGACAGCGATGATATACATTTATAAACACTGATAGATGTCGTTTGTCATAAAGGTTGCATGTTTACAAGTGTTGTAGCTCACTGTTCAGTCTCCTCTGAGAGTACCGCTACAGCAAAGCCAGCCCTTTTGTTTATACTATACTAAAAACGTTCTGCTTTTACTTCCTGATACTTACATCTGTATGTTTTAAAAAACTTGGAATAAAACACTATGAATAGCTCTGAATGTCTACTATTGATTTGAGCCCTGGAGTTCATCTGTGAAGACTGCATTTGTTGTTAAAAGAATAAACCAACATGAAGAGCAGAGAACTGTGTATGAGAGAAAAGCAAGGTGTTTTGAAGAGAGCAAATCAATCAGATCAATCACTCAAGCATACGACGCAGACAAAGCAACAGTTTGAATGTCCTGAAAAAGAAAGAAACCACTAGATGTACTATTCAGAGGTGTAGCACCAGATTTTGGGCCCCAGGCTGTATTTTTCTTTATGAGGTGGTCTAGTGTGCTTTTAAAGGGCCCATTTCCTGCATGTTATTGTTTTGTATTAAGTTTCTTTTCTCCTTGAGGTGAACATTTGTGTGGTTTTATGTACCAAACGGAACCACAATTGATTTACATGACTATTTTCTAACCTCTCCTAAGCTCTTAGAATGAAGCCAGCAGTTTGTTACTGTGCCTTCAAACCTGTTCTAAGATAAATGAGCTGTGATTGGCTGTCCTGTAATGTGACTCACTTTAATATGAGTGTGTAGGGCTACAATGCCATCACAGAAACAGTAAATTCTGAACACACTTTCGATCATAAGGCTGGTTCCCTTGGCTCATTTATTTAAAAAAGCAAGATAATCATGAATTTTGCTGTTGTCCAGTTACAATAAGACTTAAACTAAATCTCTGTTTCTGTCAATCAATGTAGTCAAATATTGTGTGTCATTTTCACTAAACCTGCTCGACAAATGTTGATTGTGAGAGCTTTGATGAGAACCTGTGACAAAACCCTCAACAACTACCAACAGCTTCCACAAAGCTGCAGAGAAGGTATCATAATCCACTGTTTGGTAAAAACACTTTGGGAGCAGAAACATGGAGGCTAACAAGACTAAGCTCTAGCGAAGTGACAGAAAGGCCAAAGTGCAAAGAAAGAAAGGATTTGCTCATGATCCAAAACATACAAGCTTATTGGTCAAGCATGGTGGAGGTAGTGTCAAGGCTTAGGCTTGCACAGTTACGGATCATTATTGATAATGTAACTCATGCTGGTAGCTGCAGAATGAATTCAGAAGTCTACAGAACCCTTCTATCTGCTGATGTACAGTCTAAATGGGAAAGAACGCATCAAGGTAATGACCCACACACACTGCCAACACAACAAAGCACTTCATTGAGGGGAAAAATGGGAGGTTTTAAAGTCAATCACCAGACCTTAACCCAACTGAAACAATAAGGTGTCACATCCAGATGGAAATATCAGGCAATGGAAGCTGAAATTCTGATTTATTGTTTTCTGTTCTTTTTTTAATATCTCAAACCCGGACGTCTTCAGTGTGTAGATATAACAGAATCACTGGCTTTGCCATTCTACAGCTTTCAGAGAAGACCATATGTTATAGCCACACAGTGCTGATAGTGTGATATCACCTACCAAGTCAAGCCAGTTGAACAAAAGTGTGAATTTCACCTGACGTCAGGTTGACAAAGTGACACAAGCCCTTTATAAATGTTTGCACAGCTTTGTCAGTCTTCATGACTAGCTTATGTTGATACTGAGCACTACCGTACAGTAAAGTGTTAGTAAATTTCCATAACCCTAGCATTATAGTATAAACATATTTTGCTTGTGTAGGCCTCCAATGAAATACACTGATTTTAATATTTTGTGGAATTTAAGCCTTGTGGATGTACATGTAATATATAATAAACAAATAAATAAATAAATATCCTGAAGTAAACATTTCCAATATTTGCCAGATTATAAGAACAGCCCAACTGCAATGAGCAAACATATGCTCATAGTGTATTAATAAAATATTAACTGTGTTTCTGTGGATTGCCAGCTTATATCTTTGATAAATATTGGCTCACTGAAACTTTTATGTACTTATGCATGTTTAATTTGGCCAAAATCTAAACTCAAGGACTTACCATTAATCTATGTCACCACTTGGAGGGCTAGGTAAGTGATTTACGGGTGCAGTAGCTTGTATTGTGATGTGTCTTTGTCCTTGTCAGATGTTATTAAATGGCAAGGCACAGTGTTTTATCGGCATGTAGTTACCCATTGATTTCTTTCACATAAGGGCTGCTCTCCCTCGCCTGGAATCTTTAGAATCAGTGGGGAAATGCTAATGCACAAAGAAACCAAAAGAAAAAAAAAAGCAGCAGTGTGGTTTCAGGTTTTCTTGTGGTGCTGGTCACTTGGGGGTGCTGCTTTTCTTTTCACCACCGTCATCATCTGCACTGGTTTGCGTTATGACCTTGCGGGCCCAAGCAGTGAATGCACAAACAGATGGCATTGCTAATGAGCTGAGCTACGAGATAAGATGCTGCTTGGGAAGTCAGTCCTGTTGTGATTCTGTTATTCAGTTTTTTCTTTGTGTCACCACAATTGGCACCGTGATAACGATCACAACTGCGCAGACAGACAGAATGACCGTAGTCAAGATTTTACAGATCTTGTTTTTCTTCAGTTCTGCTTCTTTCTTCTTTAGCAGGGAGTCGAAGCCAGGGGTGTAGAGATCTTCCAGCCAAAAGTTCAGTTTCCTGGGGTCTTCCTGAAACAACAGAGCGAGGTGGATGCAACATGAAGTAACATGAAGTTGATAAATGATAAATATTTTATTAATATACACATGATCATATATATATATATATATATATATATATACACTACAGTGTAAAAGTCTTACACACCTAAGCTGATGAAGTAACGAGATCCAAATCATGTTTTTTTCTAGAGGATCATCTTCACTGATCTTAACTTATCTTATTAGCATATACATTTACAGACCACTTTACTGACACTCCACGATCATGTCAGTGTCACTGCAGTCCTGAGAATAATCCTCCCAAATAATATCTGCTTATAGGTGGTCTTCGGGGCTCCTGATTATTGATGAACAGGGTAAAGTGGAGGCTAAACCAAAACCACCCCATCAGTTAAACAGAACTCAAAGCTTTTAACTTGAAGTGTGAGAACAAAATCAAGCTACACTCTTGCTTCCACTGTGAGTAGTGACACGGTGGGTCTAAATGGATGTGTAGCTGGTAAGAAGCCCTCACTGAGAATAGAAACTAAACTAGAAAGTCCATTACTGTTGTAATTATATGTTTGAAGGACTGACCACCACCTAGACTCTAGACTCACTGAATGTGTTTTGAATTACGGGGATGGTGAGAAGAAGAAAATGCAACTACTAAGACCGAACTTTGGAGGTGTGTTTTCTGAAGGGTGGTATGTGACATTTGCACAATAATGCATATGGTCGGGGGACATGAAATAATAAGCACCAGGTAGGTGTACTTTATAAAGTGACCAGTGAGTATATATTAATATATCTGTCCAAAGTATCTCCAATACTAACTTTACAGGAGAGGGCTTTACTTTCAGTGTAAGATAATAGAAAATGGGGTTTCATCCATTTATTAAGTATTTTTATTGGTCCAATCATCATGACGTGTTTAAACAATATAAATGACATCTTTTAAAAAGGCTTTTTTGATATCAATACACCTGAGGCCTTTTGTTTGCTGTTATATGTGAATTCTCTTCTTAATTCCATAGTGCAGTCCTGCTACGCTAAGTACATGCTCCAGGATATGAATGATTGGTTTGTACTTTTGGTTTGTTGTGTGTACTTTAAACTTATGACTGTGTAATTATGAGTGACACTGTCATCACCAGCCTGCTGGGCGTGCAACTGTAGTGTAATTCAACTGACTGTTTGGCTGATGTGTTCCTATTTTACTCATTCTAATATGTTCACAGTCAACTCTGTAAAAAGTCTTAGTTCTTACTTTGGTTTTTGAAAGCAACTCTTTTGTTTGAGTTTGACTCCAAACAGCAGTTCCTCTTTAAACGGTGTCTTAGACACCTAAGCTGATTGTTTAGAAGTCTTTATCTTAGCAATAATTGTATTTTTACCAGCAGTAAGAACAACAGATATCATTAGAGCAGATGTAAATAATTATAAATACAATACAAAGTAGCATAAATATCTTATTCTGAAAGAAGTAGATCATATCTTGTGCTCCAGTTTGAAGAATGAAGTACGGTAAATAACAGTGGGTGGCCATAAAGAAAAGCTTGAAAACACACTGGCATATGCAAAACCATTACTTACTTGTAATATATGAAAAAAATAAAAGCTTCTTGTGTATATATATATATATATATATATATATATATATATATATATATATATATATATATATATATATCATCAAGTGCCTAAAAATTTGGCGCAGTACTATATGTATCTCCATTTTTTGGCATTAATTTGCATCAATCAAACTCAGCAGAGGTTCTTTACACTGTGTGGAAAAATCGTAATGATTAAACTAAGAGAAACAGAAACACCTTCAAATACAATCTCTTTACACATTAGGTTGTGATTGAAAACCTGTATTTTCAGGCCGTATTTTCAGCTTAAGGAACGCTGCTTTTCTGCACTTCTCCTTTTTCTCTTAGACTTTTAGATTGGTTGGATGGCATTACATCTGCTGACATTTAAACTCTCAAGCATCAAGTGACGATGTGAGCTGATAACACCAGTATTGCTGTCACTGGCTTTTTCTGTCCTCTGTCTCATCCAAGTGTCCCATTTACTCATATTAACACTTTTTCTGTATTTGCTTCAGTAGTAATCACGTATTCGGGCTGAAAATAGTCATATATTAATGTCCGTTACATTTAATTCATTAACTTCTCCAAAAGTTATCCACCTAAGACATGTTTAGTGTCTGAAAATTGCTGTTAAGCACTGGAGCGATGAGGCTAATGTGGCTGAAAAGTAATGGAACCTTATATCTATTAATCCCATTAATTAGCTTTATGCAAACTGCATGCCTAATTCATCACACTCGCCTCGAGCAGTGTCACTCAGTGAAGTAACCTAAAATAAGACTTGGTTTTTAACCGTGTACAACATGCTGTTTTCCAAAAAAGTAAGTATTAAGGTGACTGGATTTCTAAAATCGATTGTCTCTTTTTAGATGCCACAAATTCAAATGGTTCTTAGAACAGTCTAGAACCTTAAGCTTTGAGATGTGGCAGGGATTCAGTGGTTGTATGAGCTCATAATTTATATTGAAATGTATGTCTTACAGAGGTGGCTGCTATCAACATATACCATATGAGGTAAAAAAAAAATGATGCAGTTTAAAAACATGATGCCGTATTTCTAGATTACATGGAGCTACATTCAAGCATGGCTTGACATTCAAGCAGGGGCCCGGGGGGGCCCTGGCCCAAAACATTTTGCGATTCCTATCAACATTTATTATACAATATATTTTTATTTTTGAGGGCCTTCCATTTTAAGGATCCTGTGACTTTTAGGGACTTAGACCCAAGGGCCTCTTGGGGGCCCTAGCCATGCTTCTGGGGCCCCTAGCCATGCTGTTGGGCTCTAGCCTGCTTTTGGGGGCCCTAGCCATGCTTTTGGGCCCCTTATGAAAATAACCGAGGCATTGTGGCACTGCTCTGACTTCGACTTCTGGCTATTGGGGGTCCTAGGAAAGGGGGGTGGAATAATTTTAGAGGGCCCTGGTTATGAGAGCCCCTACCAGGGGGCCCTAGAGAAGAGCAGGGCATACCATTAGAGGGCCCTTGATCACAAGGGGCACAGGTTGTAGGGGGGCTTTTCCAGGGGTTGCCCAGGGGCCCAGACTATCCTTAATCTGTCCTTGCATTCAAGTAGATTGTACAACACAATACATCTGTCCATCTGCTCTGCTGCAGGTCTTACTAAAGACTTAACAGTGCGTTTTTAAGTCATTGATATAAACAGGGACATTTCCAGCCGAGGACAGGCCAACAAAAGCGGGGACTGTCCTCAGAAAACAGGGACGACTGGCCACCATGTGTCATATAGCTAAAACAAACTGTAGTAGCAACATCTTGAAGGTCTCGTAAGCTGCATTAGCCTCGTAGCTCCAGCACAAAACATCACACACAACGCATATCTTAGCTGACTGACTATATCGGGGATAAGGGTCAAATTGTGTAAAAGTAATATATAACAAATTATTACTTTAATCACATCATAACTGGTAAACATAGGATTACACCAGCAACCAAACACCCTGCTGCACAATCCAGTTTTCCAGTGTTGGCTTTGCTGTTTATAATCACATATAAAAATACTATAACTCTGTACCTTCAGGTACTCTGTTAGGTTGCCATGCATAGTGTGTCTATCATAGTCCTCGATGGTCCAGGAGGGTTTGGTCCTGTGGTTCTCCTCGGCTTCAACAGTCCTTATGTCTATGTAGAGGGGGTTCTGTTTGATCTTTGGTTTTAGAGTGAGTGGTGTGATGTGCTGCTCCAGCTCGTGGTCTCTGAACTCCATGCTGAACACCGCAGGCCGCTGACCTTCTGTGCCTCTCGGCCCCTTTCGCTCCCTCTGTACAGAACAAACATCCAGAACAAACATAGACAAATTAATTTCAGTCATTTCTTCTAGATATGTGGATTCCAATACATTTGATCACTGCCATGTTTAAAAGCTCTGCAGTAATAAAACACTCCTCAGCACTTCCACATGAATGGATGGACCAAACTTCAGTAGGCTAAAGCAGTGGTCATATATAAACAAGCTCATGGCTGTCATGTGATGGATTTAAAGCAAGATGTGCTTTGTTTCTTATATGGACTGTAGAGATGAGGAGTAATTGGCCTTCATTCAAAGCTCAAACAATTGCACTGTTGTAAGATAAAACGTCAAGTTATATTTTTTCCCAGATTTCTTTTTTGGAGTTGTCATCTTATTCAGTTCAGGTGACACATGAATTGTGCTGTTTCAAAACACTTTTATGACTAACCAGAAAATGTTTGATCCAATAATAAAGATAAAAAAAATCAATATCTGCCATAGTTTGGAGGAGTTTTTGTCTTGTCTGAATTCCCCTTACTTGTAATAATTCCCTGCACATGCTCGACGCCACCAACCTTATTGTGGGGACAAATTACAGAACATAAATTACATTATTTGTAATCAAGATGATTGTTATATCCCTTACAAACATTTTGTGACGTTTTGCTTTGGTGATATAACGGCTGTATCAAAGGCACAAATCTTTTAGCTAGCTGCCTAGTTAGTTAGCAATCTATCCAGCCAGCTTAATTTGTTCATACGCTGTAGTTATATCCATTAGAAACATGTTTAATTTGCTGTTGTGACATGATTAACTCGGCTTCTTTTGCTGCTGTGTTGAAGGTTTGTAGACACAAACGAATTGGCTAGCTAGCAAGTTAGACAGTTAGTTAGCTATGTAGCTAGTCAGCCAGCAAGCTCAAGTCTGCTATAGAACGTTGTTATATCAGTTACAGACATTTTTATAACCTACATAGCTGTTTTGCTGTTGTGACACAAATAATCTGCTCACATGGATGATTAGTAGGCACAAACTAATTAGCTCGCTAGCTAGTTAAATAGTTAGTTAACTAGTTAGCCAGACAGCTTAAATCTGTCATAGACTGCTGTTTTATCAGTTATTGTCATTTTAATGACCCACACAACAATTTTCCTGTTGTGATCCAATTAACTCTGCTCATTTTGCAGCTATGTGGAAGTCCATAGACACAAACTAAGTATCTATCTAGTTAAACAGTTAGCTAGCTAGTTGTCCAGTCAGTTTAATGCTGTCATAGACTGTCATATCTCTTACAAACATTTTTATTACATGCACAGCAATTTTTTTTTTATATGATTAATTAACTTTGCATCTTTGTGGAAGGTCTGTAGGTACAAACTAATAACTAGCTATCAAATTCTGGCAGTAATAAGAAAGATTACTTTTTGCAGAAAATGAGCAGAAAAATGTATTGCTAAAAATATTGTCTTGGATCAGTTTTTTGGATTTTTATATATGCAGTCAGCTTGGGGAAAAAATCATGTTAGTTCATGTTATCTAAAACACTTTTTGCTATGGCTGAAAAGCTAATTCATAAATTCATAAACAGCAACTGGCATATACAGACTAATGTAAAATGTTGCCTTATTTTATTTTTGTTGGCCCATTGCTTTTTTTTCAGTGTTAGTGGTTTTCCTGTTCAAACACATTATATTGAACAGTGTTTAGTTCCCATAATTTTGATTTTCCATGATTTAGGCCCTTTGTCTGCTCCTGGAAGGAGAAGTCAAGGTGAGGAGCCGCTTGAAGAAAAGCCGGATGAACACTTGCCTGGGATGTTAATGACGGAAAGATGGGCTTTCTGAGCCTAGTGAATAAGAAGCCTAGTGCTCCATAAGGGTGGTGCACTGTGAATGATCTCTCTGTAAACACGCTTGTATAAATGATGAAAGCCTGTAGCAATAAGCACACATCTTGCAGCAAGACAGATTTTACACAGAGCTGTGAAACACGGATCTTTACCCAGACAGAGCCTTGATCGCTACATGTAACTTAGAGTGAGAAGCCCCTAGTGACAGTCTCTGCTCAGGGAATTGAATTTTGATCATTTTAATAAATGCTGAACCACGACCGCTGCTCAGTCTCTGATGGGGGTTATATCAGTGCAGGTCTGTTCTTTTCAAGCTAAAGTCATATTTCACATATGTGCCCAGTAAAACCCAACGTTACTCTTCCTTATATATATATATATATATATATATATATATATATATATATATATATATATATATATATATATATATATATATATATAAAACACTGCAGAAATTCCTGATAGGCCCAAAATAATATTTCAGCATAAAGTTCAAATGTACTCAGCTCTAGTGTATATTCATTTTACAAGAGACCTAATTGCCTTGCATTATCAGGACTTGTCAATACTCAAAGGGATACTTTCAACCTGATCTCTGTCTGCTGCATATGTGCTTCGTAAAAACAGCCTGGAGCGGTGGGCAGCCCTATCCACAGGCTACCTGGGGGCAGACAGGTGCCCTACCCAAGGGCACATCAGTTGTATCCTATATGTCTGCTCAGGGGGTCAAACCAGAGAACTTTTAATCACAAAGCTGGTTCCCTAACATCCAGCCCCCAACTGCCCTAAGATAAAGGGCCTTAGTCACTCATGTGAATTGAACCCAGGACCTCATAGGTGTAAGGCAACAGCATCATGAAACAGAGTATTACTTTAATATACAGTATGGTGTACTAGTCAGATATATGATATGACACTTGCATAAGGAAGGATAACAACTGTAGACGACCTGGTAGACCACCAGAACCATCACCATTGAATCAACAGCATTTAATGCTTTCATATTAGCGTATTTCATATCATGCTCTTGCTTCAGATCTGAATCCACATGTGTCTCTGTCCATCCTTCCACTGAGAGAAGACACCTTATCACTATGGGTCTTCAAAGCACATAGAGCTGTGAAGACGTCTTTACAGAGAAAAAGAAAAGAAGCTCATAATGTCTCCAGAACAGTGAACTGACCACCCCAGCATCCAGACTTTAACATCACTGAAGCTGTGTTTCAAATATAAAATAACTGCAAGGTGGTCCTCACACAGTAATGTAGATAAAATATGACATTTCTATTTTTTTTCTTTGTTTTAAGGATAAAAAAAACCTACTTGGCATTCAAATCAGCATAGACCACTGACTTTCTCTGCCTCATCACTCTCCTCCTCTTCACAGTCAGTCCTGTTTTTTGATCATGCTGCTGAGCTGTTTAGCCTTCATAAATCAGCACCTACCTGAGAATACACCATGTTCTGCCACTGCCTCTGGCCAGAGAGTGCAGCCCCGATCTGGAACATCCCGTGGGTGGCTGGTAGCATCCCCACATCCAGCTGGAGGAATTTCTCCGGGTGGTTATTGTTTGGGAGAACGCTGATGTCCATGTTCTTCGCCCAGATAACATGGCCTTCTGAGTCTAACGCAGTCTGACTGCACTAATGACTTATTAATGAAGAAGCAGGTGTCAGTAGCAGATGTGTGTAACCCTATCTAACACCAGCGGCCTGGTTAACACAAGCCATACTGCTGGGAAGTGGGAGAAATAAGGGAAGTCACGCCACACCTGCGGGCTACTGGTTAACCTTTTAAAGTAAAGCCCACAGATGATCCCATACTTCAGTTTTCCACTCTTATAACTACATACTCACGTACATACTGTCACTATCAACAAAGGCTTTTATCTCCTAAACTATAACTTTTCAGGAGAAAGGAGAACAAATGATATTTTCCATCTGTCTATTCAACACAAAACATCAACAGTGGAGGTTGTGAAGTGTTTTTGAGGTTAAAGCTACATCTATCACAACATCTGTTGTTACTTGCCTGGCTCATGTGTCATGCCACGATATTCCAGAGAGAGAAGTGTTCCAGTTTAAATCCCTTCAGATGATGTGTCCGGAAAGTGAGAGGAACTTAACAAACTATCCAGGCTTTTGGGGCGGACACATAAGGAGCTTTGCTGAACATTCTCCAGGTTCAGTGTTGGTCAACTCAGTCATGCGGTACATGTAATGTTTTTTTCAGTGTTCGTTTGTTTACCCAATATAGTGCCAGTTTGACTCACACATTTCGATGTTGGTGGGTATATTAAGTTTTTATGTGTGTCAGTGAGCCTGTAGGCGTCACTGTGTGGGTTGTAGTTCTAAAAAAATCCCAGAAAATACTGACAAGCTGCATTCAAAAGCAAACCCACACTGAAGAACGGTAATTGAATTTACATGACCTAAATGTGTACATCAGTTCCACTGGACGTCTGACCATCTGACCGTATGGTGGACCTTAACACCTATATGGTGGTTGGACATTCCATTCCAAAACATGGGTATTAGCATGGGGTTGTGTGGTTGGTATAGTGTAGTGCAGGGGTATTTAATTAGAATTTAGTAAGGTCCAGTAAGAGGAGATTTTCTCAGATCAAGGTCCGGACCATAATTTCTAACTTGTGTTATGATTCAGTGATGTATCCTGTTTACTAACGTAGTCTAGTATCAACATCTTATACTATCAGCTACTGAAACACTAACACATTACACATACCGTTCAGTATATTTCAGTATATTTACTGTTTAAATGCTGAACTGAATAAATTATTTATAAACTTCTAATAGTTGTTTTTAACTCACAAGTAAAACAAGGTCTACATTTTAAAAAAGCAGAATGCTTTTGGAAAAATCTTAAACAACTTAAAATGTTTATTTATAGAAACAGTAAATAAAAGGTGTGTCTTCTTGTTAACTTAGTTTCACAGATTGACAGGTTAGTTTAACATAGCGGTATTCTCCAAAACTAAGTGAGCAAGTGTCGGTCCAGTCCTGGTTTAACAGTCAGTTTTCGCTGTAGACTTTTCTTTTTTTAGAGCACGTTATTCTTTCAGACTTGCTTTATTCTCCAATGGTGGCTTCTTGGTTCGTACCTCGCCTGTGTACTCGCTGCACTCCCGAATGTGTACAGATCTGATTGGCTCAGGAGCGCCTTTGGGGATCTTACAATGCACACGATTGGTCTGTGAGTTTACTGGGCTGCAAAGCCCGTATACCGCAAAGACTAGAAAAGATCTGCCGCTTAAAATAAACACTGTCAAAATTAATATCGTTCTCAATAGTTTATCGCTTTGGGTCCGCATTGTACAACGTCTGGGTCAAGACCCGGACCACGGTCCGCCTATTAGTGACCTCTGGTTGTAGTGGGTTAACCTGCTAGGATCTATGCTGTAGGCTGGGATTTGATTCCCCACCTGGGTAACCAACATACACTATACCAATAAGAGTCCTTGGGTAAGACTCCTAACACTACCATACATGTAAACTGTAAGTCGCTCTGGATAAGAGTGACTGCCAAACGACATGAATGTAAGTTGCCCCCCCCATTTCCATTTCCCACTCCTCTGGGAAGACTTTCTGTGACATTTTGGAGTGTGTCTGTGGGACTTTATGCCCATTCAGTCAAGCCTATGTGAGGCCCTTCATTGATGTTAAATAAAAAGACCTGGCTTGCAGTCAGTATTCCAGTTCATCCCATAGATGTTCAGTGATGTTGAGGTCAAGGCACTGTGGGGGCCACTTGAGTTCTTTCCTACTAAACCATGTCTTTTTGGACCTCTCTTTGTGCTCTTCCCCCAAACTGTTGGCACAAAATTACAAGTATATAATTGTCTCAAATGTCTGTTCATGCTTTAGCAATAACACCCCTTCAGGAACTAAGGGTCCAAGCCCAAGCCGTGAAAAACATCTCCCTCCTTTACCAAACTTTACTGTTGGCACTATGCTTTGCAGTAGCTAATGTTCTCCTGGCATCTGCCAAACCTGGATTTTCATCAGCCTGCCAGATAGTAGAGCGTGATTCATCACATCAGAGAGCACGTTCACTGCTCCAGCACCGCACGCAGTGATCTTAGGCTGTGCTCAGCCAATGAAGCTCCTGATGCACAGTTCTTGATCTGATGTTGCTTTCAGGAACGAGTGATGCAACAGGCGGTTGTTGAGTACTATACACTTCAGCGCTGAGGGGGCCTGCTCTGTGAGCTTGCATGGCGTAGCTGTTGTTGCTTTTAGCAGCTTCCATTTCACAATAATAGCACTTACGGTTGACCAGCACTTACAGTTGACCACTCCATTTAATTACGTGACACGTGGCACAGTTGGGAGCTTATGACGGTACTTTTAAATTCACAAAGCTCTTTATTAGGACACATTCTACTGCCAGTGTTTAACTGAGGAGATTTCATAGCTATGATTGTATATAGCCGTTGGCGGTGGGTGTGACTGGAACACCTAAATTTAGTTGCTTACACAGAGTAATTATGTTGATGTAACGTGTTTCATTCCTGTTGAGTCAATGTACACATTTGTAAATTTAAAGCAACCTTTCAAAAACAAAAGTAGCTTGTAAGATGTATGATTATACACAGTATCACATAAAGGTTGCAGTTTCAGGTGCAGTGCAGGTGCCATCATTGGCAAGGAGTGTGTCCTGTTGTTGTAGCTCACTGCACTTTCATACAGGACATATTTCCTACCACTAGAGGTCGATATGCACTGGGTGAATTGGGTGCCATAGGTCAGAGATGGTAGTCCTAGTGTTGGGATGGATGGATGAATCGTTTGATGGATGGATGGATGGATGGATGGATGGATGAATAGATAGATAGATAGATATCATACATTATATGAATAGCAGAATCAGCTGACACTCAGTGTTTCGATATCAGTTCCATTGTTGGAAAAGAAAATTACCTGCTGACACAGACAATCTTCATTCATCTTAATTCAATCAATAAAAAGCTCATTCAAAGGTTTAGCAGATATTAAAGAAGATCCCGCTGGCAAATATTAGAGCTATTTAAAATTGGCATTGAAAAAGAAATATAGACATTGTGCCTCTGTAATACAAACCCTACTTACAGGAAAGCTGGAACATTTTATGAATTGCTATAAAAACAATTGTAATTTGTTCATTTTTGGAACCTTTATTTGACCAACAAACGCAGAAAGAATCGACTTGTAACTTGCAAACATGATGACATGAAGTGAACGTTTGCCGACCAACTTCAGTGAACTTTGTATAAAGAAAGAAATTTTGAATTTAAAACCTGAAACACACTCAAAATAACAGTGAAAAGTTTATAGAATATGCAAGTTATGTTGTTTTTAAACAAAATAAGCTGCTTAGTTGGTAACAGGTCCCCTCATCTGTTACTAAGCTGCTTATTGTGCTTGACTGGGTAAGGACTGGGTAATAAAGGAGCGTCCAATAAAGACTCACTCCTTAAATGCAGAGATGGGTCTCAGCTCACCACTTTGTGTCAAACTTGTCAAAATTGTCAAATGGCTCAAACTGAATAATTTCTTAACACAACATTACAAAAAATTCAGATCTTCACTTCTACCATTTCATTGCTGTCCAAAGAAAAACCTTGTATCTCGTTTTTGTTGATTTTTATTTTTCTACCACATTTATATATGGCAGCTTACCTTTATACTGTGTGACTATTTCCTGCTGAATGGACCAATAGAAATGCTTCCATATGGCTTGGAAATATTTCTGGTTTCATTGACTTACATGAAAAGTGACAAAGGTTTTTGGCCTCTCCTGTAAAAGTTGCCATTTTGGAGATGCATGTATTTCTTTGGACAGTGATGATATATAATACTGCAGAAAGAGAAATCTCAGTCTGTGTAGGGAAAGGCTGGAAATCCCAGTTAAATGTGTGTGACCTTTAAGAAAACCTCAGGCCACATGGGCCCGGGAGTGCATTGGAAAACTGGCGTCACCTAACACAGTCCGCCACTGCATCATGACATGGAATGTGAAACTCAAACTCAGACAGTCCATCTCATAGAGACAATGTGTTCTGTGGTCTGATGAGTCCATGTTTTGAGGAAAATATTTGACTTTGAATTCTTTCTGTCAAAGACGAACCATCCAGACCATCCGACGAAAGGTTTTCTGGGGAAGTCTGGGGTCATTTCAGCAAGACAACGCCAGGCCTCATTCTGCATGTGCTCCTGTGGCTTCATAGACTGGCCTGCCTCCAGTCCAACTCTGTCGTCTATTGAAATGTATGGCAAATTATTAGGAGGAGAATCAGACATCAAAGTCTTGTATCAAGCAAGAATGGGTATAACATCCCACTAGCAGAACTGCAACATATACATTTACAGCATTTAGCAGACGCTCTTATCCAGAGCGACTTATAAAAGTGCTTAGTGTTCGGTCAGAGTATGTATCTCTATCTAGTACGAACAGGATTAAATCCAAACCACTCTTATACTCAAACACTGCCATAAACACAGGGCCAGTGCTGATACCTAGAAAGAAGACAATGCAATACCTAGCAAGACTGGAACACCTACAGAGAAGAGAACAAATACAAGACTACATACAGTACAAGTGCAATACTTAGCCAGTGCTCCTAGAAGATAAAGTGCTATTACAGTGTATACCAGTACTTTAGTATATTAGTGATTATAAGTGCTTCACAAAGAGATGGTCGTCTTCAGTCTGCGTTTGAAGACCACGAGAGAGTTCGCTGTTCGGACAGCCAGTGGAAGTTCATTCCACCATCTGGGTGCCAGGACAGAGAAGCAACTTGTTGTGTGTCTTCCATGAATCTGGAGTGATGGTGGCTCAAGCCGAGCCATACTTGAAACGCGAAGGGCTCGAGGTGCGGTTGGACTTTTGACCATTGCCATAAGGTAAGGAGGAGCTGGTCCATTCTTGGCTTTGTAGGCATCAGGACTTTAAACTGAATGCGAGCAGCTACAGGAAGCCAGTGAAGGGAGCGCAGCAGTGGAGTGACATGAGTGAACTTGGGAAGATTGAAGACGAGCCGTGCTGCTGCATTCTGGTCCAGTTGTAAGGGCCTGATGGTCTGCAGAGGAAGACCAGCCAGGAGCGAGTTGCAGTAGTCCAGCCTTAAAATGACAAGAGACTGGACGAGCACCTGGAAGGCCTCCTGAGAGAGGAAGGGTTGGATGCGTCTGATATTGTGGAGAATGTATCTGCATGACCAAGTCAGGTTCGTAATATGGGTTGAGAACGATAACTGGTCATCCAGAGTCACCCCAAGGTTACTGCATCTTTAGACGGAACAATCAAAGAGTTCTCGAATAAGATGGCAAGATCCTGCTGAGGATCTGTAGTTCCAGGGATGAACAGAAGCTCAGTCTTGCTGGGATTGAGCTTCAGATGATGAGCTTTCATCCATGAAGAGATGTCATATGTTATAATATGGTCAGATCTAAAACCTTTAAAAAATTATAATATAATGATATGATATAACCATGTGGTAAACACACTTCTGTCCCAACTTTTTTGGAGTATGTTGCAGGCATTAACTTCGAATGGATCAGATAGATAGATGCTTTGTGCTTTTTGATTACTTTCTGGTTTGGGTGTGAGAGCTGGATACACTGTGTAAACACACTTGTATGACATGGCATCTCGGGTTCTGGTGTAGTCTGTTCTGCAGGGTGTGCTACTTTGACAGGGTGCATATACTGGGGGTAATGCTGTGATTTTAGAACAAAGTGCAAGTCCAGATAATCTGCATCAGTTCAAAATTCAGAACACACAGGTGCCACTTCCATGGCTCTGTAAACAGTGCACCCTTTTTGCTCATGGTAGTAAAAGAATGTGAGCTCTTAAAATAAATGATCTTCAAGTACAGCCATATAGGAAAACGGGTTATTTGAATCAGAGCGTGGTTTGAGGCGACTGTTCTTGACTGGCAAACAGGAGCTCCACAAAGCGTTTCAAACCACAACGGGGTCTGTATGATGTACAGCCAGGGAGGCTTTAAACAGACTTTGGTATGCTAATCGTATCCCTCCGGGAGCGCGGATGAATCAGTTGAAGTGGGCTGTCAATTCACTAAATTGGAGAGCTCGGAGGAATCGATTCGGCGAAATGAATCGAACGTCCCATTACTTGATTACTGCCAGCGATTGATGGGATGATCGATTCAGTTTAACGAACCGATTCCTTTGAACTAGCAGCCTCGAACGTCCGAGGAAAGAATTCATTTTCGTTCCTCGGTGATTAGTGGAAGTAATAAAACGACTTTCGGTTCAAAGAGTGAGAGTCAGGTGTGCTCTGCCTACTTATAATTTATTTAAGGAGTGAAGACAGCACCAACACATAACAAAAAAATAAAAACTAAAGGTCGAATATAGTCAAAAGTTCGTTCTTACTATGTTACGATGTTGTATTTATGTTTTTTGTAGTTTATGTAGTTATGTTTTACAAGTTAAACAGCAAACAATGTGATTCGAATCGTATCGCAATCCTTCAGTCGCATGTGAACGTGTGGATTCAACTGAACCTGTGAATCGGTTCGATCGTTCTATTGAAACGAATCAATTCAAACGAGCGGTTCGTTCAGGAGTCGGACACCGTTACTGGCAGCAGCGCGCTCCGCTGGCTCTCCCTGAAGACGCCAGTTTGGGAAGAGGAGCTGTGGGCAGCGTTCTTTCGCTCCGCCCTATGACAGCCAAGCGGAAAAAAACCTCCCCTTACTTTTACTGCTGGGGGCTCATCCTGAAGTCGCGAAGACCAGGACAAAGCCAACGGTCGAAGCAGGGAAAAGTATGGAAGCGTAGTAAGTTGTTCAGGCTACCGCGGCGTGTCAAACTGTAGCTAACGTACACAAAATGGCGAGTCAAACAGAGGATGCGTTAACGTTAGCTAGGTGGCGGAGTCGCTGTGGCTACCTAAACTGAAGGGGGAAGTCTTAAACTGTCTCGGTATTTTTTTCTTCCTGAAGAGAGCCGTGAAATCACCGTAGCAGCGAACAAGTCGGGAAAGAGAAACTCGGTGAAGAGAAACGGTAGCGGTTTGAATTGTGTGCTCTGCTGAGGCGGCGGAGAGTTCGCCCTTCACTCTCTTTCTAACGGACCTCTCAGCAACTCTCTCTCTCTCTCGCTCTCTCGCTCGCTCTCTCTCTCTCTCTCTCAGCCGAGCGGGACGCTTGAAACGTTTCCCAAAGGATTTCTTTCCTCCACGAGAATGTGATTTTGTTTACAGAAGCCGAGCCATGGCCGTCCGCGGGGCTCGGACAAACGCCACGTTATTTCTCTCTGGAAGAAAACAACGCCAACTCTTTCCCCCCCTCAGAGTTTCCAGCGCGCTCTCTCCTCCATGTGTTTACTCGGCGTCGAAGAAGAAGAGCTGGCCGGAGCTTTCCCCCTCCGCTCCGGCTTAGCTCACCATGCTCGCACGCCGGTCCTGTGAAGCCGACCAAGCCGAACCGTGCGAGGATATCAGTACCGTTATTTCGCTCGTCTCCCGTCCGTTGATGCCACCACCAACACCACCATGGCGGTGAGGTCCAGGAGACCGTGGCTTAGCGTGGTTGTTGGGGTCGTGCTGGGATTCACCGCCGCGTCCTGGTTCGTCGTACCCGCTGTCGTGGAGCTCAACGGCGGCGCCAGGAGAAAGTCTCCGGCGTGCTCGCAGCGCAGAGACGGCGGGGGTTTGGCTGTGGGGAAAGTTTGGGAGGCCGGTGGAAGCTCCAGCACCGCGGCCGGCCGTACTTGGCGCAGGGAGGAGAGAGAGGAGGACGAAGTGCGGGAGGAGAGTGCCTCCAGGACGGGCAGTGACAATGGCGAGCCTCCGCCCAAACATTTTCTGTATGTGGGGGTCATGACGGCCAAGAAGTACCTGGACTCCAGGGCGGTCGCCGCCTATAAGACGTGGACGCGGAGTATACCCGGGAAGGTGGAGTTCTTCTCCAGCGAAGGTTCAGACGTGGTGCCCCTTCCGGCCCTCGTCCCCGTGGTCTCGTTAGCAGGGGTGGATGATTCATACCCGCCTCAGAAGAAGTCATTCATGATGCTCAAGTACATGCATGATCATTACCTGGACCAGTACGAGTGGTTCATGCGAGCTGACGACGACGTCTACATAAGAGGTGATACGAAAGGGCTGCCTTTCTTGCGTTCGGGGTATGAAGTATGTCCAACTATAGCCAGTTAGTGCTTTTAAAGTCCACATTTCCAGAGAAATGAGGAATACTTTAAACCAAAGCTGCTGGACATCCAAGAACCAGTGCATAGACGAGAAGGTGAACCTATTCTAATAGGGAGAAGATAAGAGCCTCAACCTTATCTTAATAGCCCAGTACATAATACATTCAATATAGAAGTGACCAGCCTTGATGGCTACTCTACTTTTTATGAATTAGGCTTATGAAATACCGACAAGACAGAACATTCTCCTAGAGTGACCTTCAATGTAATTTAGTTTCAGAAAAAGACACCCTTAACTACATGACATGTACTTTCTAGACAGTTTACTGCAGGGATGACATGTCTGGGTCTGAAGATCTACCACCCTACAGTGTTTTGCTCCAACCCTTATCTACCACACCTGATTTAGTTAATGAAGGCCTTCCTGGTCTCCTGAATAATAGTCAGGTGTGTTGGCTCTGTATTCTCCAGGGTAGTAGATTCTAAGGACCAGAGTTGGCATGCTGGTTTATTGCCTTTATATGTAAGGTACTTGACTAGACTTGATTCTTCTGTGTATTTAGTTAGTGTTGAACATGCCACTTTAAATTGGTGTAATAAGTTGCACATATTGTTAGTGCTGAGCAATATGACAACATATATCTTTTTAGAAGTCAGTATATGGTCACTGCCCAAAGAAAGAAACAGTCTTTACTTTCAATGTAAGTTATTGGAACCAGATTTTTTTCTAAGAGCTAAATGTTTTTCTTTGGACAGCAGTAATATGTAGATCACTGACCAACTTTGTTACTTTATGAAGAGAGAAATAGGGCAACATAGTAGACTAAATAGTAAATAAAGATCATTATATTTACAAGTTTGTTTTTTCCTGCATTTTCCTGAACTGATCATATGTCTGAAAACAAATCGAGACGTACCCTGTATCAGGAAAATCGCTTAAATCACTTAAAGTATCACAATATTTTATTTTTGTCATATTGCCCACCTCTACATATTGTTCCATTTACATCACATCATATGATGTATGTAGAATAATTATAAATGAACAATGAACTGTAAATAGCTGGTGGGATAGATTCCTAATGTGCTTTCCCTAAAAAGGGAAATGTGTTGTTATTACAATATTAAGGCAATATTAGCTGCAATTCAAGTAAACACAGCTTTTACACACATTTGTTCTCTAAACCAAGGGTGAGGCACTGAGGGCTGGGGTTCCACACAGTTTCGTGTTGTCCCTGCTCTGCCCTTCTAGGCCTGGCAATTAACTGTTGAGTTGAATCAGGTGTGTTTGAGCAAGGAAATCACACAACTTTGCAGGATTCCAGCCCTCCTGGACCAGAGTTCCCCACCCCTACTGTAAACAAGTTTGGGCATTACTGTGAACGACTGTGTTTTTAAGTACTGGTTAAATCTGCTATACGGTGGAAATGCATATAATACCGCAGTACATTGAGAGATATGTTTTTTTAGTATTTGACATAATTTGAAAATTGAAAATACCTGTTACTCTTTACATTGTGTCTAGATTTGATGATGAATGGCCTGTGAGAAATAAGCAAAAATGAAAAAGGTCTGGGTACTTTGACTTGCAAGTTGTGAAGTTATCATTTTTTATATATATATATATATATATATATATATATATATATATATATATATATATATATATATATATATATATATATATATATATGCTGTGTTATGAGCTCAGTGAGCTGTGTTAGAGGTTCAAGTATTGTGTAAAATATGTCCTCAACAGTTGACATTGGTGGTTTATTTTTTTATAGCTGTTTGCCTTCTTGTACAAATGTAATGTCTAGTGTTTTGATGTGATTGTTTGGACATTAATTGAAAAATAATGTGTTCTCAGTTTGTCTTAGGATCAATATGACTGACTCATATAATAAGCAAACTCCTTATGGAGGATCTCCAAAGTCGTCCTAGGAAACCATGACATTAGAAACCATTTTAAGCATTCTAAGCTTTCTTTGAACTCTAAGCTAAATTTGCACAGTGTTTATTAGATTCTCGTTTATTATTTTAGGACAGCAAAGTAATAACCCTGCTTTATTTACTATACTTTATTTGCTTATGTTTTGATGTAAACCCAGTGCATGAGAAATTTGTCTCTTGATTGATATGTATTATTATTAATAATAATAATATTATTATTATTATTATTATTATTATTATTATTATTATTATTAAGTCTATTAACACTAGGGTGATAAACCATGACCTGTTTGGTAATAAAGGACATAACAAATAACAAAAAATGTCTCAAAGGTGCCTAATCCTCTGAACTTCAAAGATTTACACAATGCATTTAACCCATATGTAATACTGTGATTACATTTTCTTGCTCTCTCTCGCTTGCTCGCTTGCTCTCTCTCTCTCTCTCTCTCTCTCTCTCTCTCTCTCTCACTGCCTCTCAGGTGAAAAGCTGGAGCTTTTTTTGCGCTCACTCAACAGCAGTAAACCGTTATACTTAGGTCAGACGGGTCTGGGCACCACAGAGGAACTGGGCAAACTAGCCCTGGAACCAGGCGAGAACTTCTGCATGGGTGGTCCGGGCATGATCTTCAGCCGTGAGGTGCTCCGCAGGATGGTGCCCCACATTAGCACCTGTCTGAGGGAGATGTACACCACTCATGAAGATGTGGAGGTGGGCCGCTGCATCAGACGTTTTGGGGGAACTCAGTGTGTGTGGTCCTACGAGGTAAGGCGTGCACCTTTATTTACATTACACTACATTCATACTTGTCTTCGTATTTCTTTACAGTTTAAAAAGAACATGAGAAGGCATTACCTTTTAAAGAAAAATCAAACAAACTGTGTACCAGCACAGAGGATGTCAAGAAACTTGCAGCTCATATTGCATTGCACATTAAAGGGGGGCGTATTAGCTTTTCTGTTTTTTTGCTTTTCGTTAGTGTATTATGTAGTTTTTTGTACATGTAGATGTCTTTTTGTGTGTGCAAAGCTCTAAAACCCAAAGTACATGCCAGAGGTAGTGAAATACCTTGTTGGAAGGCTACAAGGTGACGCCATCTCATAACACAATCTGTATTACCAGCTTACTGTGTTACAAGCTTGGCCTGCCCTCATACAGAGCTGACTTTCAGGATTAGACTCTGGCTCAAACTGATACAGCAGAACTGACACCATTTTAGGAACAGCCACAGCACCGTGGGGGCAAAACTTGTAGCAGGAGGCCGCTCTGGCATTGACCATGCAAAGCAGAGTGGGCGAACTAGCCAGGCCCACACTGGGCTCATCAGGAGACAGGGCTTAAAGACACAGAAGCTCAAACAGAATATGACTGAAGATGATTAAAACACTGCTGTCTAGCATTTAGGGGGTTAAACACAAAGGAACTACTGTCTACCATCAACCTTTACAGGTAGATGATTAATAAACAGTACTGTATCACAAGACATAATATTGCAATACTGAAGTGTATCCATGTATTCTTGATGATCTGTTGTCTTAGACCCTAAAATAAATGGGATATTACTCTAAGCAGATCTATATATAAAGTATTCTAAACAGAAAGAGGATAAATTGGCTCTGTGTAATTGGTGTGACTACAAGTTGTCACTCCCAGTCCCAGTGGAGACAGCTTTTTCTACAGTGAGACTTGTTTTAAATCATCTCTGGACTCGCCTCATGCCTGTACAAGTGTATATGCTGATCATCGCTGTTCAAAGAAAAACAAGTATCTGCAAAACAGTAACTTTACAGGCCAATAGCACTAAATTTCAGTGCAAGTTAATGGAAAGAGATTTTATCCCAAGTGATTCTGGAGCATTTCTGTTGGTCCATTCATCACAAAATTTACAGGCTATAAATGGCAGTGGCTGTGTTCAAATGATGTAGAAAAAAATTAAATACACAAAAATTCGAAAAAGCTTCTGAATCTTGTTTTTCTTTGGGTCACGAAGTTCTATTCTTAAACACGCCTACGTTAACTGTTCGGGTTTATACTTTCTCAATGGGATATTCAGACACTATGGGTGTGTTTCAAAACCTACTGAGCTCCTACATAGACAGTATTTTACGTCATAGTATGCGCTCCTGTCATGTAGACTGTCCCAATTCTTACATACCTTAAACATGCTGTCTACTGAGGAACCTTATTTTGACCTGATTTTAAGGAAGCATCGAACGCTTCCTCAGCTGCTAAGACAATCCCATGATGCGATGCAGGCAAATCTATGAGCAGTGAGGTGATTTTAAAATGTGAGTTATTTTGATTCTCTCTGGTGTTTTAATGTGTTTCTGGTCATATAATCACACAAAACAGTATTTTATTATCAACTCTGTAACAAGTCGTTGACCATTTTGCAGTTTTATACTCCAGCCATTAGCATTTATGCTAGCGGATTTTTAAGCCTCTGGCTTTTGTTTTGGGTTAAACCACCTGTCTCGTGCTGCAGTGGGCGGGAACAAGCCGTGAAGCAGTTGCTCTCTAGAGCGTCTCAATAGTTTGTTTTATGAGGAGAGATGTCAGACAGAACGCTGCTACTTAAACAGCTGCCTACAGAGTCAGCTGCCTCACTAGGCTTTGAGACACACCTATTATTTTGTTATGTGAATGTTTATATATTGTACATGGTGATAATGA
Source organism: Megaleporinus macrocephalus (assembly GCA_021613375.1). Lineage (NCBI taxonomy): Eukaryota > Metazoa > Chordata > Actinopteri > Characiformes > Anostomidae > Megaleporinus > Megaleporinus macrocephalus. Next base: position 30,971,887 of record CM038720.1, read on the forward strand.
GCATATTCAGTGTAAATGTACTGTTTGAGTGATTTTCGCTTACTGGGCATTATGCAAGTTTCTATTATTTTCTGGATTTTTAATTAAGCATTAATTTTTAATTTAGGCTGGAGCCAGGCATATAATGTAACTTGCCCATGATCAGCAGGATAGAAGCTAATGTTTTCAGTATAAAGTACGGCCTGTTTTAGTACTTGTTCAAACTGGTTGTTATTGGCTTGTACAAAGTTGATTGCTGAAGGCAGGGAGCATTTGAAGAGAGTTATCATGCTGTTAACATTTAATGCGCTATTACTAACTACCCACACATAATCGATGTCACCCGAAAAACATTTGGAGAAAGCAGTGATTGGAAAAAGACAAAGCAGATGCGGTGTTAGAGTTACTTGTTGGTGTAAAGATTTGCACTGCTGTATATTAACCAGGCTTTAATTGGAATAATACTGAATGAAAGGAGCTTGTTAAAGATGTTGAAATCACCATTTTTCTTAACATAGTAGTCAATTCTCAGACTAGGTCTTTTACAGACTGTCTAATCTGGGAAGGCAAAGATTTGAAAAGCCTCTAACAGCATGTGTGCTCTCTAGTCCTGCTTAACGTCAAACTTCTGTCATATCTTTTTACGTTATCCTCGATAGCAGCTAAGTAGCCGATTTTCTAGATGCTGAATTTGAGGAGCTCACTAGTCTTCTGAGGCACAGGGAGTCTGAAGCAGGAGCAGATGATATGTCTCATTATGTACATTCAGAGTAGGCAGGCCTTGATTTTTTTTTTTTTTTTTTTTTTGAGTCTTGCCAGATGTTTCATTGGTCTGCGGTGTCCCAAGGCATGTCGTGGATGACAGGTGTGTCGGTAGTGCGCTATTTGGATCTCTTTGTTCAACAAAACCTTGAAGTCGATTCATCATGTCGTTAAGGGCATTCGGCTCTAGGCGTGCTTGCAGTCTGGCTGTCTGATTGTATTATCTCTCTCTTAACTTATTCTCAGCCCCTTCATTATTAATGAGGTTTGTAGGCCTGAATACAGAGCAAGTCAGTGGAACATTTTAGTCTTGGGAGCTCTTGCAATGGAAGAATATCTAGCTCGAGCAGCCGTATTATCCTTTCCGTAAGCATCTACACTCGAACAGTTTCAGATATGTTTATCTTGTGAAAAGACTACTAGCTGAACTAAAGAACGTTAAATTAATAGGTTTCAAGATGATGATAAACTGAAGTTATGTGCTTACACTCTCTTGCAGTTTTTGCAGTTCACAGATTCAGACTTTATCTGGGCTTTTCAGGGCACTTCTACTTCTTTTACCTTTGCAGTTCCCAATATCTCAGTTCACTCTCCCCTCTCTGCATGAGCTTACTGTTGGAACTATAAATAGAGTGGAAGTGATTTTAATCACTAGTTATTTATTTAAATCCAAGGAGGTATCAAAGTTCTTCAGAGTGGGGGAAAAAAGAAATTTCATTTATGGACAAATTTTACTAACATATGTAGCATTGTTGTTTGGACTTTTCCCTCCAGTTTATGTAATCCCTCGTAAACTGAAATAGCTTTCATGGTCTGGAGCACTTCATATGCATATTGATTAAAGTGGAGGCCTCTCACTTTCCCCAAGGCTGGAGTCGGGTTAAACCCTCTCTGGTACCGCACTCTCCTACTCTCCTGTGCTCCACCAGTGCTGATGAGATTCTGCCTCTCCCCGCAATAATGAGAGTATCTCTGCACTTGTGTGATGTTTAATTCATTGCCTTTCGTGATGTAGGCATACTTGTATTTTTTTTTCATTATATATCTTTTTCCATTTTTTGCCACTGCGTATAATTGCACACAGTGACGACTTCAAAGGCATTTATCTTTGGGCATTTACAAATTAAAGTTTTGTTTTATTCAGCCTTGATGCATATTTTATTCCATTTGTGAGCGCTTTGGTGTGGGGCTCCCACAACAGTTGTACAAGAGACTCTTTAGATAGCTTGATGTGCGGCGAGTTTGTAAAACATTAGTGAATTTGGTAATGTAGTCAGCTGCGCGTTCTCTAAAACGTTCCTCGAATAAACCACGATTGCTGCAGTTCATTACTAATTAAATGGATTAGTCGCCTGCAAAGCAGCTCTAGTTGCTGAAGTAGCGTATCTTTATGAAGACAACTGCAATACTACAGCTTTCAGAAGTATTTAAACATATGTGATTTTAGTTTGGTTGGATTATAGGTTCTTTACATGAACCCAGGCCACCAGTGTGGGATGAACTTCATTTCTCTGTTTAGACTCTCAAACCCAACTGCATAAACATCATAATACCACAGAGCAAAGTACATCCTCACATTGGCTTGAGCAGAAATTCAAGGAGATCCGAGCCAACTTCTTCTCTAAACAAAGCTGAGAAACCGAATCCCTCCCACGAAAACAACACTCCTCCAAATCCCCAGGATTCCTTCTGTGCAGTGCATTCAAACAACACCATTTACTCTACATACAATTTCAGTCACCAGTGTTTTCATGCGTGTTATTGCACCCGATATAAAGCAACTAGCATTACTGCAACATATAAAGCTCATAAACATATCATGCATAACCACATAAGCACTTTTATTGAGCCCCACTTGTATTAGATTTCTGCATGTAACTCGAGTCATAGCCATATAATGGAACAATCGTTGGCTGGTACCTTTCTTGGAATGCACAGTTACATTGGAATCGATATCAGCAAAGAGTTGCCCAAAGTAAAACTTGTATTTGATGATATATTTATTGTACTGCAGAAGAGCTCAGTATTGGGATGCTGTTGTATTATCCTTGGCTGCAGGCCATTATGGATAATGGCTCCCACCCTCTTTATCACACAGTGATGAGACGCAGGAGCACATTCAGTTCAAGACTCATTCAACCAACATGCACTACAGAACGCCACAGGAGGTCATTCCTACCAGTGGCTATCAGACTTTACAACTCCTCCCTTAACGTATGACACCTTTCACATGTACAGTGATACCAGTAGAACTATAATTATGTATATAAGAACTCAAATGTGCAATAACTTTCCTACTTCTAAACTCTTACTGCTGTATACAGTATATCTGTACTTAATATTATAGACACAGTCACTTTACATTTTATTCTTTACATTTTATTCTTCTATTGTAGTATATGACTTATATATGTGTACATACTACAAATTTCTTTATGTTGTAAATTATTATTAGAGTGTATATTCTTCTTCTGCTACTGTAAAAACAGCAATTTCCCCCTGGGATCAATAAAGTATTTCTGATTCTGATTCTGAATATTTGCATTGTATTGTTTTACTGCATTTGTAACACTAATTGAGGTTGATCTAGCACCAAGCACGTTATAAATATGCATGTATTGGCATCTGCAGATATGTCCATGAAGTATTGGAGGTGGACATTAACTCATCCTTGCTAAAGGGGTGAATTCTAGGAGTTGCACGACTTCAGAAGTTAGGTTGACGTGGATTAATCACCAGCGGCTACGTTTACATGCAGAGATTTTCTCCAATCCATTTGAATTCATTCCAAGTCTAGATTAAGATGGAGGTGTTTATATGCTCACTCTAAACAGTTCTAATCTCAGTTCACATGCACATAACAAGCCAAAATTACACGCATGCGTAGAGTACAACTTCGTGTAAACGTTACCATGACAACAAGCCTCGAGCGGGTTCAGTCAGAGTGAGACTGGCTGAAGTATGTTACCTGAGGTTTCAGTTAGCATTTTAACTGTTTAACTGCTTTAAAATGATGCAGACTCAGGAAAACATACTTCACATGTACTTATTAAAGACAGGAAGACGTCACGTCCTGCAAAACCGTTTTAATCCATGTTAGCAAGGAGTCGATCTCCCATGACTTCATCCATAATTTAGTAAAACGGGACAGTGGATCGGAGCCGCTTTCACCGTTCTGCTTTTTAGCTTAGCAGTACGCCGATCTGAGAAACTTCCATCTGTTTTTAATTTGCTCTATAGTTCGTGTAAACCCACCGGCGTTCATTTGCTCATAGAATCGTCTGAACAGCTCGTTAATGCGATCTTTATGGCCGTCCATCCTGCTAACTGTTTTGAAATCTTTTAAGGTTTTGAAGCATGAACTGTGTCTCTTCTGAAGACCAGACTCTACCTCCCGCCATGTTGAAACTTCCTCCATGACTCAACTGCACATGCACAGAGCATACTTAAACTTTCTGATTGGGAATGTAATCGGATACCAGTGTTCACACGGCTATTATTCTTTTATTAAACGGATTATTTACGGAATTACCCACCTCGTTCGATCGGATAGAAATTTTAATCGGAATGACCTCAATCGGACTAGTCTATTCGGTTTGAGGTGTATACGTTAACGTATTTTATTCCAATTGAGCTATTAGTTAGACTTTTAATGGAATATCGGGCTGCATGTAAACGTAGCCAGTGATGATGTAAAAAAAAATACAGGAGAATGTGACTTTAAAAATTTGTAATCAAGCCACAGGTCAGTAATGCATGATGTGCCTTTTCCGACTGCATTGCCTTGTATGAGTAGGGACCCAGCCATACCAAAGCATACCAAACTTATCTGACTTTGGCGCACCCTGGGCGGACTTGCCCAAATGCTCGCCTACTTCTGCAGAAATTTGACTAGCCAGCTTTAAAAGGACTATAGGGTTTATGCCCTCTCCCGAACAACACATGACTTTATATTGTGGTGTTTGTAAAATATTGTTTGTTCAGATTTTTAAGCATCTTATAGGTGGATACTGTTTCAATATTCAAAAACACGGTAAAAGTTTACAGTCAAAGATTTGTGGCAGACAGTGGTTTGTTTTGTGTTCTTTTTAAACCCCTGATTGCTAGATAGCAGTGTTCTTCACTAGTAGACTCTGCCACTCCAGTGTAAACAAGTGGGATATGGGTTTGGCATTTAGCATCACTTTAACATTACCAAACATATGCATATGGTGGTGTGTTTTTACAGTAGTGTAGTTTTCTTAAAATAAGATATTTTATTGCCTTGCTTACAGTATTCCAGTATACTGCAGTATGTTGAATCATAACCCCTGATGCTTGGTTCTTGTTAGTACACAGCCTATATTAACAGAAATACATATTGTCTATATTATATTGTTTATGGTAAATATAGTTATTCTTGGTATACGGCAGTGCTGCACTCGATTGGTTCTCATTTAACATTTATAGCGATAGTACTCCTAAATCAAGCTGTTGTCTAAATCTGAAAATGTATTTGCATTTGCTGTCTGGAGTGTTTAATGTTGTTGATCAGGATTACTGTTCTGTGCCTGGTGTTTAATGGATTTTGTTGCAGAGGGCTGTGCGCGCAGTACCACTCAGCAGTACTCAGAACACATTATTTAAGTGTTTTGCCTTTAAGTTGAAATGTAATTTTTGTGCCCTGACCCAGGTGACCGTAGCGATAATGCTTAAATTCTGCTTGTGATGTCCTTTTCTGAGCATGTTGCTTTGTGTGTGCCTGTACTTATTGAGCGTGCTTATGAAAAAGGGAGAGAGAGTGTACAGTTATGTGTGTACAGACCATAGACTGTAACAGAATATTGTTTTTATACTAGTACCTAGGTCTAACTCAAGTATGTTACCGTGGAAGAGAGAGACTAGGCCACACAAATTATGTTTGTGAAAAGCTCCATATTGCTGAATATCCGTTCAACTGAAAATGTATGCAAGATTGTGATCAGGAAGTTGCTAATCTACAGGGTTTCCCGCAGAAAAAGAGTTAAGCAAGGTCCTCAGAATGAGGTTTAGAGGCAGGTTGCGTAGATAAGCAGTTCCCAGAGTAATCGCTGTGGAGCACACTGGGCCTGGATTGCTTCATAACTGGTCATTAGGAGTGTAACAGGGTGAATTTTACAATGCAGAGATGTGTATATTGCATAGCAGTAGAGATGTGAAATAGAATTATATTAATTAGGCCATCTAATGCAATTATCGTTTATAGCGCTGTTGCACTTTATACATAACCACCTGAGCGCAGTTTTTTTTAAGCTGACTGCAGTTAGTTTAGCTTTCACTATTGTATGTTCCTATAACAGTTAATTTGTATATGTCCATTTTTTGAGGCACTTGGATCTTATAAAAACAGTGAAGTTCTAACGTTTGTCACAATTATTTACACCACAAAAACAACCAATCAGACAGAGTGTGAATCACTGCTCATACGCATGCTGCGGGCAACATCCTGCCCAATGCACCAGCTTCAGGAAACGCAAACAACCACCAGCAAGTTAAAAAACTGCTTATTCCTTCTTCAGCTACAATAGTGTACACGACAAAGACAAGTAAACAGAAGAAGACAAGTGCTGAAAAGAAAGAATTAGACAGAGCCCCAGATAAAACAAGGCAAACATAAGAGCAGCTTTTCAGACGTACAGGGAACTTCGTGACCTGAAATGCTTTGGATTTAATGCCAATTTAACAGATAACTGGTGCTGCTTTTTATGCTTTATTTGATTTTAAAAAAAGCTAAGATGCTAATGATCACAGTAACACTCATATATTATGTTACCATGACGTTACAGTTGGGCTAACCTTTGTTTCCAGTGCTGAGGTTACTGGTTAGCATTGTTTTGTTGGGAAGTTGCTGAAAATATCTTTGTTAAGTAGTGTTTTGGTGTAGGTCCTGCTTCTACAGCTAATTGTTCTCATAAATGTTTGACTGCTTATTTAGCAGTATTCACAACAGTGTCTGTTATCGAACAAACATCCAAGCAAAGAAATAAGTGTGTGCTGTTGCCAAGGGTTTTAGTCTGCACGTGCACGGCAGCCTACACGGCAGGTAAAGGGGCTATGCTGGGTCAAGCCAAGTTCTATTCTCTTCTCAGTCTTACCTACTGCTGTTTTAATACAGTGGTTTAAAGATGGATATTTATTATATTTGTATGCTTGTATACGTACCATAGCGGGTGTGTTAAGATGAGGTGGTGACACTGTTGGGGTGGGAATCTTGGGACATGGGGGAAGAGGTGGGGTTGAATAACGTTGGGGACTGGGACCGAGATATAGCTTTCTTTCTAGAACTGAGTGTTGTGCATCAAATAGAAATATGAGCCGAGTGCATCCCCTAGGATTTACCCCCCTAGGGTTTATACTAGGTTGCCTTGCTTTTGAGACTTAACAGACTACACTGACGTTTTTATGATGCTGAATGAGGTAATTATGAACCCAGGCACAGCGCTGGGCCTTACCTGAAATGGCCTGGGGAAAGGGCCGTATTTACTTTTGTCTTCTATTCACGGTTATTAACATTTTTATTTTTGCTTTTCCCATTTCCCCTCTGAGGAATTCTTTGATCGTAGCATGAAATGCACTAACGGATTAAAAAATGTTTTCCATTAAATGTAGTTTGTGCATTCATAGGGGTGTAACAGCTGAATGAGCATTGCACATATCCTCCACGTATTATTACTGGGCTGAAGTGCATTTTGTTTTTGCTCGGTTGAGCTTGAATGTTGTAGCCAAACACTTGAGCTAGGGCTGTTCCAGCATGACAGAATGCAAACTGCCATTATTCTAAGTGCTATATGGCCATGATTATAAAGTGAGAGTAGTTTATTTTAAAGCTTATTGACCGCACACCGGAAATGCATGATATTTGCCAGGTGGCAGGAACACCTGTGATTTGCTGTAATGCTGACAAAACACTCAGCAACAACATCTGAGCTTAGTCAGTGCACTCCTGGTATGAGTAGCTCTGCTTCTAACCAGAAAAGATTTTGATGCAGTCAGTGTTTCGCAACTCAGAATGCATCAACTGCAACCTTTTTAATAATGTTTACACAAGAAAAGCTTGCGGTTTACATGAATATTGTCAATAATGTAGCCTTAACTAGAGAGATGCAACAGATATGGCTCTATTACTCACCACAAGTAAAGAGCATTTGCCTCCAATTATGCAATAAATATAATTAGCAAAATAAAAGAGACACTTGCTGTCGGCACCGAGTGGCACCATGTCTTTCATCTACCTTCTAACGAAGAAGACGGCAAGTCCTATCCAGCTAACCAATTCAAAATAGCACATGTAGGCTAAATATGTAATGATGTGTCCTCTGGCCATTCAATCCTACGAAGTAATTAGATCTCCCAAAATGCGAGCTCTACTTTCAAGGTACTTCAATCAGAGACCGAGCCGTTACACTGAACGGCTTCCAAGCACGAGCCGTAAAGCACATGAAACTGAAATGTATTAACACGATGTCTGTCATACAGGCCCCGAGTACCAATTTACTAATGCAGAATTTAAAAAAATGATATGAAAGAAAGCCCTCCTTCTTCCTCTGCCCACCTCCCCTCTGGAATGCCGCTGAAAGTGCTAATCTTGCCATCTGCCCTCAAACTGGAGCCAAAGACGCGTGCCAGGAGGATGAAGCTTCTTGTCCAAATGTCAAAGCGTTGGACTTGAAGGTCTCTGCTGTCTCCTTCTGCTTCCTTTTAGATGGGTTTGTGTCTATTCGGGCTGAAAACGAATTTTTAAGAAATGACTAAACGCGAAAGGAGAGAGTCTCACAGACGCCAGTGCCACTTAGAGATCCAGAGTGGTGCTTCAGGTTAAAACACTTTTTATAAGTGCAACCTGGCAAAAGGACTGTTTCATAAAGCAGCTGACATTGCGTCATCTATGGCTGAGACTCTAAGGGAATGCAATCGGCTGCACAACCTGGAAAGGGATTGGCTGATGAGTCGTTCTGTTCTTCACCACGTTGGACTGAAGATGAATTAATAGGGTCTAAAATATAAATCCCTTGTCAGGGAAACAACACGTTCAGTTAAAGCCACTTCGATTTGCATGTGAAGGAATCTCAGAGCACTTATTTTATTTATTTTTTTTTTGTAATGTGAGGTACATGCTTGACATTCAGAAGACAAACCTTTGCTACAGCAGGCCAGACACATTTATCGCTCCGTTTCATGAATCTTTCACTAAAGTGTGAATACTCTACTACTTGTGATATAGTCTGCCCTCTACAATCTTAACTGTTCAAACATTTACTTTTATTACAAGCAGCTGTGATGTGAAGACCCTATGTTCATACAAAATGTTGTGTGGTACTCATCTGAGGTTTTATGTAGGTTACATGGATGAATCAGAATTTTTGAATATTTAGATGTTCATGAAAGTTTTAAAAGATCTCCAAAGCAATACATTCTCAAGTTTAAGAACCTTTAGCTGTCTAGGCTTTGTGCTGCATCAGAGGGCAGTGTGGACCCTGCGTTAGTCTTTTATCTGTTAAGAAATTCTTCTGCTACTGTCTAAAGACTACCGCACCATTCTGCAATAGTAAATTACTGTGTGACTAGGCCAGTAATGGTAGTTGATGTGCCAACAGACGACTAGAATCAACCTCTAACTTGCTGTAAGTTTCAAACCACACATTGTCTACCATGGACTTGCTGTCAGTTGATGCAGAGTGCAGGAACTGGTGGTGTACCATAGCCTTTCAGTCATTAATTTATAATTGTGAATGAATAATTTATTTAATGGGGATATTATTCAGGTGTTGTGTAAATCAGATTATCAAATTCAAATGAAATGCCAACATTGGATAAAGGGAGAAAAGCCTCAGCGCATTAGAAATACTGCTTGGTTCAGGGCTAATACAGAAGTCACTGGACAAGCGTTTAAAAGAATCAGGATGACTTGTATTCTCCAAAAATATACACAAACAGTCCTGGCACGCACATGAAACAAGGAGTCTGAACCAAGAAACAAAATAATTTGGCAGAATTAGCTTTTAGTTTACAGTGTATTTTAGAACAGAAAACCCAATAGCAGTTTATTGTTTGCAGTTTGTACGGTTTAGGGTTATTGCAAACACTGTTCTGTTTGACTACTCAGTGAGCCGTCTGTAGTGCAGTGTATGCTATGTAAATATGGGCACCACATCATTACTGGGCTTCAGGAATGAGCATTCATACTGGCTTTCCTGTGCTCGCTGTGAAACACTGAAAGGTGCAGTGTATAGCATGGCGGTGCCGAAAGCTCTGACAGATGGTTGCTGTGAGAACTGGTGGTATGCATGTGTGTGCGCGTGTGTGGTGCGTGCATGTTTGTCTTCCTGTCCAGTGATCTAACTTGGTATCTGTGTGGATGCTTATTGGAAGTGTAGTGTTTAGTACTGGTAGTATTAGTACACCAGTTTATTTCTGCAACATTTAGTAGTCTAAATAATTATATTTTTCTAAGGTCTTTAATTAATCAATTACACTGAATGCATGATGAATGGATTGTGGACATTGAATCTCTTGCAGGTATGTTGCTTTAGATAGCGGTGCTTGAAACCCTTGACTGCTGTGACACAACATCCTCAGGCCATCAGGCTTTACTGTGAATACACTTTACACATATTTGACACTCCACCATCAGAAACTAGCCATGTTGGCACTATTATATTCGCCACCAAGACGTAGCCCACATCTGCTTGTCTCACTGTGGGTCTAAGTGCTAGAAGCTACTTGGCAAATCTGTGCCGGCTGGGAGGTAGATTCTTTGAGGCTACCAGTTTTGTCACGGGTATGTGATTATTATCAAATGCATGTGGGGCCGTATCAGCACACAGATTATCTAGAAAATTACACTGGATGTACTGAACATGCAGTTTTGCATTCTCTCTATATTTATCTTTGAGAAGTACCTCTTCAGTTGACTGGAAGTTCATGTATAGTTTAGGACTGGGTGATATATTGAGTTTTTAAGAAATATCGATATATTTTTATATGAGATATAAGATGAGACAATATTGTTTATATCGATATAGTCTGTGTTCCGTCGAGATATTATTTTTGATCCATATCGCCCAGCCCTAGTATAGTTATTTATATAGAATATTTATTTGCATATGTTTCAGTAGAAATGGATAAAACTGTTCCTTATCCAGTAATGAGTTGTCTTTAATCCATCAAGTATGTAATAACCATATAGATCAGCAAACATCCCAAGGCTGAGCTTACATGTCAATAAAATTGTACAGTAGAAACACTAAAGCCAGCTTACGCCTGACCACTTCCTATTTCTCCCATTACACCAAAAACATAACTGCACAGTGCTGCGGGTGCTTGCAAACGAGTTATCAATGAATGGAGATAAATGGTGCTAAATAAAGGTCAAACAAGTTTCCAACCATTTATGCACAAACTTTCTTTCATTTTGCAAAGTTGAAGGCAGTCTTGCATAGAAATAACATGAAAACCAATTAGCATGTTTTGGGCTGTGGGATGCTAGCGTTACTGCTATTGAAGTGATTTGTTGGTGAGCGATTTGCCCTCACTGATGGGGGTGTACACAAGGCACTGGTAGACCTGTAACTGCTATTAACTGCTATAAGAAAGCATTCTGTAATCTGCCTATATCATCAGTATTTGGGTGACTGCCAAGATAATCAATATTTATGTAGCTGGTATTAGAGAATGTAACTGTGCAATATCTTTCAATAACTGCAATATATACCTGTGCAATTCAACATTTGTATAGTCCAACATGTAATTTTGTTTGATATTGTAATTTTTTTTACCTAACAATGAGATTTATTTATTTTCTGTAATTTCTTATTCCTTTTTTGTATTCTGAATAACTTGCACTTTAGTCTACCTCTTTTCCCGTATCTGTTCAGCTGCTGTTCACCTGTGTAACAATGCACGTTTCCCCATGTGGGATAATAAAAGGCTATCTTATGTTATCTTATATTAATTTACTGCCTGGCCAAAAGAAACAGTTGCAAACACTAATATTTTGTTTTATTGCCTTTAGCTCTGATTATGGCATGCATTTGTTGGGGATTTGTTTTAAAACCTTATGCAACACCACCACATGTATTTCATGTAATTCAAGAGTTGCATTAGTTATTTCCACATCATTGCTTAAGAAATGAGAAACTTCTCACAGCATCAGTTACAATTAAAAACAACTATCAGCTGAAACATCTTTATCACTGCAGTAATTATCCAATCTAGGGCTCTCAAGTACTTGCTTGTTTTAATTTGAGAAAGCAACTTTCTTTTGACTGGGTATTGTATGACAACAGTGTTAATATTTTATGCTATTCTGTGTGAACAAAATGAGAATTTTTTTTGTGTGTGAACAAAATGAGTCATTTTTTCTGCATAAAAATGATTAAGCATTCACAAACTGTGACACAAAAGCTCCAATGGATCCCTTTCATTTTGGAATCACTTGGGAGCATCCTCTAGTGCTTGACAAACCCAGAAGATACTGTTGAGTGGCAGTTCGCTTCATTAGAAATTCTCTGGAAACACCACGCTTCAGTTTCATGTCTTTTATTACCCGCTGTTCAGCGACACCATATTTCTTTAAAACTTGCGTTTCATTTTGTAACAAAAGATGTTTTTTTTTTTTTCTTCCTAGAAGTTCTGAAATTAAAGCATATCGTGACAGACGTCGGAAGACGCCTCCAGCGTAAGCAGCTTGTCTCTATCGCACACTGTGATATCGTTCTGATATATCAACAACTGGATCCATGCCGGCCTTGTTATCTGAATGTAGTGCGCTTATTTGAAAATAAATTCAGAATTTTTACTTTGGCCAAAAACTGAGCACATGAAAACCAAACGCTACAAAGCGAATGTTGGCCTGCTGGTTGCATTCAAATGTTTGTTCTCATCTAAACCAGATGGCATGGAAATTTGGCTGGTCTTGCCTAAGTACTGGGGAAGCGCTGCTGGGTAATTTTCTGTTTTGTGCTTTACTAATGTGTCTAAGCTCTCAGCTATTTGAATCCTAGTTGCTTATAACCCACAATCCAATTTGAACAGACTCCTTCATGCGGGATATGTAGGTAAGAAAAAACTAGAAAGCAAATTATTCGTTTTACGCTTTCTCTCTTTGTCTTTGTGGCATGAATAAAAGAGGACAACACTGGGGAGTTGCTACTCCAGGCTTAAATTCATTCTTTTATTCTGAGTCATCAGCACAAGCACACACACAAACACAGGCTTGTACGCAAAGAGGCATAAGTGGTCGTCCATGATTCCTTTTGAGGAGCGTATCTCTGTTAGGACTATGACAAATCCATCTTTGTGCAGAAGAGCAGAATGATGAGCAGCTGCAGTGGCACACACACACACACAAAAGTAAGTTCTCCACATGACTTTCCGTACACATCTGTTGACATCTTGGTAGCCCATGCATCCTTAACCACTCCTGTGCCTATTTTTGCTTATTCGAACCACACTGTCTGTATTTGCTGCTGCTGGTTGTGTATATGGCATGTATTGATTCAGGCTGTGTGTGTGTGTGCTAACGTGGCTCTCTGCTCAGAGGCAGTCTGAGCTACTCTAGCTTTGCCCTGTCCATGCCTTCACTCATGCACAGTGTGAGCCTCGCTTGACCCCAAATATATTGCTGCTCTTGTACAACCACATATTGTGAAGAAGAAATAGTTGAGAGCACGGATGCTGTTACGTTTAGAAAGACATCACAGTTTGCTTGTCTTAATCACTGGCAGTTGTTGTTGGTTGTGTAAGATGTATGTATTTCTCCATGTATGCAAGGGGTGTAAAGATATATATTGAATATATTGAATGTCACAATATTATGTGTCGTGATACTGTATTGATTCTCAAAAGCACAATATTGATTTTTATTCAATAGTTTACAAATTTACAGCAGACAGCGGTTCATGTTTTGTTGTGTTGCGTTTAAACCCCCGACCGCTAGACGGCAGTGCTGTCTATTAGAGATGCACCGATCAGCGCTTTTAAGGCCAAATACATTTGCCGATCACCTTTCAGAACGATCGGCAGATAGCCTATACCGATCGAGTGCAGGGCTATATGCCATGGCAGGGCTACATGTAGTTATTAGCACAAGCAAGTCATGAAACATGGTCGAAACTGGTTTATTACCATTTTTAACAAGCTCATGTGAAACAGCATAATATTTTAAACAAATTAACAGTCAATTTAGACCCTAATTTTAAAATGAAAAAAGCTAAAACTGCAGTCATTAAACGCAGGCTCTGGTTATTGTAAACAAAAATTGTAGTCATTAAATGTAGATCTTGAATTGTTGCTGCTGTTCTGTTCGTACCGGTCAGATTTGGTCTGTACGGTGTTCTGGGTTATTTGTTTTGTTCTAGCTGTACGTGCTAGCTCTGCTGTTTGCTGATACTCACTGTATTTAGCTGCGTGCAGTGTCATATCAGATTAGTAGTGTTGAATGTCTTTGTCTTGGTTCCCCAACGAGACACACTGATTTTAAAAAAGCCCTGGATGAGTCTGTGTCACATACAGTTAAAATACTGCCAGACGGACGACATGCCTTCTATAAACACATGCTTTTCTCGCAATTCCGCTGCTATAGTCAGTCTGTGGAAAATGAAAGGGTATGTATTTCCATCTAGTGGTTCAGATAGGAATGGCAGGGAATTGCAGTTAAACTCCTCTTCCTGGATGAAACGCTAGCTGGAAATACAGAAAGTAGGCTCATTTGTTTAACGCCATTGATCGGCTCTCGGAATGTGCTCTAAATTGGAGAAATATCGGCCGATCACCGATCGGATATTTTGATAAAAAATCGTCCGATACATAGCTGATCGATCCTTCCATATCTACTATCTAGTAGCTTAAGTATGCATTGTTAATGTTGGCATTAGTAAACCTTTTGCATGTTGGAGTGTTTTTGTGTATAAATATTTTCCTGAATTTATGTTTTTAAAAATTGCCGTATATTGTGTATCATGATACATATCTTATCATTTACACCACTAAATGATAGGGCTGTGTATTGGCATGAACCTGGCAATACAATACGTATTGTGATACAGCGGTCACAATTCAATATACTGTGATACTGCAAGCAATGTGATGTATTGCGATTTTTCAGATCCTACTAATTAAAACACACCACTATATGAGCAGGTTTGTCAGTGCTTACAGTAGCACTGCACCCTTGTGCTGCTTGTTAATGTTGGAGTGGAGCTGAAAATGGATTATAACACTGTCATCTAGTGGTCAGAGGTTTAAACACAACACACAATGATTCACTGTCTGCCAGAAATCTGTGTATTGATACTGTGTTTTTGAGAATGGACACATGATATCCCAATCTTCAATATTTTGATGTTTTCTTACACCCCTGCTAAATGATTATCCCATTTCAGTCATTTAATCATCTCAGTAGTTCACTGGAGACAGAAGCTTAACTGCAATACATAAGAATGAAATGAATCCAGATTGACGCAGTAAAATGTTAGCAGTGTCTGTAAACAGCATCTATATTTTTCCTGCAGTATGCCTCTTTATTAATTTGAGATATTGAGCTGTGTTTTCTGTGGATATCATGAACTCTGATGAGCATGCTGTCCACCGAACAAGATCCCTGCGTGAGTACACGTTGCAGCTGAATGACAATGACCCTGTTCAGATTGCTTTAGATTCCGTTCCTTGCTCTGTAACTCCCCACACTTCTGAAGGGATGTGATGTGCTGAAGGGAGCCTTGGAGAGGTTTGCATGCATTCATATGTATGACTTGCACTTATGTTTTATTTATTGTCTTTGTTTGCGCTAGCTTTTTCCATCTACCTGCGCGTAACAATTATGGATTACCATGAAACAGCACCCACCGTGGTCAGACGCTAAACAATGTTAGCACAACTCCAGTGGTGAATTTATCTTTGTTGTTTTTTTCTATTTCAAGAGAGGACAAAAGTATTTGCTTTGTCTGAATCTACATTACCTTGTTATAGAGGCAGACCACTACAATATACCATACACTACAAAAAGCTCAAATAACCAGTAACTTCAGACAATATAATTTCACTTCTGTAAGTTCAGTTTCAGCTTAACAATAACAGTTTTTTGCTTATATGATTGTCAAAAACAAACAAACAAACTCAAAGTCTATCAGTATTCTTACATGTTTTCCTGTTTTCTGTATACTTGCTTTATTTTCTTGTCCATCATACAGATGTTTTTGTGTGAGCTAATAGTTAGATCTGGAGGCATTACACCATGATTTTGTTTTCAGATTTATCACATTATTTTTTTAACTATGAGCTGTTGCTGCCGGTCTGTTACTGACTAACATGAGTGCATGGAACAATTAAGAGTCCTCACAGAGCTCCTTAAATTGGTTTATTACACACTGATTTATCAGCTGATCAGTATATTGATGGGTTTGTGTCAGGTGGTATGGCTAAAAACTCTTCTTTTTCTATGTTACAACAATTTTAGATGCTTAGGTAAATCTTTTTCTGTATGTTAGCAATGACTTGTACTTCTGTGAAGTCCCCGTTTTAAAAAGAACCAATTTTAACAACCAAATCTGAAATATGTTTCCTGTTATCAATAATAAAAACACTAATGCCATTCACATTTGAATGTGTTCAAACCTTAAGCTGACTTGTGATCGAGTGACTGCTGCGTTTTCTTCTTTATTTGAAATGTTACAAACATCCCTGGCTCAGCCACCCAGGCAGATGAGCTAATGTTAGATTAGGATGCACTGTTGGTATGTTGTGTTTCTGCTTAGTTGTGGTATATTGGTTATGAAGAAGAGTTTCCTGATAAGAATGAACCAGCGTACTGCTTAGTGCTACAGTCAAACTTCACTTGATAAGAGCCCGTAACGTTGAATTACACAAACTTGTACATTCTTGAAGCGGTCCTATCATGCTGGCTTGGAATGCTGTACAGCTATTAATTGTTGCAGCAGTACAGGGTAGTAGAGATAAACGCTGTGTCCCAGCCTTGAGCCTCCAGGATGCGGTTTCCTGGACCCGCGATGTTGCCAAACTGGCGTAAGGCCTGACACTCTCAAACCTCTGAGCTCACGTCCGCCTCCTCACTTTCGCCTGTGGCACAAATGTTCAGCAAAACTCTCTCTTTTGTTTAGAGACATGCATTTAATCTCGTCCGTCTCTTTGCTTAGCTGCCTTGGTTTCTCCAGCCAAGAACACTAAAGGCATGGGCACCTATCAGCACCTCTAAACGTGGTCAAAAATAGGAGCGTTTCTGAATTTCTTAGTTCGTCTGTGTTAGTTGTACCAGTGAAATTGTAAAAACGACTGCATTCTGTTCCAACTGTCTCTCTCCAAGATCGGCACTGGCTAAAACGTACCCTGGATTTCAGCAAGCCCTCTGAGACAGCTGCACCCTGCATGGGGTTGCTCTCACACACTCATCCGAATCGATTACTGAAGCAGCTATAGCCTGAGGGTGGCTTCTTGGGAGCTGAGTGCAAATAACCAGTAAGAAAGTGAATTGTTGAGATTAAAAAAAAAAAAGATGAAATTTTAGCTTTAACATGGAACTTTTACAATGTGTATGTAATCTTACATGATTTTGTTAGAACATTAGACCTGAAGCTACCTAGCACGACTGGTAACCAGTGTAATTCATTAAGCCGTGTTACATTAGTTAATAATGTTACACGCATTTGTGAGTATAGATCTACTTGTGGTCAAACACGTATTAAATCATGGCTGAGAAAAGTTTTATGAACCTCTGGCTTCCCTGTCCACCTGAGCTCTGTCTTCCTCTCTCTCTCTCTCTCTCTCTCTCTCTCTCTCTCTCTCTCTCTCTCTCTCTCTCTCTCTCTCTCTCTCTCTCTCTCTCTCTCTCTCTCTCTCTCTCTCTCTCTCTCTCTCTCTCTCTCTCTCTCTCTCTCTCTCTCTCTCTCTCTCTCTCTCTCTCTCTCTGAATGGCACTGTTTATGTATTCAGCATGTGGAGGACAGGAGTATGATTTATGGGGCTGAGAGCGAGCTGGAGCAGGGCATGTTAATGAGAGTTTTAGCGGAGGGCACTGAGGAAGGCTTTGTGCTTAGCTACCTCTAAGCTTCCCACCAACAGTCTGCCCGCACGGCCTGCATTAGCATGCGCAGTACTCTGCTCACCTAGCCACCCGAACACCAAGGCTAATTCGGCACAGTGAAGGCCCGTCACCTGTCTAAACTACGTGGCTTTGAAAGAAGTGTGCTTTCTGCTTAAAGTCTTTCATTTGTTCTAGTTTTTTATGCATTTTCAGGTTGAGATGGAAATGAAAACCGTGTATTTTATTTGCCTCGTAAAAACAAGACCTCATGCTTTTATATGTGCTGCGCTCAGCAGTTAATGATCGGTATCTATTACCATCCTGATATTGGGGTGCATGTAATAGAACACAGCGTCAGCGGCTAACGGGAAATATCATGTATCGTGATGTCCAGAAGCCGTGACACTATAAATTGCGTACTGCGATGTTTCATAATTGCATAGCCAGTGCAAGCCAGCCATCACTCAGATTCAATAATTTCACAGCCCGGGGACCTGAATCTATAAAAAGGATTACATGCATCATACAGCTTAAGCTAATGCATGAAGGAGTTGGGAGGGTGTTTTACTGAGGACACTCACCTTCAGCCCTTACTATCAGTGCTTCTGTGCAGAAATGTAACACCCTCATTAATGCAGTAAATAGTCTAGGTTGTAGAACTGTGCCATTGTGGGTTTTTGGGTGGTACTGTTTTTGCATTGTGGTTCCCGCCACATCCTTTCCTACATTACAAGTTGTTTATTGACATGCTGCTGAATATACAGATGTATACAGCGCTAGAAGGTGAAAACAGGTTTAACAGGTTAACAGAAAATGCGAGAGTGAAAATTACACTCCGCAAAGTGTAGACAGCTCAATTTGCATGTAGATTTGTCCTCAGGGGTCCAGAACAGAGGAGGTAGGCGGTCGGTGATGACCGCAGCACTTCTGCCTGACAGATCCTCGGCCAAGTCTGTTTGTCATGCAGTCCAGGACAGGACGAGAGAGGGGTCAATCCACTGAGAGCTCTACTGACACAGCTTTATTCAGACTAATGCATTGTGCCACAGAGCCTCAGCGGAGCCTTACTGGAACCTATTCAGCACCTCCAGCTTGTCAGCACAGGATAGGATGATGGATAGAAGCAGCATCTGTGCACATCCAGATATTACAGCATTATCATTTACTGTCAGGCCTGCATGATTGCCATCTTTCTATGCAACGACAACATTGAAGAGTCCGCCTTTGCGCCGTGGAGGAGCAGCTTGACAATGAACGTCAGTTTTGCATAAATGTCACGTTTTAATTGGTGACAACCGCTTAAAATGAATTGCCTGGCTTATCGACAGTGTCTGCCAAAATTGTATAATGAGGTACCGGCCGCTCCTGGGTTTCATCTTTATAGCATAACTGAAGTGGAACTACTTATTTATCTCTGTGCCAATGAATCGGCAAAGTCACTGCCAAAGTCCTCCTCCATCATCCATCCTTCAGGAAGGTGGTTGTTATAGAAGCCACTCTCTCAGCATTAGGAGAGGAATAAGGTCATTGCTAACGCAAGAATAAAGAACATTAACTTTATGGCAGCATAGACTGCAACTCAGGAAGATGGGGGGTATTAATCACAAGCATTCTATAAAGAAATTAATGAACTCGAAATTACGATAGGACAACACTTTTTTTCCAAGGAGCCCAATTTAGCTTGGCGCGTTCACTTGTGCGGCTGATGAT
This sequence comes from Megaleporinus macrocephalus, assembly GCA_021613375.1. Classification (NCBI taxonomy): domain Eukaryota; kingdom Metazoa; phylum Chordata; class Actinopteri; order Characiformes; family Anostomidae; genus Megaleporinus; species Megaleporinus macrocephalus. The sequence goes on from CM038720.1 coordinate 30,991,391, forward strand.
AACCTCTGTTTCACGGTAATCCTTAGCTGGAGTGGATTATAACCTGCTGGATGCTCTGACTTCCCCGCATGATTGAATTCAAACAAGGGAGAGATGATTGCGCTCGCAGAAAGTGAGCTGTCAAACTGTGGCAGTTTGTGCACAGTCACTAACCCAAAGAAAATCTCGTTCTCGAGAGTCTCTTCGTCTGGATTCAGCTCATTTTATCCTCTTTCTGTTTTGTCGAGGGAGTATAATGGTTGGTTCAAATAAAGTGTTCATTTCAAGGTGCCATGTTGTTAGTATAGCGTGCACAAAAACGCCTCAATTAAGCCAAAAACAGCTTCACGTTAATTACTCACTTCGACTGCAGAATGTAATCAGAACGAGCATGTCATTATAGTCAACAGATTGCCAGATCTTTGTGTTTCTGAGCTGGTAGAGGAAATTACTCGTTCTACGTTGGAAAGCAGGAACACAGGAACAGCTGGCATATCTTATGTGATGTCAGGAGTGTAGTTTGACACTCTGTTTTGCGTATAAATAGCTCGTACATAGCTTGTGTCAGGGATCTTTAACATCGAAGTGTGGGTGGGTTATCGGTTTGGGCTATGGACGTTTTATAGGGTGCTCATAAAGATGCATTTGAGCAAATGTTGAGAAGATTACAAAGCATTCAGTAGCTTACACACAGCCCATGCTCTAGATAATAAGAGAGAATAAGGATGGCCATTATGTTGCATCCCCACTGGGCCACTGTATCCTATCTTTCTAGCGACTGACAAGTAGTTCTTTACAAGCGTGAAATGAGTCCATAATCTCTTGCTTACAATATTGCACCATGGTAATGACACACAGTGCTGCAGTGGACGAGTCTAGCAAGATAACAGCCTTTTTTTATGGAAACAAATGCACTAAAATGATTGCAAACTCAAATCATACCATGATAGGAATTTTAGGGATGTATTGCCTAGTCTTACTCTCTGGGGGACTTAAAAACAAGCTTGCTTTGATGGCTCTGTTGCTGCAGAGGTTTTAGGCATTTCAGTACAGTGTATTTTAACCAGAATGATTGTGAAATGTGTACAAAGTATAAGTGTAGAGTGAAATGTGTTGTTTAACTAGGTTTAAGCTGATGCAGTAATAGACAGAAATATGCATTTTTCTGAAAAACTGCAACATACAAAGTGAAGAATTAGCCACTTGAATGTCTGTCAAAAGCTTCAATATGCTTAAAATAGAGCAGTAATATTCATAGCGGTGGTGATCGGGCTACTAATGAAGTGACTATTCAAGCACTGCTATATAATATATGCATGTGTGACATGCTAATGAAATGATTGACTCAAATTAGCATGAAATATTCCTAGAACATTTTTCAAAGTGGCCTGACTTGAAAGGCATTACGTTAAATTGACTGATGTCCACAGATATCCTGATGTTTTCAGTTCGGTTATAGTTTTCAGAAATACGCACATTTTTCAATTATATACTTTTAATGTTTTTAAGAATTTTTGCATTCTATTCCATTTTAATTGTTTGGCCATCAGTTACTTGATTATTCAGAAAAATAATTGCTAGATTACTTCATAGTGACAACAACAAGTTGAGCATGGATGGCTGCCGGATTCTAACACCCCTGTAAAATGTCTTGCATGAAATTGGCTGACTGCAGTTTCTCGACGAAGGGTCCGCGCTGGACCACAGGTAGTCAGAGAGCATTAAAAGCCTATTTTGGTGTTCCCGACTTCTTTCTTGTACGTTCAGCGACCTTTGCAGTCTCATTTCACTGGATAAATATTACGGTGGTAAGGATTTTGCAGAACTGGAGCTGCAGGCATCAGTGGATTGGTCCTTAGATTGGTGGATTGGTTCTGACAACAAACCACCACCTCTGGTGTAAGACAGAAGTGTAAACTTCCATAGGCCATATTTACACTGCAGCGGATAAACGGCAACGCTAATTGCCTGGAGATAGTAAGTGATAATTATCCTTTCCAGCAACTCCGATGATAAGCAAGCAGTTAAGTAGTTCATTCACAATTCACGCATAATACTTACACTCAGAATTAGTTTGTTGGAAATGAGAACAGAATCTCTTCTAAAATCTTTGATGTGCCAGCGTAGTCCAGTGTCTTCCTTTCTGTTTTTTTCCTCGAAAACATGTTGACTTGTTCAATTATAATTAATTCCCACTCGATTTGTGTTTTTTACATTTTTTTTAAATATAGACCTCGAAGAGAAATCAATCGTTTGGAGCATAAATAATTCATTAAGCCTGTTAGAAGTCCCTGGAGGACAATGCTAGGCAGTGCTTCAAGAACGTCCCTGCATGTCACTGCAGTTTGGCAAAATTGTTCCCAAAAGTATCTTAATCCCATCAAGCTGTGCGGGACCCGTTTTAACCCTTTGGTGGGAAGGACTTCACTGCTGTGGACAATTCTGTGACTTTCAAGTGCAAGCCACTGCATTAAACAGCCATTCCATCTGTTCTACTTTGAGGTCCATGTTTTACTTAATAAGATGAATGACAAGTGTGCTTAATTAAGTCAATCTGAAATCAGTTAAGAGTCATTTGTGGGGGTAAATCAGTTACATGTGGTCAGGAGAGATGTGGCAGATATGATGCATTAAATCATGACAGACAAGCTTTTGAAGCGTCTCTTGTCAGCCAGCTCCGTGTAATTAATATGCGTCCCCGAAACCCATTAGATGCTCAACGGGACGCTGTAAGAGAGGAGCGGTCGGAGTAAAGATTACAACTAATGAAAGCCGCTCTCTCTACACATGGATCATTTCTGCCGTAATTACTGTTCAGTTTTGCTTAGGCCAAAAATAGGTCTGTTGGCACCAAGAGAGAAATATGGCTCCTGCTTGATTGGGGGAGTGAAACTTTTAGTTTGTATGAAGACTGTATTTTGAGGGCCTTTACTAGAAGTTTGACTCTGTCCAGTAATATGAAGTCTATGGGTAATGGTACTTTACAAATAACAGATAGGGTTGAACCAATACTGTATCGGCACCAGTCTAGCCATTCACACCCAGTATTGGTACGAGGCTCCGCTTGTTAACGTGAATGGCTGAGCATGCCGCTCTGTAGTCATTTATCAAAGAAGTTAATGGTATGCCAGGTTGTTATTGAGGGGTCGCTAGAGAGACATACTCAATAAATTGTGCTAAGACTCTTGCACTAAGGATAGCCTTTAGGCTTTATGCCTGGTTTAGTGTTTAGCATAGCTGCCTGCTAGCTGGGCTATTGTGTCCACTAGCCCCGTGTGTACTATACAGTGTGTATATATACATATATGTATCGTGATACAGCGGTAACAATTCAATATATCGCCATATACTGAGATATTGCAAGCAAAGTGATATAGTTTTTACATTCCTCTATTAAAACACATATAAGGTTTGCCAATGTTTACAATAGCTTGTGCTGCTTGTTAATGTTGGAGTGGAGCTGAAAATGAATTTAAACGCTGCCATCTAGTGGTCAGAGGTTTAAACATAACAGACAATGATTCACTGTCTGCCAGGAATCTGAGTATCGATACTGTGTTTTTGAGAATCGATACAGTATCACGACACATCCCGATATTCGATATTTTGATATGTTCTTACACTCCTAATAAATATATAAGTATGTAGTGCGAGAGAGAGGTTTTCTCATCCCTAGTGCCAGTATATGAGTTTTTTGTTCTATAAAATGCTGTATTTGCATGTACTAAGCAGCTTGTGGTGACAATCAACATGTATATTTCCAGTCACTGATATTAAGATTGTTGTACACCCTTACAGACTAGACCCTTGATCTCTCAGAGGAGAGAGGAGTACACCAAAAGGCAGGACCATGATAGCGTGGCAAATAGCCTTGTCACTGTGATTTAGTGTATTGTGAGCTCACTCTGGACCCACGCCCAGCCTCTTAGAGCCTGATCATCCATCTTTATGAATGAAGTAAAGGTCCATCTAAAGATTCTTAAAACTCTCAAGTTTACTCACTCCTATAGGACCCTCCCAGAGCAAACAGAGCCAGTCAATGCTTCCATTATTGCAAGTCCATAAAATCTATCTCAAGCTGTGAGTTCTCGCAAGCCCATTTCAGCCGAGAGCAACCCTCGCGAAAGTACAGGAGCTTATCTGTGCACACTCCTGTTTACAAACTCGCATCATTGCCTCTAAACCCACGTTGGTAAGGAGGCGGCGGAGTTCCATTATTTGTAACCAGAACAATGTCAGCTCTGAATGAACCTGTACCTCCCATTTTTTTATAGCCATGGGTCTATGAACTAATTTTGAGTGTTATAGAAACCTGAGGGAAACATAAGATGCCATATAGGATCAAGTACTTACATGTTTGAATTGCTGGCCATCTTATTAAATGACTCTGCTTGTTATGTAAGCTAATCAGACTACACAAACTACTGTTATTGTTTTTCTGTGTATTGTGAAGACTAGCTGCTCTGTTCCCCATCAAGCTTGTACATCAAGCAACACAAAGAGCTTACAGTGCCACAATACAGTACTATGCAAAGGTTTAGGCAGAAAACGTAGAGAAAATTAGAATTAATAAGGTAATATTAGAATAAATACAAATAATAAGTAGTGATTTTATAAATGTTAGTTAGATTTCACACACTATACTTTGTTAGAATGGCTTTGTAAGTTGATGTTATCATATTATGTATATTTGCCTATACTCTATATATATTCCTATATTCTTCTTTTTATTAATGCAAGTAACGCTGCCACAAGGCTTTGGTCACTGAGAAGGATGTACTCCCATATGCTTTGTGTCTCATTTTTCATCAACAGAGCTCTCTGCTATCTGGCAACGAGTGGAGGTTTGTAGATATGCCGGTCCAGGCTTTACAGTGAGCATCTCCTCTCCTGCTCGGCTGCCTGTCATTGTGAATGTTAGCATCCATAATAAAATCAAAATAATCTTTCACGTCCAGCTCCGGTGGAAACCGTGTCTGTCTGTGATTTAAACAGCCAGTCAGAGAGCTAGAACAGTGGAGGAAAAAGGCGAAGAGACTTGCATGCATAGATGAGCTGTATGTAAAACGCAGGCAAATCCTATTGTGTTTGTAATGTATGGATCCAGATGTTATCAGTCATGTTACAGTTTCAGATCAGCTGCCAGTTTGCAGTGTAATATTTCTCCAGTTCTCACTGTAATTTTACTGTAAAGTTTCCAAACCACGTAATAATCTCTAGTAGTTTTCATACTGGACTAGTCCAGTAGGTTTAGCAATATTTACATCACAGATCTGAAATGTACAGTTCTTATTTGTAGCTGAAGATTGTTTTGTGTTACAGTCTTTCTTTACCTTGTCCTCTAATGTGAGCACCCTCATGACAAAAACACAAGTTATGGGAGAGACTGACATCAAGTTTGTGATGCTCTCCATTTTTTCTCCAAGTCGTAGGGGAAAAAAGATCACATAGCCTGGCTTGACAGACACACACTGACCTGCATCTGTCCCTTTTAAATTCTATTCCTTATTTAGATACTAAATAGCTCCACCTCAACCAGCTACAACAGTAAAACCCTGCTTTACCATGGAACTGAGACAGTTACTGTACCATGAAAATCTCATACTGTTAAAACCTTGTGTCATTATGTTATGTTAGTGTGCGAAATGCCCCATGGTATTCGGAGGGTCCAATGTTGACTGGTTTAATCATCATGGCAGCACTGATTCTGGCTTCATTGGCATTAACATGTTTGGTTTAACATTCTTCCTCTGGAAATACTCTTTTCAGCACCTGAGATCTTAATTGGGCATCCTGGACATAGATTTATTTTTAGGAACCTCCTCCCAGATTTTGAGACATTCAGGGGTTCCAAGAGGTTAATGGTCCAGGACCCCCTGTATTTAAATGTGTTTAACCATTTCAGTATATCTCTCCTCAAAAACTTCCACTATTATTTGTAGTTATCATCAAACACCTGGTTCTTTATGTTAAAGAAACTGTGGTGCTGAAGAAGTTGAATACATATATGTGGTGACTACAAGTGTCTGGAACCGAAGGTCACTCTAGAAATTACCCCACAAAATAACAGCTTCTTTGTTATTTTAATGATACATTGTGTTATTACAAGCCAAAACATACTTATTGCCAAAATAAATAGGTTTAGATAATCGGTGTCTCTCAAAACCTAGTGAGCTGTCTAGGTAGGCAGCTGTTTAAGTAGCAGCATTCTCTCCTCATCTCTCCTCATAAAACAGATTATTGAGACGCTCTAGTTAGAAAGCAACTGACCCACCGACTGCACGGCACTGGTGTTTTAGCTGGTTGCTAAGCATCCGGCCGATTATCCAAATCAATGGCCCGAGGCATAAATGCTAATGGCCCAAGTACAAAACAGCAAAATAGTCAATGATTCATTGCAAGGTTGTTAATAAAATACTGTTTTGTGTGATTATATGACAAGAAACACATTAAAACACCAGAGAGAATCAAAATAACTTACATTTGAAGATGACTTCTCTGCTAGTAGCTCCGCTTTTGTCCGCCATGTTGGGAAAACAGTTCTGCCTGCGTTGCATCATGGGATTGCCTTAGCGGGTGAGGAAGCATTCGATGCTTTCTTAAAATCAGGGAAAAATAAGGTGTCTTAGTAGACAGCGTGTTTAAGGTATCTAAGAATGGGGACAGCCTACATGTCGGGAGCGCATACTATGACGTAAATGGTGCCTATGCAGCTCACTAAGAGACACACCCTCTGTGTTTAGTTGTCTAAGGGTTCTGCACAATACAATATATTTTCTAGAATGAGTATTTTTGACTTTACAGTGCTATTTATATGCAGTATGGTTACTGTTACTACTGCCTCATTGATTTGAAGGATTTCACTGTGCAGACAGGCAAGGGGACTAAAAGGATACTTCCTTTGAAATGGAAAGTAGAACTGTTCCTACAGGCATGAATCACTGCAGACCGACAGCTGGCAACCCTCCAAGCACTTGAATATAAATTTTGGGCTTGCTCAAACGCCCTGGTGTCAATGCCCCTGAAGGACACTGGAGATGGATGGGTCACACATGCAATCGTGGTGGCGCATAGGATGAAATGACTTTGCTTTATATGTATTTGTGATATACACATTTGGACCCACATGAGGCTCTTTGAAGAGATGGGAGGAGTGCGTAGTGACTGGGTTGAATATTTGTTAGATTGATTTGGGTTGGGACATCAAAATTTAATATACCTCAGCTGAATACTGCTGACACAGGTTGTGCATTCCTCCTCTCCGGAGAGATGTATACAGTGCCAGGCCGTACCTTTTATTGGAAAGGATTTATTGTTGCCTTTCTTGTCACTCACCAAAATGGAACGTGGAATTCCATGGACACGTGTTGATAAACACTGTTGAAAAGGACAGGCAGGAAAATGGCTGGACTCACATTAGGGCTGCGCACATTTCTAGCTTTGTGCCGGGTTTGCTGTTCCACCGCCCACTCCTGTGTGCAATCATCGCCTTTCTCGTCCCACTGGGACTTCAAGCACCAACAAAGTGCTTCTCAGTTATTCAGCACAGCCAAACTCTGCCCATTTAGCACTGGCATGGAACTGCAGTTAGGTCATCGCTTTTTCCTCTCCTGTGGTACTAATGGCACTTTGTCTGGCAGGTTCAAATACAGCCTGACACACTGAATGCATCTGATTTACAGATGTTGTGCATAATTGGACGGAGCCTTTAGACCCACAGGCCTAGTCCTCTGTTACTTTGTGCGACGACAAAACCCCCAAAGCAGACCACATAAAGGCACTCTTCACAGCTGGAATGGCTTGTATGCGAGCAACAGGCTTACTGCTGGAATAGTTCAGTGCTGACTAAAGTATAGTTTGTGTGTATTGCTTAACTTTTAAAGACTGATAACAGTTTTCACACAAGTTAATGCCTGGAATTGCCAAAGTATACCCAAGAGAGTTAGAGCCATATTGGTAGCGCAGATGTGGCTACGACCCAGTTTGGAGCTTTTGTCTATAAACTGAGTTCCTGTGCAGTGAGGTGTTTTGATCGTCCTCCTAGTTCAAGAAACATACAGAGGAGTTCATATGGTTTGTTTGTCAGTGTTTGTTATTTATTAGGCATACTTAGACATGTATCGCGGCTAATTATTTGTAAGAAATCACTGTATGTTTGACATTTTAATCTCATTAGAATGCAGAAGCTCTGCATCGCCAGATAATGAAGTCTTGTGCTGCTAGATAAGCTTATTATTGATCACGCTGGGCCATCTTTAAAACGAGTGCAGAAGACACAGCTATTTTTGATCACGGTCTCCGTGAACTGTCAGTAATCCTTAGTTTGTGGGCTGCAATTGACGGATCGAGCGGCAGTCAGCCAGACGGTTCTTTATGATTTTTACTTAACTGTCCTCCAAAATAAAAGGGCTATACTTAAGAGAAGGGTGGATTAGGTAAAGTACTCTTGTGCTTTAAAACCTCAGTAGCCTGCTTGAATCGTTTAAACCTCGGTAGCTTGCAAGCCTGTGAAGCTTGATGAAGAATTTTTTTTTTTTTTTTTTTTTTTTTTAAGTGAAGTGCTTCACTGTTTGTCACTGTAGCTTTACTTACTGGCTATGGAAGGAGCTCATGCGTGTCTCATTTCCTCTTGTCCATATTCAGAGGCCTCTTTCACATTGTCAGATGTATTTTAGCCTGGACGTGTCATGCTTGTGTTATGTCTCGTAACGTGCTATCGCTGGAAAGAATAGATTAAATTTTGCATCGCCTTGCTGTTTGCTTTCATGTTCTCATGACTGTGAATAACGCAGTGCCAGTTCAGTCCTGCATCCATCTTTATTAACACACTCCGACATTTGGCATAAATTGAATCTGTGTCTCTGTAGTGGGGGTGGCCTAGCGCAGAATAGAAACGCAGCAGGAAGAATACACATTCATTATTCCAAGTTGTCAGCAGAGGTAAATGTCCTTACATCTCTTTCCCACTTTTAAGCTCCAAGCTGGCCTTGGTGCTCTGCCATTGGGTATTCCCAGCCTACACAGTACTGTGTAGAATCAGAGAGTATGTTTTTGTTCATTTAATTTCCCCTCAGAATGGCCATTAACAGTACACATACACCGATTGTTGGCTTCATAGGTTACACCTTGTTTTTACATTTATTGTCCATTTACTGTATATGTGCACTTTGTAGTTCTACACTTACAGACTGTAGTTAATCAGTTTCTCTGTATAATTTGTTTGGCCCCTTTTACCCTGTTCATCAGTGATCAGGACCACTACAGAGGAGGTATTGTTGTTGTGCTGGTATGAGTGGATCAGACACAGCAGCGCTGTTGGAATTTTTAAACACTGTGTCCACTCACTGTTCACTCTATTAGACACGCCTACCTAGTTAGACCATTTGCCCAGGACTGCTTGTCAGCATTAAAAATTTCCACCAGTCGAAAACAAATCACCATTTCAAGATTTTATTAACATCCTCAGACTTGCACCCGTGCGTATTAACTGATGGTTGTTGACATTGTTTAGAAAGTCTTTCATCGACTTATACTTTCTGCGCCCAAAGATCTCAATTAGACTTCGTGTCTCAGATGTCCAGTTTTGGTATTTGAGTGCTAAAGTTCTTACTATTGTGTTCTTTTCTCAGTAGACTTCTTGACAGTTGCATTCTCCCACTGGAACAGTGAACAGAAACAAAGAGTGCAGCTTTATCAGCTTTATTTTCTTCTAAGACCAGAGCTTTAATTTCTGGTGAAAGCTTTGGTGGTTTAGCAGGTCTTCCACCATAGTAAGAAGTCCTGTTTTTTCTCTATAAATATCATTTAGGCTAATCATTCTATGTTCTCCAGTTTTGGAAACTTCTGTTTGTTCACTCACTTTTTTTTTTTTACATTTTTGCCCTCTAGTTTCCCTTTTATATCTATTATATATAATATAAAATATTATTTCTATTTTATATCTATTAGATGCAAAGAAGAATACAATTTGCAAGACAATTTTTTATGAACACACAGCTGTCATTAGTCATTAGTTGTTTATGGATTTGCTGTAGGTTAGATACTTGGTGTAGTTTTTGTTTAATTTAGGTTTTAGGTTTTTTCTTCTTGCTAAGAAAACAATAATTCTACTTAATACCTATTTTGACTGGATCATAAATAAGGGATTTTCTCTGACTTACGAACAGTACCATATGTCTGGCTTTTACACACAACTAGTTCTCCAAGTGCTTTTTTGTGGTTTTCATAGAATCATACAAGGATGTTTGTCTTAAAGGAAGTGGTTAGAATGTTCTGCTTTGTGTCCTTGCTGCATTTCAAAACATGTTTACCTAAAAGTCTCTTTTTTATAATGACAGTAATGTAGATGTAATTAGCAGACTCAGGGTAAAAATACTCAACAATTAAACAGACCATCTTTGAGCTTTTCTACGTAAACACACAAATTAAATTACCTCCTGTCTTACCTTCTTTTATTAACATGCCAGAATGTTATTTATTTAAGCCCTACTGCTTTCCCAGATGTGAGGAAGTGCTTAATTTCTGATATCTGTTCATGGAAAGAGCATTAATTATGACACTAGCCAAAGAATAATAAATTACTGCAGGAGCTTCACAACTGCTTTTATTTGAAAAAAAATTCTTAAATCAAAATTTGAATTGTTGGCTTGAAAACTGTTTAAGAAATGAGCCCCTAACGTCAGCAGCTTTTAGATTAAATTATTAGCACTAGTGTGTCAGCACTGATCCTCACCACTGTTATCCACTGTATACAGTCGTGCCATTCTGTGGCTGAGAGAATGGAAAATCACAAAGACTCTGGAGCGCATTTGCTTTTTGGTATTATCTCTTTCCAACTCCTGTCTGATTATGTAAAAAAATTATGTATTCTTTGACAGAGTGCTCTTCTTTCTAGACCTTGATGGAGGAACTCTCTGTGCCTTGAAAGCGTGCCTGTCTGAGCTTGTGATCCACCTGTGAAGTCGTCTCAAAGGGTCTAGCTACAAAGCTCAAAAATAGAGATTGGCAGGGCTCACTGCCTCTAAAGCTGTGCTAATGTATGCAAGAACAGTTCAGGGAGTGCTGGTGCTTTCCAATGGCCTGCGTTATTCCCAGGTGCACTGAAGCCGGAAAAATGCTTTTAGATGCAGGAAGCTGCTGTCCTCCCACAGGCCCTCACACTGAATTATGGCCTCAGTTATGATATGCTCTAATGCCCAAAGCAAACTGTGCGGACTCAAAGCTGATTAAGTAGCTCTCGCTAGGCCTGAACATGGAAGAGGTTTGGATTAACTGAGCAGCAGCGATTGCCTCAAAGCCTGCCTTGGCCGTGCAGGCAGGACATGTATGATTCGTCTCTTTTTGAGCATTTACCGTCCCCTCTTGGTCTTCCGGGAAATGCCAAGAAACGGCCAGCAAAGAAGAATTCGTAATGCCCCACCATCACCTGCGGTATTACTTGCACAGTTCCTTTAATGGATATTCCCCCCCCCCAAAAAAGACTATAATGCACACGGGTGACATGAATTTTAATTTCTTCATGTCCATTGGCTTCAAAGGAAGGGATTTCATTAAGAATGGTCTTTCTAATTTTCTTTTTCTTTATACCAGTGAATGCTTGTTTAACATTTTTCATATTCTGCTCGGTGACCTGACAATTTAAACTGGGTGATACAAAGAAACTATTAATTTAAGCTGGGCTTATGCCGGCGGTCTGACAGCTTTTGATCTTGCGATTCATTTGAGATATTTAAGCAGTCAGAAAGAGGCTACTTAATATTTCACACACTGTCTGCGTTTATATAAATCAGCAGAAATGCAGCAAATAATGAGATGCGCTTATTGTTTTGAAGTTGTTTTTAACGTGACTGCCTGTGTCATAACGAGTGATTATTGTAATCTCGTCTGACTAAAATTACATATCCTGTATGTCCATTTTGGCAGTTGCGTTCATTCTGTTGAGTTGGTCTGATGTACTTTAAGTGAAATGAAATTTTGTAAATAGAAATTGGTCCACCAAACACATAACTAAAGAGTGTGCTTGTGTATCACAACACTATTAACAGTGTTTTTACAATTTCTGTCACATCTTTTAGCGCTTTTCCAACTTCCTCTACTAATTGTGCATTAGATTCCTGCGTACAACACTAATGCAAAATGAAACGAGGCTTGCGGAAATCAGTATGGATGGAAAAAATAATGCTAATATAGTGGTGTAATAACCTACTGTATGTATTATATCTGATAGTATGGTACCAGGGATGCCCAACTGTGGTCCTGCAGGGTCCCAGCTAGGGCTGTGTATTGATAAGAACCTGGCAATACAATACGTATCGTGATACAGCAGTCACGATTCAATATATTGCGATATTGCAAGCAAAGTGATATATTGCAATTTTTCAAATCCTACTATTAAAACACACTACTATATAAACAGGTTTGCCAATGTTTACAATAGCACTGCACCCTTGTGCTGCTTGTTAATGTTGGAGTGGAGCTGAAAATGGATTACAACACTGCCACCTAGTGGTCGGAGGTTTAAGCATGACACACGATTCACTGTCTGCCAGGATACTGTGGATCGATACAGTATCACCAAACATAATATCCAAACATTTTATATTTTTATATTTTCTAACACCTCTAGTCCCAGCATATTTTTTATGCTCAGACACACATGACTCAGCTAACAAGCTAAAAGCCAGGGTTTAGTAGGTGCGCTTGAGCAGGGAAACTATGCTGGATCTTGGCCTGCCTGGTTGTAAGACATGGGATGCATTGCAAAAGTGAGGCTGCTGTGTGAGTGGGCTTCATTGCTAAACCAATCAGAAAAATCCTTCCAAACTGCATTCTGACAGTTTGAAGGATGCTACCCCATGTACACTTCTTGCACACTTAATTTCAGCGTTTTTGTGGCCGATCAACTGTCAACACGATTCCGATCGAGGGCGGGGATATACGCCACAGCAGGGCTACATGCAATTATTAGCGCAAGCAAGTCATGAAACATGGTGGAAACTGGTTTATTACTGGTTTTAAAGAGTTCATGTGAAACAGCATAATATTTTTAACTAAATTAGAAGCTGGTCTATGTGGGAGTAAATCGTTTGATACAGCTCCGGAAGAGCCACATCTGAAAAGTATTTCTACTAGGAACAGCAGAGCGTAGATCCAGGTGGAATATTACGCAGCAGATTGAACGTCTTCTATTGCAGAGAAGAACTGCTTATCTAGAACTATAAACTCAATCACTCTGGCTGTTGCTGCTGCTGTACTGTTCGTACCAGTCAGATCTGGTCTGTATGGTGTTCTGGGTTGTTTGTTTTGTGCTAGCTGAACGTGCTAGCTCTGCTGTTTGCTGATACTCACTGTATTCAGCTGCGTGGTGTTCTCTTAAGTGTCGTATCCGATTAGTAGTGTTAGATGTCTTTGACTTGGTTCCCCAACAACACATTGATTTTACTAATCTTACAGATGTTACAAAGGGTATGTATTTCCACCTAGTGGTTCAGATGGGAATTGCAGGGGGCTGGCCGGAGGGCTTCTCTTCCTGGATGAAATGCTAGCTGGAAAAACAGAAATTAGGCTCATTTGTTTAACGGCATCGATCAGCTAAATTGCTGAAGTATGGGCCGATCGTCGTTCACATATTTAGATTAAAAATCGGCCGATACCGATACATGGCCGATCGATCCTTCCATCTCTAATTATTAGTGAGTTTTTAGTTTACAGGATAGACTATATACACATTTCTGTCCTCCTGTCCAATGATATATTTTATATAATAGCCAAGACTAAATGTTATAAGATTTATCTTTTATTAAATCTTAATATCATTACATTAAAACTAAGACCATACAACCCTGCTTCAATCCACTGGGTTCACCTAATTAGTTCATTAATAAAACAAACAATGTTTACGATAGCATTTTAATTATGAGCAAGGTAATGTTTTGCTTGCACCTCACTCTCATACATCACCATTATTTTCTTCATCAGTTTTTACACTCTGACTCTTTTCCAGTGATGTTACGGACTGGCTTTGGTGGACTGTTCAGTCTTATGGGTGTTTACAAAGGGATGATCTTTCATAGCACAATACTGCCAAGGACTTACCTTTCTCAAGAGCAACACAGATTCTGGAACGCTGCTATAATTATTCTAGACAGAATTTATCTGTGAAGTACAGATTTTGTTCACAACAAGAAAACTATTTTTGAATGGGTGATGTGTAATATATCAGAGACTGTGCTGAGGGTTATTGTGATATAACTCTCTGTCCATCTCTCAACCCAGAGTTTACACTCAGCAGCACTTTGATGAATTTACTTGTCTGTGCCTTTCAGCTGTAAAATTGCAGACAGGAAAATCATCGCTTTCAGCCTCTTGGAAACCCTTTGTACTAAGGCAGCAGCCGCCGTCAGAGCAAAGCGGGCATGCGGATGATTTCTCCTGTGTTATCTCACCATGGAACCGCCTGTAAATGATACATTTGATGTATAACGGACTTAAAAGAGGAATTCGAGCAACACTTTGTGAACTCAATTTATTCTCACCACTCTCACCAAGCCTCACAGCAGCCAGTAAAGTTATCCCCTCCACAGGCTGAGCCTTCAAAATCCAGCATGCCGAAATGAATTTCTCTGCCTGCACTAAGCTCAGGTCCCACTGGTTTCTCACACTCGTGTCTGATTACCAAAACCACTTCATTTGGTCGGTCTAAGTTTTGGTCCGGACTGTGGTCCGAGGCGCCTTTTACCCCTGCTGCACTGGTGTGGACCAAACTGTGAAGTCCAGCGGTTCAGACCAAACAAGGTAGATGTAAAAAAAAACAGGAAAGGAAGGCAAGGTGCTTACTCGTTCACAAACAAGAACGACTCAGTGCTGCAGTTCAATCAATACTGCTTCTTCTGCTGAGACATATCTTACATAGAACAGAACACATGGATTTGAGAGGTCCTAACTGGCTGCCCCTAAATTATGAAATATCACAATTTGCCAATGAGCACATTTTCATTCAGGCCACAACATTCATTTGCTGTAAAAGAACGCTTTAGTTGCCACAGTTTGAGCTTTGTGAATTGAGAAGAAACAAATATATACTGCTTTGAGAGCTATTTTGAGTATCTAAAGAATTTTTTAGAGATGGAAGGATTGATCGGCCATGTATCGGTATCAGCCGATTTTTAATCAAAATATGTGATCAACGATCCGTCGATGTTTCTCCAAATTAGCTGATCGATGCAGTTAAATGAGCCCAATTTCTGTTTTTCCAGCTAGCGTTTCATCCAGGTAGAGGAGCCCTCCGGCCAGCCCCCTGCAATTCCTATGTGAACCACTAGGTGGAAATACACAGCCTTTCATTTTACACAGACTGACTAAAGCAGCGGCCTCGCGAGAACAATTTAAGCGTTCATCGCATGTGCGGTTAGAAAACATGTGGTCTGTTTGTGTATGTGACTCCAGGGCAGTTTGTAACATCTGTAAAATTAGTAAAATCAACGTCTCTCGTGGGAGAACCATACATCGCTTAAGAGAACACCACGCGGCTGAATACAGTGAGTATCAACAAACAGCAGAGCTAGCACGCGCAGGTAGCACAAAACAAACAACCCAGAAAACCGTGCAGACCAGATCTGACCGGTATAAACAGAACAGCAGCAGCAACAGCCAGAGAGCTAAAGGAACCACAGCCAGAGTGATTGAGTTTATAGTTCTAGAAAAGCAGCTCTTCTCGGCTGTAGAAGACGTTCATTCTGCTGCTTAATATTCCACCTGGATCCACGCTCTGCTGTTCCTAGTAGAAATACTTTTCAGATGTGGCTCTTCCGGAGCTGTACCAAGCGGTTTACTCCCACATAGGCCAGCATTTACGCATCTCTAGAATTTATGATTTAGCATAAGCCGATGTTTTGTCCATTTTTGTATGATTTTGTTTTGAGGAATCCGTGAAATAGCCCTATTGTGGCATGTGTGTGTGCTTGCTTTGTCTGGGTTCATGTATATGTCATGTCTGGGTTCATGTCAAAATCTGTAGCAGTGTACTGTTTCGACATCTATAAAAACCCAAACATAATACGGCAATCGATACTGACATTACTTATCTTAAAATTTCTTTTGTCAGACTTATTACATCGCAACTATGTAAACTAGTCATATGTAGATATAACATAAACATCTCAACAAAAGGATTCTTATCCTGGCCACTATTTCTGTCCTCCTGTCCAATTATACATATTATATGATAGCCAAGATTTTATGTTATTAGATTTATCTTTTATTAAATCTTAACATCATTACATTTAAACTAAGACCATACAACCCTGCTTCAATCCACTGGGTTTACCTAATTAGTTCATTAATAAGACAAACAATGTGTGACAAAGCGGGAAACACCAGTCTGCAGTGCTGTTGCCCTGCAGGACTTAAGTTAGCGAACCACTGTGTGCTAGGGGTGTAAGAAAATATCGAAAATATTGAATATCAGGTTATTATGTTTTGTGATACTGTATCGATTCTCAAAAACACAGTATCGATATACAGATTTCTGGCAGACAGTGAATCATTGTGTGTTGTGTTTAAACCTCTGACCACTAGATGGCAGTGTTGTAATCCATTTTCAGCTCCACTCCAACATTAACAAGCAGCACGAGGGCGCAATGCTATTGTAAACATTGACAAACCTGTTCATACAGTGGTGTGTTTTAATAGTAGGAGTAGAAAAATCGCAATCTATCACTTTGCTTGTTGTATCGCATTATATCGTGATATATTGAATCGTGACGGCTGTATCGCGATACGTATTGTATCACCAGGTTCTTGCCAATACACAGCCCTACTGTGTGCTGGCTGAGATTCTGCAAAGACCACAAGATAGAGGTTTTGCCATCGTCACATTGCTGAAATGTTTCTTTTACTAGAGAAGAAACATGACTGAGATGTGCAGCTGGGTTCTTTTCATCCTTTTGATTTTATTTTCCGCTTGCATGAAGGTCAGTGCGACAGCCTTTTCTTGGTGTCATCACTAAAGTACACTGACATTACTGAGAAAATCACAGTTTTCACTGAAGCCAAATGGTCCTTACAGTACATTTGCTGATATTTTTGTTCTGCTGCACAAGAGAAATGACTGGCAAGACTGTTACTACTTATTTAAATTTTTCAAGACCTTACACACCAAAAGAGATACTCCAGGCGATATTGCCTTTTTTATGCCTTTTTTTTGCCGTCTCATCCTGCATTAATTCCCAGTTCTTAAAAAATTCAAAGTTTAATTTGCTTGCATGATTATCAAGTAGGCAAGGATAGTACATGATTTTTTTTAAATGCACCGCTAAAAATGTATACATTGTAAACAGTGCTGCAAACTGGGAGACTGACACTGACACAAATTATGACAATGACTCTAATAAGTCTAAGGAAGTGAAGTCGAGTCAGACAGAAAGGTAACAACTGTTTATGATGCTTGGATCTGTATTTAGATCTGCTAAACTTGATGTTAGCTTAACAAGCAGTCTGCATATCTAAACAGTACCACACACGGTGATCTGCTGTCTCAGTTTTAGATAATAAAAGCTAATGTCTGACAGAGCAGAAGTTGAATAAGTGATAGGAAGCCAAAATCAAGCCTGATCTGTGGTGTTAGCGGGACAAACGTGGCACACAGCTCCTAAATGATTTTTTCTATCACATAAGCAGACAAATGAGAAAAGAACATTTTGATAATGAGTAATAAGCTGGCAGTTAAATTCAAGCATGCTGCTTGTTATAAAATTCCTGTTCCACCTTAAATGATAAAGCATGGAGTTCAGCACATAACCCCTTCCCTTTACCCTGTCCTGTGCATGAGCATTAGCATGAATGCCCCCTGATTTTATTTCCCTTTTACATAGGGATGCACCGATACGACTTTTTTGTTACCGATACCAATACCAGCTTTTCAGGTATCTGCTGATACCGGATACCGATACCAACTCTGACTTAAATGCTGGATATATGCCTATAAATCCTGATATTTATAGTGTTTTAAATGTTGTTGTATTTTTATGTCTTATCCTGAATAAGAGATAATAACCTTGAAAGAACACCATTTACTGGTTGAGTAACTGCACATTAAAAAGTTTCAAAAATAAAAATTGTCACAATGCAGAAACACGTGCAGCCATTTAGTCAATAAGCTTCATGGTATCGGCGCTCTCTATTGCTGATACCGATACTGTGTGTAAGTGCCAGTATCGGCACTGATACGGTATCGGTATCGGTGCAACACTACTTTTACATATACAGGACTAACAGAATTTTTCCAGTGCACACTGAGAATGGACAGGTAGTGGACCACAAGGATATATTCACTAAATTTGACAAGTGAAGTTTATTTGGTTATTCAGACATAGAATAGCATTTTGACCTGTCTTCATCCACTGATTTACTTTTAACAACAGACACTGTATTACTGTTATACTGCATCCCTACTATACACTATTCAGTGATTATATGTAATGACTCTGGAACCGTCAACTTTTTTCCAAATGCTGTTAACCAGAGGGGAAGATGTGCAAATGGCCTGCTTTATTGTTTAATGTACAACAACTGTAAGGGCACGAAGGGCAAGAACAGAAGTACACAAGTAATGCACTGCTAAATATTCTGCAAAACCACAGAAAACCAACCGGAGGCTTATACAATGTAGACTGACTTTTTTTTAGTCTAGATATGCTGGTTATGAAAAAGATGCAACATAATAAGCGTGCCCTGTTTGAGGAAGAGGTGCATATTCAATTCAATTCAATATTGTGGATAATTTTGTGTATTATATATAAAAGATTAAATGGTTATTTGAGTTATTTTGTTAACACTGTGGAATGAAAACCAGGACTTTCACCTGATTATAACACCTTAACACAGTAAATGTTGGTGCAGCGATGCTAGCAGGCTGAATACACTGCATGTTAGCCTATGTATTTTCTACCTGTACACGATGCAGCATAATGAATACCTAAATAAGGACAGATATACCACTTCATGTATGGTGGTTTAATTTGTTTGAGAGTATGAGTTTATAACCTTTATATCGCTGTAACATGAATTAATGCAGATAACTTTATGTTCAATGTGCAAGACAAGCTAAATTTAGCTCGTTTAGCTGTTTCAGTGAAAATGAAAACACTGCTGTGTTTTCTCACCTCCTACAGTGTAGCCAGGTTACAGGTTGTGTGTGTGTGTGTGTATACATACAAAGTGGCATGCAAAGGTTTGGGCACCCCTGGGCAAAAATTGTGTTTCTGTAAAAAGCGAATAATAAGTGAATAAGATGACCTGATATCCTCAAGGCAAAAAGTTTAGGATATCTTAAGCATGATTACTTTAATCATGGGCCTAAAAAAGGGCCTAAGGCAAAAGTTTGGACACCATACTTAGTCGTAGTATCACAGCTTATAAATGTTTTGGAGCTAGCTAGGAGATTTTGGCTCAGTCTTTTTTGCAGAAGTCTTCTAGTTCTGCATGCACTGCTCCTTTTGAGGTCTTTTTTTTTTTTTATAAAGATGTTTAGGTCAGGTAACTGTGAGGACCATAGCCAAGTCTTCACCATGAGCCTCTCTAAGTAGAAGGGTTTAGAAGGATTGACCTGTTGTAATCATCCTTTACCCACCTTCAGCTTTATTACAGATGTGTTCTGCTTCTAGAATATGTTGGTATTTAATTAAATCTGTTCAAGTAAAATATTTTTTGCATCACTTGCTACAACATAAGCCCAGAGCATGATCAAGCCATGCCTGTGCTTTAACAGTTCAACAGGTGTTTTTTTTTCTTCAAACATATATTTTCTTATTGCAGCCAAAATGTTATAGTTACAACTTGTTTAGATGTTTTAAATGCATCAGTCTTGTTTAGATGTTTTGTGGTGATGATGAATGAAAGGGTTTTCTCTGATGCCTCTTCCATGAGGCTCATATTTGCATTTCTAACAATCCTATGAACAAAAGTTTCTTATATAGTTTTCTTCCTCTCCCAGATCTCAACTTGACCTTTGTCGTTCCTGTTAACTGCCTTTTCTTAAGCACATTATGAACTGAGGAAACGGCTATCTGATAATGCTTTGCTTTCTTCTTGTGTCCTCCTCCTGCTTTGTGGGCATCTATTATTCAAATTTTCAGAGTGCTTGGCGGCTGCTTAAAGGAGCTCGTGGCAGCTGATTGTTGGGACGAGGTTTAAGGAGTAAGAATATTTATAAAGCTTTAAAATTTTTATCACCTGGCCTTTCCTAACGATGGCTGTGAACAAGCCATAGCCCTAACAAGCTAATTAAGGTCTGAGGTAATGAAGTTATCTAAGAGCTCACAATCTCTTGTGGTGCCTGAACTTTTGCATGGTCTTCATTTTTGTCACCCTAAAACAAACGTAATACATATATTTTGTTTCAAATGTTGAAAAGAGTGTTTTGTCTGTGGAACATCTAATAATCTACTTTTTAAAAGAAGATATAGAGGCTCTATGTATGCTTCTATCTATGCTTCACAGAAGGAGGGAGTTGGATAAAACAATTACAATAATAAAATTAAATAATTGTCACTGAGAACTTTTACATATATATTTTCTGCTCTCTGAGTTTCAGTTATCAGATTATTACTATTCTTTCTCAATCTCACCAATGAGGTTACTTTAGTAGTGTTCAGCAATTTCTGTTTAATTCCAGCGTAAATAATAATTTCCATTGTTCTCGGCCGTAATTAATTAAAGATTAAGCTCTGCCTACATTGCTTCGTCTGGCAGCAGAAAGTAAAGTACTAGTCCACAGCGCAATGGAGGAATCTGGTGGAGGGAATGTGCTTGCTAATGTCTGGAACAGTGGTGTGAAAATGGAAGAATTACTGTGCAGCCAAGGAATGTCTCCACCATGACCTCACCCCTGCTCAAAAAGGACTCAAAAGCCACATTACTAATCTTAAACACCAAAAAAGAACTTACCCAAGAACATCATTGCTTGTTTCCTTAATATAGCATCACTGACTCATCCCAGCGCAACTACAGAACTGCAGACTTTTCAGCAGCATGCTGTATTTTTTACAGTAGGTAACTCTTGACCACTGCAGTTCTAATGCTTTGTTTCATTTTGGAATTCCTTGGATGATGTAGAAGGAATGGGTATAAGCTGGTTATTTACATATGTGCCTACAAGATGTACTGTTTGTACAGTAAAGTTAAATGTATGATGGAGCGGTCTCTATTTAAAACTCAGTCTAACTGTCACGTACTACCCCCTCCTGGGCCTGCGCGGTACTGCACATGGCTATGCCATGTGCTTTTGTTTTACTTTTCCGGTTAGCTCCACCCACTCACCTCCTATTCCACGCCCCCGCAGCTGATCCAGGACTTATTAGAGCTGCTACTTGTATCCCTTTATTTTCTCTGTCTGTCTGTAGCGTTGTATTGTGTTTGATCACTTAAGTTCTGAACCTGTTTGTTTTGGTTTGTCTGCTCTGTTTTTGACCATTTTTAGTTTCTTGGTTTTGCTGATATGGATCTGCCTTTGATATTGCCTGCCTCTGTTTTGATCCTTGCCTGTTACATGGATTCTGAGTATTGGACCCTAATAAAACCACATTCTTCAGCCAAACTACATTAGCACTATAAACTATACATTTCTACTCAAGCAGATGTAATAAAATGCAGATATGTAATTGACTCTGTGTAGACTAAATGTCAAGGCGTAGCTAGCATCTTGTTGTTGTCATTGTTAGGCAGTGTTTGTTTCCTAAAGTTTGAAAATGGCATGCCAACTATTCCCAGTGTAGGGAGGCAAGCTCTAGTACACCCTCAGCAATGCAGAGCGTCTGGTTTACACAAGCCAGTTTGCACCTAAACGGATGAGCAGGGCAAACGTTTGAAGAATTGCTGAGCGGCTTTCCAAGTAGATGATGGTTGTCCAGGGTAGATGAAAGTAATTATCGGAAGTCCACCTTTACTGTTTTCCCCACATCCGGGAGAGTTACGATGTGGAGAAGCCCCAAAGAAGCGTACCACCCAGACTGTTGCATGCCCAGAGTGAAGCATGGGGGTGGATCAGTGATGGTTTGGGCTGCCATTCTCTTGGCCCAATACTTGTGCTTGATGGGCGCGTCACTGCCAAGGACTACTGAACCATTCTGGAGGACCATGTGCATCCAATGGTTCAAACATTGTATCCTGAAGGCGGTGCCGTGTATCAGGATGACAATGCACCAACACACACAGCAAGACTGGTGAACGATTGGTTTAATGAACATGAAAGTGAAGTTGAACATCTCCCATGGTTTGCACAGTCACCAGATCTAAATATTATTGAGCCACTTTGGGGTGTTTTGAAGGAGCGAGTCAGGAAACGTTTTCCTCCACCAGCATCACGTAGTGTGACCTGGCCACTATCCTGCAAGAAGAATGACTTAAAATTCCTCTGACCACTGTGCAGGACTCGTATATGTCATTCCCAAGACGAATTGACGCTGTATTGGCCGCAAAAGGAAGCCCTACACCATACTAATAAATTATTGTGGTCTAAAACCAGGTGTTTCAGGTGTGTCCAACCCCTGTATGTGTGTATGTATATATATATATACTAAATGTCAAGGCACAGCTAGCATCTGGTTGTCGTCATTGTTAGGCATTGTTTGTTTCCTAAAGTTTGAAAATGGCATGCCAACTATTCCCAGTGTAAGGAGGCAAGTTCTAGTACACCCTCAGCAATGCAGAGCGTCTGGTTTACACAAGCAGTTTGCACTTAAACGGATGAGCAGGGCAAACGTTTGAAGAATTGCTGAGCGGCTTTCCAAGTAGATGAAGGTTGCCCAGAGTAGATGAAAGTTGCTCTCGGAATATCAATTTAGTTGCTCACACACAGAGGTTCTGGATTCTGAGATAAGAAACACTAATACATCACATTACCAGGAGTATAGTATCTGTATTAAACAGCACTTTTTGATTTAACCCGAAAGAGCCTATGTCTTACATCTTCTGGGCATTTCATTCCATTCTATGAGAAAGAGGACACTAGAGTTTCTCCCCCACCAGCGCTGTACTGTAATTTAAAAGCCTCTGTTTCTCTATTTTATAACAGAGTTCTTCAAATGGCCCACTCAATCATTAAAACCTTTTTAGCCACATTTTGCCAAGACACTATAACAGAAACAAATAGTTATCCAGGACAACATCTAGACAGTGCCAGCTCATTTTCCTTTTCTCATTTTTCATTTTCCATTGTTCTGAAAAAGTCTGCAACCACATTACATACGCTGCACTTAACAAGAATCAAAGATGCAGTGCATTATAACAGAAAATTACCTGTACACCGGATGAGCATCAGTATTCTAAAACTCCTAGGGTTCTGTTTAAATTGCAGATCTATTGCTGAGCAAAACACTGTCTGATTAAAGGGGGGCTGTTATGCTATTTTCAGTGTTCATAATTTTGTTTATGGGGTCTACTAGAATAAATTACACGCTTCAATTTTCCCTAAACACAATATTTCTTCTCAGACTCATCCTCTATCTGAAATGCTCTGTTGCTCTCCTGATGAGTCCAATATGCTCTTAATTGGTCAGCTTGCACACTCTGCCCTGATTGGTCAACTGCCAATACCATCGAAAGCCATTTCGGAAAAGCTATGTAGTTTCGTCCCTACAGGTGGCCTAGTTAGGATTGTGTTATGAGATGGCATCGCATTGTAATAGAGAAACAGCTGGAATTTCAATAAAGTGTTTCAGGCACCTGAGAAAAGTGGTTTCTGTTGGAGGGAGTTTCTCCCTCTGAGCTGTATTTTGGGCTTTGTTACTTGGCAGGCTGTTTATATACACAAAAAGTTAAATAACTGGAAAAAAAACATAATAGGTCCTCTTTAATACATAATTTTTATAGACTTGTATATGAAAGGTTTCTCTAGCTCTCGTCTGAAGTTGTATGAAACCTTTCATATCGTCGCTGTCTAAAAAAAAACATACATTCCCATTTTGATGATTTGTATTTTTCTATATCATTCAAACACGACATCTGCCCTGCACGTTGTGACAATTTCATGATGAATGGACCAATAGAAATGCTCCAAAACAGCTTGGAAACTATTCTGGTTCCATTTACTTGCAGTGAAAGTAAAGTTGTCGTTTTGGAGATGCATGTTTTCTTTGGATGGCGACGTTTAGGGCTGTGTATTGGCAAAAACCTGGCAATACAGTATGTATTGTGATACAGAGGTCATGATTCAGTATATTGCGATATACTGTGATATTGCAAGCAAAGTGATATATTGCTATTCTACTATTAAAACACACCACAGGTTTGTCAATGCTTACAATAGCATTGCGCCCTTGTGCTGCTTGTTAATGTTGGAGTGGAGCTGAAAATGGATTACAACACTGCCATCTAGTAGTCAGAGGTTTAAACACAACACACACTGATTCACTGTCTGCCAGGATACTGTGCTTTTGAGAATCGATACAGTATCATGAAACATAATATCCCGATATTCGATATTTCAATATTTTCTTATACCCCTAGCGACGATATGGAAAAAGTTGTCTACAAACTTAGTTTCACAAAGTCTTAATATAACAATTTTCACATTACAGTCACTATGGCTGGTACATAATTTGCTGTTATACCAGTGGGTTCCAACATCTGGGCCCAGAGTACCTCTGCCCTGCACTTCTTAATGTTGTCCTGCTCAAACACACTCACCATCTCAGAGAGAGAGCTTGCTAGTTAGCTGAATAGTTATATCAGATGTGTTAAAGTAGGTAAATTACTAAAAAAAAAAAAAAAGTGTCAGATATATTGTATGGTTTAAATGGTACATGTCGTCTTTTAAACAGCAGGTCAAAGTAATCTGATGTTTCTGTATTAAAGAGGCTATGCTCTTTGGTACTTTACTAGGACATTTCACATATAAAGACATGCTCCACACATGTATTTGTCTCCCCCCACAGTCACACATCATTATCTGCAGGCTACGGGCTGTTGGATTTATTAGCAGGAGAAACCAGAATGTAATTTGCCAAGTAATAAGTAAAATTCCTGCACTCTGCTCTGGCTTGCACATTTATTTGTCAGTGACCTTCATCAAGCAAATGGATTTTTAGGATTTTTAAATCCTTCTTATTAATCTTTAATCTAATATTAACTTGCATATTCCCCCGCAGTCATAATGTACCATTTTATATCATTAATACTGCCTTTGTTAAATGACTGTGAAATGACTGTGAAGAGCATATTAAGATTTGGTGATTAATAGATCACTTTCTATTTCTGTGTACCAAAAAAAAAAACTCATCCTGCAATTTCATCTCTCTGTTCTTCTCCCTCTGTTGTCTCTGTGCAGATGCAGCAGCTGTTCTATGAAAACTATGAGCACAACAAGAAAGGTTTCATTGAGGAGCTTCACAGCAGCAAGATTCACAATGCCATTACTTTGCACCCCAACAAGCGCCCAGCCTACCAGTACCGGCTCCACAATTACATGCTGAGTCGGCAAATCTCCCAGCTCCGCTACCACACCATTCAGCTGCATCGTGAGAGCATCACCATGAGTCACCTTAGCAACACAGAGGTGCAGTGGGAAGACCAACAGCTGGGGGCACCACCCTCTTTCACTCGTTACCAGCCGAGCGAGCGAGAGGATGTTATAGAGTGGGAATTCCTGACGCGTAGGCACCTGTACTCTACTAATGAGAAGCGAATGCCCAGGCAAGGTCTTGGGAGAGCACTACACTCTGCATTAGAGGACACGGTGCTCCAGGTGATGGAGATGATCAACGAGAACTCCAAAGCTAGAGGCCGGGTCATTGACTTCAAGGACGTTCAGTATGGCTACAGGCGGCTGAACCCCCTCCATGGAGCTGAGTACATCCTGGACCTTCTGCTGCTCTACAAGAGGCACAAGGGGCGAAAAGTGACAGTACCAGTCCGTAGACACGTATACCTACAGCAGTCCTTCAGCCGGCCTTTTTTTTATGAGGCCGAGGAGCTGGACGTGGCTGAGTTAGTGGAGGCCATCAACAGTGAAACTCAGTCCTTCTCGTTCCTTTCGAATTCGCTCAAGATCTTCGCCCCGTTTCAGTTCTCAGAGTCCACAAATGAGATGCGAGAGCATAGTCAGAAGGTCCACTTTCTCGTGCCTCTGTCAGGCAGGTATGATACGTTCTTGCGCTTTATGGACAATTTTGAGAAGATCTGCCTGATATTAAACCAGAATGTGAAACTTATTATCATACTGGTGGATAACGATAGCAACCAAGATAAGGAGAAGCACTTGGAGCTCATTAAGGACTACCATAATAAGTATCCCAAAGCAGATCTGTCTGTAATACCAATGACAGGGGAGTTTTCTAGGGGGTTTGCCCTCGAGATGGGTGCCTCGCAGCTTAGTAATAACTCCCTGCTGTTCTTCTGCGATGTGGACCTGGTGTTCAATAGCGATGCACTCCAGCGATGTAGAGACAACGCTGTGGAGGGGAGTCAGGCTTACTTTCCTATCGTCTTCAGCCAGTACGATCCAAAAATTGTCTATGCTGGAAGCCATCCCGAAGACAGCAACTTTGTATTCACTAAGAAAACCGGTTTCTGGCGAGATTACGGCTTCGGCATCACATGCATATTCAAAAGTGACTTGCTGAAGGCCGGAGGCTTTGACACATCAATACAAGGCTGGGGTTTGGAAGATGTAGACTTGTTCACAAAAGTTATCAACTCCGGTCTGAAAGCGTTTCGCTCGCAGGAAACGGGAATTGTGCATATTTATCATCCCGTCCACTGCGACACTAATCTAGAGCCCAAGCAATACAAAATGTGCCTCGGGTCCAAAGCGAGTACATATGCATCCGCGATGCAGTTAGCAGAACTGTGGCTGGAGAAACACTTAGGCGTAGGATTCAACCGAACTTCCTCCTGACGCTCCAGCCATCCATCAGTGTCAGCGGAGATTACCTCAGTTCTGCATGAGAGCGGCAAAAGATTGACTGACTGGGTGTGCATGTGAGCGTGCTTGAGGCGGGTGTCTAATGTGCAAGTGTGCTCAATTAAAGGTACTCTACGGTTGCTCGGAGCAACTTCTTATTTGTTTGTGCAGTTGACCTTTCAACAGCGTCTTCCAAAGGACATTCTGTGCCCCAGTCTGAAATTCCAGGGCTTCTGGTCGAAGTCTTTTGTTTTCTTTGTGGGGGAGAGGGTATCATTGATGCAATCGTGAAATCTGCTGATATACTCAGGAGCATATTTCTCATCTTGTGACCATCATCACTGAATGAATGTCCTCTATTCAATCCTTGTCTTTAAGGCTGTAAGAGAAGTGCTCTTCAACCCCATGTGACAATGGACTCAAATACTCCCACCGTGTAATAAATGGATGATAAATTGAGATATACTGATGGGGGACAGTAATATTTGAAAGTACCACAAATGTGCTTTAAAGGTCCCTGAGGAAGGGGGCTGAAGAAAAATAGAGTTTTCTAATTTATACTAAGAAATTCATCTGCAGTATTTTGATAAGTGATCGTAGTTTTTATTTTCTAGTTGGAGTAGCATCGTTTTGTTAAGGTACTGGCTTTCATCCAACTCTTGCTGTGTTCTGTATTTCAAGGTCTGCTTACTCTTATGTTTTCCTCTCACTGTTTTGTGCAGCTCTGCTCTGATGAACAAAATGCATATCTGGCGTTTTGTTTGTGGCTTGTTTAAGTTGAAATAATATTAAAATGGATTATTTATAATAAAAACGTGACCTGTTGTTTTATCTGTACTGATTGATGAGCAGCCAGTTTACCAAGAGAGCTTTGATGGTTTTGGATTGTACGCTGGTAGAGAATTTGTAAGGGTCATTATTCTACTGTACAGTGGCCTGTTGGAGATGGCTTTGAGCCGTAATCTAGTGATAAAGTACTCTGGTATATTACGTTCTCTATCAGGGCGGGTGAATTGCCAAAAATACATCACAATACTTTACTACTAGTGGCAGATCTTATTCTTATTTAAATAAATTTGATGTTTTAGGGCGTTTTTACACCTGTAGTTCATTTCACTGGTCCGGATCAGTTAATGAGTTTGTTTACTTGGAGTGTTTTCTCCTCGGTTAAGTTTGTTTTCACACAGTCAAAAACCAAAAGGCACCAAAATGCACCCCAACAAACCACATGAGCACACTGTCTCCTCTGATTGGTCAGAGGTATCTGGCGTGCAAGCAAGAAGGAAAACACAGGGAGAAGATCCGGTTTTCCCAAACTACTGCACAGTTCTTGTACAGTGTAGCACGAAGCAGCGGCAGAGACAGCACCTGTTCATAGCTGTAATAATAATCTGATAATATACCAAACTACAGTCCACCTGCAGACCACCCAGCTCACTCCAAACATCAAGTAGGCAATGTACACGAGGTGCAAGTCCAAGAGAGACCTCGCTTCTTTGTCCTTGCCCTGTTAGCTGCTACAGTTCTCCAGTTCTCTGTTTACACGATCTACCGCATCCCATAATGCAAAGCACACTTGGCTGCAGGAGATGTTTAGCTCAAACTTGTGGAGTACACCTAATACTTGGGTCGAATCGAAGTCGGATCATGTTCTCACCACAAACAAACCGCTCCGGAGTTCGTTTGGAACCAGACTGAGACCACCTCCCCTCGAGGGTCTTGGTGCGGTTGTTTTGGTCCACACCCGATTACTGTTTTCACACCTCCCAAAACGAACCGCACCAAGACTGCAAACAAACCAGAGTCTGTTTTAACCGGACTAACTAGTGCTGGTGTGAAAACGCCCTTACAGAATGCACTGTACCAAATTTGATTCATCAGGACCAGTGATGCTGTTGAACATGCAGTTCAATGTTCTTTAAAGGACTAATATGTAAGATTTTCAGTTTAAAACGTTCCAACATTCCATCATTTAAGGACAGGTAGCCAATGAAAGGAAGAGTAAACACAGCAATGGCTGAAACTCTTGGCAATAACAACCGCTGCCACCCAATTAATTAGCTCAATAAAACTATGGCTTGTTCACAGTCATGGTTAAGAAAGACCAGGTGTTGACGTTTTATCAATACTATTGACTCTTCAAACCTTGTCCCAACAATCCACAGCCACTGGCTCCTATAAGCAGCTGACCATTTGAATAATTAATACCCATAAAGAATTATGTATTCACACAATGGCCCTATTTCTCCTATTACAGACAGTGGGCTTCAGTCCAGATTTGTGGACCCCTTGCTTCCTCTTCAAGCTTCTTTAGTTCTTTATCAAAGACCTTAATGAATTAAGAATACATTAAACTGTTTTGAACTGATTAATCAGGTCCAGTGATGCTCTCTTTTCGCAGTTAAACATGCAGGTGCTCAGTGTTCACTAAAGTAGCAATATGTATGATTTTCAGTGTAAAACATTCCAACATTCCATCATTTAGAGACAGGTAGCCAACGAACGGAAAAGTAAACACAGCAGTGGTCGAAACTCTTGACTAGGGACTGTTAAAGCAACCTCTGCCACCCACTCTCGTCAAGAATCCCTGTTCAGCAGCAAACAAAAGAAGTGATATAAATACCAGCAGATCAGGAGTTAACACCACCCCCAGAGTCACTCTTGGCTGATGAATTTTAATGCTGAACCATTTCTTCTAGGTTGGTAAGAACTGAAGAGAGGAGAAGGTGATACGGTGTGTCCTAATTGATTGGAGTATGATTTAGACAGGTTGCCTCATCTTCCAAATTGCTCTATTAAATACTGACGATAAAGATATTGTGAAATAATGACATCACTTGTAACAAGTTTAATATTATCATATTACCCACGCTTATACAGCCTGCTTCTGATCTAAAACATTCTTTATCCCAGCAGCTCCACCTTCTGAACATGTCATGGAACAAAATAAGTCCCACAGAGTTCATATCTAAGGAACATGGCTGCCTCGTTCTGATGCCATTGCTCTACCTGACTCTTGCTGTTGACTGTCAGTGCCAGGTTCCAGCTGCGGTGGATCATGGATTTCCTCACTAACAGGAGACAGCAGACATGATCTAGGAACCACGTCAGAACCCAGGACCACAGGGTTGTGTGCTCTCACCACGTCTCTTCAGGCTCTTTGCCAACGATTGCATTTGCAAGGATCAAGCTGTGGAGATGCTGAAGTTTGCAGATGATGCCTTCATCGTGTTCCTCATATCCAGTGATGATGAATCTGCCTACAGGAAGGAAGTGAAGCAGCTTGTGTCCTGGTGCCACAGAACAAGAGAAAGACTGTAGAGATGGTGACAGACTTAAGCTCTGTGGTTTCCACTGTGGAGTCGTTCAAGTTCCTGGACACCAGCATATCCAGTCATCTGAAGTGGGAGAGGAACAGGTCCTCCATAGCCAAGAAAGCACAGCGAAGAATGTTCTCCCTGAGACGGCTTTAGAAATTCAGTGTGCCCCAAAGCCTGGTGATCCGTATTTACACGGCGATCATACAGCCCATCCTCGCATCATCCATAACCAATCCGGTTTTGTTTCTTCACCTCACAAGGATGAGCCAGAACAAGACTCCAGCATAATCAGGATGACGGAGAGGATCTTTGGATGTGGTCTGCCAATGTTTCAGGACTTCAACAGCTAGGTGAAGAAGCATGGCAGCAAAATCACCGCTGACCTCATCCTGGATCTGCGTCTTCCAGCTATTTCACTCTGGTAGAAGATTCAGGGCCATCAACGCCAGCACTCCCAGAACTGTAGTGCTCATTAACCGCAGTGGACCTCACACTTTAAACTGAAACAACACACCTCCCTTAGTGTATTACAGTATTATGTTACAGTAACTATTATCTCCTCTAGGAGCTAGATGTAACAAAGGCTTTTTTTTAAGTGGGTGTCCACACAAGGTATCTTCAAAAAATAAAAAATAAATAAAACACAGCACAACTAATAAAGACGACAATTTATTACTATTAGATTTCAGTACTACTGCACATCATAGCTTTGCAGAACCAGGTGACTATAAAAAACTATATACCTACAAAAGAAAATAAACTAAATATGCCTCACAGAATAAAAGAAAACAATATACAGAACTCTGCCTGCTTGCTCTCACCATAAACAGAGCCACAAGAAGATGAATGAAGCTGGCAGGCCACCCCTACAAATCCTGTTTAACCTAACAATGCAAAAACAATTAGGTCTGGTGCTGGTGGGCTGCCCACGTGCTGCTCCTAGCACGTGGGCCCAGACGGAAAGACAGGAGCAACTTTCCAACTGCAGGACAAAGGACTCTTTTAAACTTCCCGCCGTCAGGACTGGCCAATAGAAACCGAGCACAGGGGCGGAGCAAAACACATCAGTGGCACCATCTCCATCACCAAATCAAAGAAACTAACAGAACACATCTCCAAACACACATGACGTAACAGTACCAATGGTTATTTGCACTATAAATAAGTGTACTGTGTACAGATAACTACAGATATTAGTTGGTGTTTTAATTGATTACATATACTGTCCTGCAATATTCTGTATATAATAGTTTTTATATATTATGTCTTATTGTTTTGCTTTTGTACAGTTTTAGAGTCCCAAAGGAAAAGAGATTTGAGCTCCCAGATAACGTTTACCTTAATTAGCTCAATAAAACTATGTTCACAGTCATGGTTAGGAAAGGCCAGGTGTTGAGGTTTCAAACCAACAATCTGCAGCCACTGGCTCCTATAAGCAGCTGACAATTTTAAATAATTAATACCCATAAAGCATCATGTATTCACACAATGGCCCTATTTCTCCCATTACAGACAGTGGGATTCACTCCAGATGTTGCTTCCTCTTCAAGCTTCTTTAGTTCTTTATCAAAAAATCTTTATGAATTGGGAATACATGAACCTGTTTTGCACAGGTGTCCCTATTATATTTATAGTGCATGAATTCACACTACAATTTTAACAAATCATTCGTTCCTGTATAAAATAACATACAGCTGTATCTTTGTGTGTTATTGGCAGATATCAAACACTGTACATACCTAATCACAATTAAATACCTTGAAACCAGTAGCCTTGGTCAGTGACTTCCTAAAAACAGTTTTAAGGAGAAAAATTTAGAGAAATCACTTTATTTTAGACAAGTATCTCCAAAATGGCAACTTTACAGGAGACTCTTAATGTAAGCAGACATGATCTAGGAACCACGTCAGAACCCAGGACCACAGGGTTGTGTGCTCTCACCACATCTCTTCAGGCTCTTTGCCAACGATTGCATTTGCAAGGATCAAGTGGAGATGCTGAAGTTACACCTGAGACTGTGTTGCTCATATCCAGTGATGATGAATCTGCCTACAGAAAGGAAGTGAAGCAGCTTGTGTCCTGATGCCACAGAACAAGAGAAAGACTGTAGAGATGGTGACGGACTTCAGCTCTGTGGTTTCCACTGTGGAGTTCAAGTTTCTGGACATCAGCATATCCAGTCATCTGAAGTGGGAAAGGAACAGGTCCTCCATAGCCAAGAAAGCACAGCAAAGAATGTTCTCCCTGAGACGGCTTTAAAAATTTAAGTCCATGGAACCAGAATTTGTGTGATTGTGATTTTGGAGCATTTCTGTTTGTCCATTAACCATGAAATGTTCACACAGAGTGAATGGCAGCTGTCAAATGATGTAGAAAAATAAAAATCGTCAAAAATGTTGGGTTTTTTTGGGGGCAGCCACGATATTTCATGACTAATATAATGCATTATTCAGGCAGTAGGGAGATACTTCACATTCAGTTTTTTTTTTTTTGTTGGATCTTGTCTTGATGGTCAGCCTGCACAAAGTTTATTTTTGGACTCTGCCTTTTGGCCTTATAGCGTGTTCATACAGCTGAGGCGCATTCACTGATCTACAAACGCTCTCCGCATGAGTTCAGAAGGCACTTCCGGTGGAGAGCGCTTGGAGATCAGCAGCCACTCAGCGCTGCGGTCAGTAGGACAGTCGGTTTGAGTCTCTGCTCAAGGCTGTAGTGCGACGGGGCGCCATGGCTGACGAAATTGCCAAGGCGCAAACTGCACAGTCCGGAGGAGATACAATCTTCGGGAAGATAATTAGGAAAGAAATACCGTCGAAAATAATATATGAAGATGACCAGGTACGTTAGCACCCCCGCTAGCATGCAGTATTAGCAACACTGCTAACTTTAGCTTTTGGTATAGGTGGAGCCAGCTAGCCACGTTAACTAGCTCTTCAAAATATGACAGTGCCTTCACAGATACATAACTATATGTATGTTAAACGTAAGCCTGTTTATATTGTCTTTAAATGCTGAAATGTATGCATGTTTAACAGACTGTTAGCGTTATAGGTTACCATAACACTCTGGAAAAACTCTACCGCTTGCTTTCTGAAGTTAGCTTCTTATTCCAGTTCCCCTTTCCACCTTATCCTGCAACGGTTACATTCTGGTACTGGTTCCACCTTAAATAGTGTGACAGTTGCGTTCTGAATGAAACTGCTGCATCATTTAAGGTGGACCTGGGATTTGGACTGAGAAGCAAACTTCAGAAAGCAAGCGCTTGAGCTTTGCTAGCGAGCCTGAGTTTAACTGCTGCACCGTTTAAGGTGGAACGGGGAATTGGAATAAGAAGCCACCTTCAGCCACGTCTTTCTTCAGGTTTATGCTCAGTAACGGGTCCCTAGCATTATTGCTATCGAGCCGCATTTCCAGTGCTGTTAGCCTGATTGCTAACACGTTGCAGCCGCAGCCAAGTTGCTCGGATATTATATTAATAGTCAGTCGCTCGTTTGGCCGCTGACTGACAGGATTAGACTTCGCCCCCGGCCTGTATTGTGAACTGTATAGCATGTGAAGTAGAACATGTACAGAACTGAAAACCTGCTGGAGAGAAATCTGCTCAAACCCGTTTTAGCTTGTTTGACTGTCAGTACTCACCACAGTGAGTGAACCAGGACTGAGAGTCACTGCAGTAGTGTCTGCCATCCTTTCCAGTCAAAGCTGACTTAAAGGGGAAATCCACCAATATTCCAGTTCAGTCCTTGAGTTGTAAACAGTCGGTTATAGTCTACTGATGTGAAAATATGATGTAGAGAAACTTACAGACTCTTGATTTCTTCGCAGTGGTGGTGAATGGGAATCAGGGGTCACAGCAAAGTCTACAACACAAATATTGACACTTAATTTGCCAGCCAAAAAACAAACCCACCAATAAACCTTATGTGTGTTTTGAAGAGTTTTTTAATATAAATATTTAATGTCCAATAAAAAACAAGTATCTCCATAGTGGCCACTTTACAGGAGAGGAAGAAAACAATCTTTACTTTTACTGTAAGTCAGTAATTTTAAGCCAGAATTTTTTCTAAGTGGTTTTGGAGCACTATTGGTCCATTCATCATAAAATTCTAAAATTCTCACACAATGAAAACAGCAGCTGTCATTGTTTGAATGATGTAAAACAATAAATATCAACAGAATGCACGTGTTTCGACAATCAGCGACAATATGTACTGCTGATGCTAGTAAAGAGAGAGAGAGAGAAAGAGAGAGATAGTGCTTACAAGTACTTGGCAACAACCTTCAAAAATACAGCACACATACTATTTTAAAAAAAGGCCAACTTTGCATTTACACTTCAAAGTCTTTCTTTCAGTATATATTCATCTATTCTGTTTTCCTGCTGTTGCTCTCTTTATTTAAATAACAGAAATCATATATAACGTTTACTGCCCATATGATCTAAACTTACTGGCCTTTCACTGAGCTTTTTCACTGTATTGCTCAGACACTGAAAAAGGGTGCTCTGTTAATAATGTTCCTTCATTTTGCCTTTGAACCATTGCCTCCTGGCTATTGGTACTGTGGTCAGACTGTTCAAAGGAGAATGACCTTTGTGCCAAAAGCACTATTAGACTACTAAATGAGCTCTCACATTGATTGCTTGGGCATAAGTTGTTTTTTTTTTTGCAACCATTGGTATTTATCTTGTCTGTGTCTGTTGTCTATCCGCTTTATGGGCTATATCATAAACAATGTGTCAGACATCAGGCATTGTATATTCAACCGTTTCACTGTCTGTAAGGAAGGCATTAAGCTCTTCAGACATCTGGTTTCTGTGAACAGTTCTTACTCTGCACGTTTGTCTAGACTGGCACATTTCACTGTAGACCATTTTGAACGACTGTTTATGTCTCAAGCATTATGTAAAACTTTGAAAGATGGGTGGAGTTCCACTTGAATGCCAGTGTTTGCACTAAGTCTGTGATGCAGTTATTTTGTGAAGCTTTTATATATGAAACAAAACAGGAATGTAGTGCTACAAATTAGTAACACTGTAAAAAAATTAGTGTGGTTTATTTGAAGAGTTATTTATCTGCTTAAAGAGGACCTGTTAGTCTTTTCTGAGCTTTCCCTTACTGCAGTTGACCAGTCATAAGAGAATGGACTGGCTGAGCACATTGGGCTCATCGGGAGGTGGGGTCTGAAGATACCGGAGCTCTAACGGAGCGGTTCAGACAGAGGGTGAATACATATTTAAAATTAAACACATAATAAAATATGATGATTTTGGAATATTAAAGCATATAAATCAGTTTTATTAGACTTCAAGAATAAAACTTTGTATCACAATACGTATTGTATCACCAGGTTCTTGCCAATACACAGCCCTAATATATGTAGTAAAAACTGCAAACATAACAAAATAAAATGAAATCAGCAAAAATATACTAATAACTGAAATATAATAATATAAAGGAATATATAGAAAATATACAGGATGTAGAAACTGTATAGGCAAGGTTAATCTAAGATATATATATAGCTTTACTTATAGCTTTACAGTTTGAGAAGCTGAAGAGCCTGTGGGTAGAAACTGTTCATTAGCCGATTTGTTTAGTAAACTATAATGTGCAGAAGCTTTGTCTAGCTATCATTGTTTATTAGGACTGTACAGCTAAGTATATGCCAAATACTGGTTGTTGTATTTACTGGCTTTGATAGCATTTTTTTAATGTAGCACAAATGATCATTTATTGTATTCAGTACCATATAATTGACATATCGTCCATTTCTAATATATATAATATTTTATGCTTTTCTGAGCTTTCCCCTGTTCTTTATTGTATTATGGAGCTTTTTGTGCATATAAGCAAAGTTAGAAAGCTCAAAATACACACCAGAGGGAGAAGCTCTCTTTCACAGAAACCACTTCCCATCTGCCTGAAACGCCTTGTTGGAATTCCAGCACGTTTCTCTGTTACAGTCTGACATCATCTTGTAACATAGTCTTAATTGGCTACCTGTAGGGGTGATACTGCGACTACTGCAGTTGACTAGTTGTAAGAGAGTGGACTGGCTGAGCACATTGGGCTCATCAGGAGGTGGGGTCTGAAGATACAGGAGCTCTAACAGCGATTCAGACAGAGGGTGAATACAGATGTACAGAATGAGGAAAATACTGTGATTTTGGAACACTGAAGATTATAAATCTGTTTTATTAGACCTCAAGAATAAAACTATGAACAATAAAAATGAGCAGAGCAGGTCTGCTTTGTAAAACTACTAGGTGGTGTACTGGTTAGCACTGTCGATTCCTGGTCCGGGACGTTCCGTGTGGAGTGTGTATGTTCTCCCAGTGCTTGAGTGGGTTTCCTCCGGGTGCTCCAGTTTCCTCCCACAGTCCAAACACATGCATGTTAGGTTGATTGGTCACTCTGAATTGCCTGTAGGTGTGTGTGTGTGTTGGCCATGCGATGGACTGGCCAACTGTCCACGGTGTACCACGCCTTTGCGCGATGACGCTGGGATTGGCTCCCGCCCCCCCTCTGACCCCAACTAGCATGATAAAGCAGAAGATAATGGGTGGATGTAAAACTACTGCGGCTGCATGAATCTGTAGGTCCCTGTGTTTGGGTTTGTATGTATTGACTCTGTTTTTCTTTGTCTCCAAGTGCATAGCCTTCCATGATGTGGCCCCTCAGGCTCCTACCCATTTCTTGGTAGTGCCAAGAAAACCCATCGCACAGCTTTCCAAAGCTGAGGACGGTGATGCTGCAGTAAGTATAAAGTATTCTAGCTCGTCTACTTTCATATGAGGGGTGTAACTGCACATGCTTACAAAAACAATGAGTACATATTACCGTGTTTTGTGTTTGTGTTCTCACTTTCTTTAATGTATTTATATTAACTTGGGCAGAATACATAAACAAAAGCCATTTCCGTTCTACTTTATGCGTTGTTTGTTATTATCATCATCGGGATGTTAATTAATGTGCACTTGGCACGGCACCTGACTGATGGGAAGATAGCAGGTTGATTCTGAGCGCTGTGGGGAGTTTGATTTAAATTTGTGCTGCAGAGCAAATCGCTTACAATACTTTTCCTATTAACCTTATTCTTATCTGCAGTTTTGCTAAACTTAAATGTACATTCTTCAAAAGAGTCTTCATTCGACACACGTAGTCAGCAAATCTGGCTGTACATTGAAGTACAGTGCTTCTCCATCCTGCAGCATATTGAGCATAACCTCAGACAGGCAGGCTGAGTGATATTGAAATTCAGCACAAAGAAGAAATAAAGTTTCGCTACAGGGCAGCATGTAAATAAAGGAATTAAGGCTTAGCGATGAGCAAATCAGAGCACAGACCCCAAGTTTCATAGCCCAAATGATTTCGGAAAGTTATTTAAATGGAATACAGTAGAAAATATTAGAAAATATCGATTGTTGTGATATTACGCTTAGATACTGTATCGATTCTCAAAAACAGTATTGATTTATTAATTGTCAGTTTATATGCAAAGATTCCTGGCAGACAGTGAATCATCGTGTGTTGTGTTTAAACCTCTGACCACTAGATGGCAGTGTTGTAACTCATTTTCAGCTCCACTCCAACATTAACAAACAGCACAAGGGCGCAGTGCTATTATAAACACTGACAAAACTGTTCATATAATGGTGTGTTTTAATAATAGGATTTTTAAAATCGCGATATATTCGCTTTGCTTGCAGTATTGCAGTAAATTGAATCGTGACCGCTGTATTACAATACATATTGTATCACCAGCTTCTTGCCAAAACACAGCCCTAATATATGTTGTATATACAGTGCAAACATAACAACCATAAATAATCAAAATTAAATAAAATCAACATACATATACTAAATAACTGAAATATAATAATATGAAGGAATATACAGAAAATATACAGAATGTTGAAACTCCGTAAGACCGTGTGTATATATATATATATATATAAATATAAATAATATTGCTAAGTGGCTGTGTGAAATTGTATTAGGGACTCACAGCTTTACAGTTTGTTGAGAAGCCGGAGAGCCTGTGGATAGAAACTGTTTATTAGCCGGGTTGCTTTGTCTACCTATCAGTGTTCATTAAGGCTGGATATATTCTATGACAGTATATATTGTTTTGTAATAGCCTGTGTCAGAATACAGTGTGCCTTTCTGAACATATTGAACATGGATAATGTCACTAAATGTAAAACACTAACCAAGTGCAATTTTCAATTACAAAGAGTGAAAATGTATTCCTGTCTGATTGAGTTTAGTACAGCTAAGTATATGCTAAACACTGACTGAAAGTCATTGTACTTACTGGTTTTGATAGTATTTTTTTTATATGTGGCACAACTGATCATTAATTGTGGTCAGTATAGTTTTGGCCATATTGTCCATTTCTAATCTATACAGTATTTTCAGCACAAACTGAAATTTCTGTCAGAAAACAGTCCTAATTAATAGGACATGTATTAAATGTTAGGATTTCTTGTTTTGCCCGTGCAGGGAAGGACCCTAAGGGCATAATTGCTTTTAAATTGATTGCATTGCATTATAAGTGGGTTATATGGTACCCAACAAAAGCAAAACGTACTATATTTTAAAACTGAGTATCAGTATATATATATTTGAATAGTTGAATTTCAATAGAACTGGGTTATTTTGAGGTTTAAAGATGTAGTGTGGAAAAGCATTAGTCAGTGATTTGTTCTATGTGGACTTCAAGGCAAGTTTATGAGCTCTGAGGGTTTATGAGGGTGCACCAGTATGAGGACTCTGGACTGATGCCAGCGTGCAGTAATGTCTGCCTTTACTGATACATACACATTCATTATATATTTGTTATTAGGTATATGTTATTAACTGTACAAATTGAGACTGAATCCTTTTGGATTAGCATAGTCCATAGTTAGTATCTTTAATTTGGTCATATTCTATTTTATCATATGGATTATATTTTATTTTCCAGTACTGAGTTGCTTTCTAACTTCCCTCTCTCTCTCTTCCTCTGTCTTCCTCTCTCCTCCTCTAGCTTCTTGGGCATTTGATGATTGTCGCAAAGAAGTGTGCAGAGCAGGTGGGACTACCCAGAGGCTACCGGCTGGTGCTGAATGATGGTCCTGATGGGGGTCAATCTGTTTACCACGTTCACATCCACGTTCTGGGTGGCCGTCAGCTGGGCTGGCCCCCAGGCTAACTGCTCCAGTCCTGCTCACCACTTCGTCATTTCAGTAGTTTCAACAATTACCAGACAGTTGTGTGCTGTGTGCAGCAGATAGCCATGCTAGTTCTGTAACGTCATGTTAGTCTGTTATAAGGATACAACAGGGGAAATCAATAAATGCACTTACCAACTCTCACACAGTCTTTCGCATTTGTTACAGGGCTGTTTTGGGTTTGAGCAGTAGGAGTAGTGCTAGGATGGCACAGCCACTAGAGGGTGCTCTTGCCTTACTAAGCTCATCTGTCGCTACACAGTTCATGGGGAACCCATCTAACCCATGCATCAGTGGAAAAGAACCACCTAAGGACCACCGCTGACCACGCATCCTTTGGGTGGTGGTCTCTTTTTAGCACAGCGCATGTAGTTTATGATCGTTTCTTTGTTTATGCTGTCTTCATAGCTGCTGTCTAGTCTTACTCCTTGCCTTGCTTCCTCTTCTTTCCATGACTGTCTGAGCTCATCCGGCTGTTGGTTCCCTGACATCATTCTCAGCAATAGCTACTCCCTTTTTATTTATTTATTTTTTTTTTTAGTGTGACCTAAAAATAAAGTCTAGTCTCTCTGCCAGTCTTTGAAGCGCTCACTCAGGGCTTCATCTCATTGCACCCACATTTCATGATGAATGTAGTTTTAGCACTTCAGTTTTACGCCAAACCCAAATGAATAGCTAACTTATGTCTATCAGATCTGCCTCTCTAGCCCGTATGGAGAGTCCAGTCTGGTGGAAACACGTCTGCTGTAAGTCAGACTATGCACGGCAATGGGACATAGCAAGAGTTATTAGGTGTTATGTGAGTGTTTCAGAGTTCCAGGGGTTGCGAGAGTTGGTTTCAGTGAGTCTGGCTTTGTGTGCACACAATAGTTTTTGCTAATGTCGTTAGTTCCACTTTTACTAAGATATAACAACCTTTTGTATTTATACATCAGTTCCTCCTAAAGACATTAGCTGGACGTTATTACTATAAAATAGAGCAAGTTTAAGAAGTGTCTTTGTGTGTAAAAGTGGGGTTTTATTTGTTTACATGCAACACAAACCTCATGAGCATGAGAGAAAACCTTATCTGACTTTATTTACAGGCTCATGTCCTACGTTTTTCGTATTTTAGTTATTCTTTATATTCCAAACAGACCACAATCAGTACACTATCATTTTCTAACCTCTCTTTATCCCCTTAGAACTAAACAGACTGTTTTTGTTAAAGACTGAATCTAAGATAAATGAGCTCTGTTCTGATTGGCTACTCTACACACTTTCTCATTCAGAAAAGCACTTAGAGGTGGAACACTGATTAGAAGTTAAGTTTGGGTAGGCAGAACTAGATTGCTGTAGGATGAATAGGTGAAAAATATATATATACCCTCTGTGAAAAAAAGGTTTTCTCTCTCTCTCTCTCTCCCCCTCTCCCTCTCTCCCCCTCTCCCTCTCCCATACACATACATACGTACGTACATGCATATATATATATGCATGCATGTATGTGTGTGGGTGGGTGGGTGAGAGAGAGAGAGAAAACCCTGTTTTCACTGCCTTTATGTTTTTATGTATGGATTGAATTGGTCTGTGTGCGTAAATGGTAAATGAAACATGACCAGAACCTCTAGTGTGAGAAGTGGACAGTCCCTACTTCTCAATGTCAGAATTAACAGCTGTTTAGTTACCAATCTAGAAGAAACGCTGCATGTAATGCATTAAACTACAGCTCTTGCACAAGCAACAACTAATATTAATTCTTTTATATATATATATATATATATATATATATATATATATATATATATATATATATATATATATATATATAGTTTACTGCTGAACATTTTCTTAACTACTTATCCTTAAATGATCTCACTGGGAGCAGCACCTTCAACCTGATTAACAGGAGGTTAGAATACGCTGTCGGGACAGCAGCTATTCATTCCTTCATCACGCTGGACTGATTTGACTTGAAACTACACTTACTTACTATTGTCTCTTTGAGATACAACATTGTTTTACTAGACAGTACAGGCTAGGGCTAGCTGGTTAGCCTGCTGACTTCAGTAGATATCTCTGCAACACGATACACCACGTCTTTGCTACCGCTGTACCCTCAACGCTGTTATTTCTTTATGTCCTGCGGACAATTTCAGCTCTTTTTGAAATATTGTAAACTGAAAATCTCACATATTGCTCCTTTTAAGTATGTTTATAAAAATAGAAATCCACTTTTCACTCAGTTGCATATTTTTGGGTAAGATTTCATCAAAATATGTTGGTAACAGGATATATTTGGCTTTGTGACTGACCTCTGTGCTGACCCAAAGTATTAAAAAAAATGCTTAGTGAAAGGGAACTATATAGTATTTTAAAAAGGCTCTTTGACTTATAACAGCAGCAGGACAGTTTTTGGAGCTGTATGAAACCATTTTTGAAAAGTATCTACAACATGGATTGCATAATGGAGAAGACCTATTTAAGCATTTAACTGCTTCTTTAAATTTCATATTGTATACACAGCCATTCACTTTACTACAGAACTCACATAGTGTGTAACAAACTAAAGTACTGTAGAAGTTTTTATCTTATATTTTTTGTACTCTTTTTCTTTTATTGAGTCTGAGGTTTGGTTACTCTCCTTTAGTTATCAACGTCCACCTTTACATCTATACTTTAGTTAGTCGACTTTCTGCCTTTTAAACACGAGCCAATCCGGAATCCGAGAAGGAGGCGAGCTCATGAATATTCAGTACGCGGTAAGAGCTCTAGCCAATAGGAAGAAGAGAAGGCGGAATGCTAATTAACATTTGACAGTTGAGAAAAAGTCCAACCCTCGTCCAGAGAAGAGATGGAGAATGAGAGGAGAGAAGTCGAGTCCTGTGCTGATCCTGGTTCACTCGCAGTCTCACACTGAGGATACTGTTCAGATCTGAAGGGCTAATGGCTAATTTATATTCTCGGTAACGCTGGGAGAGTTTAGCAGATGTGAAAACAGGGTTGTTTTTTTCGTATTTACCTTTTTTCGGGGTCTACAAAGAAGAAAAGAGTTGAGCGATGCATCGGGCGTTCTCGTTCCCGGTGGCCGGAGAGCGGAGCCGCTATAAGGAGCGGCTGGAGGCGAGTTTGGCGGGGCTGTTGGAGCTGGAGGTGCTGAAAGAGCGCCAGGAGGGCCTGGTTCTGGGGGCTCTGGCTCTCGGGGACACGGGCTGTGGGCGACCGGCGTGGGGACTCCTGCGGCACGGCTTCAGCCTCGCTTCGGCCAGAGCAGGAGAGCAGTCGGCTCTGGCGGAGCAGCAGCAGGTAGGAGCTGATAGTTCACAGAGCTGTGATGTTTCAAAAGATTAAATATTCCTGTTCGTACAGAAAGTGATGTCGCCGGTGAGACTTTGCTGCTTTGCTTCATCCCAAAGCGGTAGTTAAAAGTGTGCTGGAGCAGCTAAACTGAAAGAAAGTTGCTGGGGGCTCTTGCTCTGTTGGCCAGGACAGAACCAGCAGTGAAGAAAAAGTCTGGTCAGACATGCGGACTCAGGCAATAAGAGCCCATATCACAGAAAAGCTACATTTTCTTACTTTTTTTAATTCCATACAGCAAATTTTCAGTACCTTGTTTTTGTGATGTCACAAAATCCAACAAATTTACATATATATGTTCACCTACAGCTGTTTAGCCCCGCCCCTTCTCGCAGAAGTTATGCCGGGTCCAGACTACACTAATTTAGCCCCACCTCGACACGACTGTGTGCTATCTGACTAATTTTAAGAGCTGGTAACGAGGATTGGGTTGTGTAGTGTGACGTAATCAAACAACTGTGATGTGCATCTTCAACGCGCCACGACACCCAAACATTATCTCAAGCATTAGTTTTGTATTTTTTCGCCTAGCTTGACATCTTCTACAATATATTTCTTGAGGTTGACCAATAAGTGGAGAGAGTGCTCTCTGGCGCACATACACTACCGGTCAAAAGTTTTAGTACTATTTTAAAACTTTTGACCGGTATTGTTCTAAACATTTTACTGGTAGTGTACTAAAACGTTTGACTGGTAGTGTACTAAAACGTTTGGCTGGTAGTGTAACTAAAATGTTTGACTGGTAGTGTACTAAAACGTTTGGCTGGTAGTGTATTAAAATGTTTGGCTGGTAGTGTA
This sequence comes from Megaleporinus macrocephalus, assembly GCA_021613375.1. Lineage (NCBI taxonomy): Eukaryota > Metazoa > Chordata > Actinopteri > Characiformes > Anostomidae > Megaleporinus > Megaleporinus macrocephalus. Next base: position 31,034,937 of record CM038720.1, read on the forward strand.
TTAAAATGTTTGGCTGGTAGTGTACTAAAATGTTTGATTGGTAGTGTACTAAAATGTTTGGCTGGTAGTGATCTAAAACGTTTGACTGGTAGTGTACTAAAACGTTTGACTGGTAGTGTATCTAAAACGTTTGACTGGTAGTGTACTAAAACGTTTGACTGGTAGTGTTCTAAAACGTTTGACTGGTAGTGTATTAAAACGTTTGACTGGTAGTGTATTAAAACGTTTGACTGGTAGTGTACTAAAACGTTTGACTGGTAGTGTATTAAAACGTTTGACTGGTAGTGTACTAAAACGTTTGACTGGTAGTGTACTAAAACGTTTGACTGGTAGTGTATTAAAACGTTTGACTGGTAGTGTACTAAAACGTTTGACTGGTAGTGTATTAAAACGTTTGACTGGTAGTGTACTAAAATGTTTGGCTGGTAGTGTATTAAAACGTTTGACTGGTAGTGTACTAAAACGTTTGACTGGTAGTGTATTAAAACGTTTGACTGGTAGTGTACTAAAACGTTTGACTGGTAGTGTATTAAAACGTTTGACTGGTAGTGTACTAAAACGTTTGACTGGTAGTGTACTAAAACGTTTGACTGGTAGTGTATTAAAACGTTTGACTGGTAGTGTACTAAAACGTTTGACTGGTAGTGTACTAAAACGTTTGACTGGTAGTGTACTAAAACGTTTGACTGGTAGTGTATCTAAAACGTTTGACTGGTAGTGTATTAAAACGTTTGACTGGTAGTGTACTAAAACGTTTGACTGGTAGTGTATTAAAACGTTTGACTGGTAGTGTATTAAAACGTTTGACTGGTAGTGTACTAAAAAGTTTGACTGGTAGTGTATCTAAAACGTTTGACTGGTAGTGTACTAAAAAGTTTGACTGGTAGTGTACTAAAACGTTTGACTGGTAGTGTACTAAAACGTTTGACTGGTAGTGTACTAAAAAGTTTGACTGGTAGTGTACTAAAACGTTTGACTGGTAGTGTACTAAAACGTTTGACTGGTAGTGTATCTAAAACGTTTGACTGGTAGTGTACTAAAACGTTTGACTGGTAGTGTATCTAAAACGTTTGACTGGTAGTGTACTAAAATGTTTGACTGGTAGTGTATCTAAAACGTTTGACTGGTAGTGTACTAAAACGTTTGACTGGTAGTGTATCTAAAACGTTTGACTGGTAGTGTATCTAAAACGTTTGACTGGTAGTGTACTAAAACGTTTGACTGGTAGTGTACTAAAACGTTTGACTGGTAGTGTACTAAAATGTTTGACTGGTAGTGTATCTAAAACGTTTGACTGGTAGTGTACTAAAAAGTTTGACTGGTAGTGTACTAAAATGTTTGACTGGTAGTGTACTAAAATGTTTGACTGGTAGTGTATCTAAAACGTTTGACTGGTAGTGTACTAAAAAGTTTGACTGGTAGTGTACTAAAATGTTTGACTGGTAGTGTATCTAAAACGTTTGTCTGGTAGTGTACTAAAAAGTTTGACTGGTAGTGTATCTAAAACGTTTGACTGGTAGTGTATCTAAAACGTTTGACTGGTAGTGTACTAAAACGTTTGACTGGTAGTGTATCTAAAACGTTTGACTGGTAGTGTATTGAAACGTACAATGAATGTAAACATGGAGAAGAGAGAGATGGTGTTGCCACAAATCATATATATCACAGTAACATCAGCTCAGAACTGCTTTAACAGCTACAACACAAAGCTGTGCTACCAATACATTTTATAGATCACCATAGCCGCAGTTTTAACCCCGTCTTTGTAAGTAAAACAAACAACACATTCGTTACCTTAAGTTCTCTTTGAAAGGTAGATGGTCGATACTGTCCTCTATAAGAACCCCTAGGAACGTATTGCTTTTTTTTTGTTGTTGTTGTTGTTTTTTCACTAACACTAAACGACTAGCATCACATCCTCGACAGCCTATGAATTTGCTTCTACACTGTTGTGGCTATTCTTGCTATGTAAGTCAGGTACAAGTTGGTAGATCTGATCCATTGTTGCAGGCTAGACTGGAGTGTCAGAGCTGGAGATGTTTAGAGTGGTAAGTTTTACTGCTTTGTGTGAGATTGTGCCAAGCTTGCTTGTAGGCGGGCAATAAGGACTGTATTATGAGATGACACCACCTTGTAACAGAGAAAATGGCTGGAATTCCACTGATGGATTCTATGGGACAGAGTTTCTCTCTCTGGCATGTACTTGGGGCTTCATAACTGACTGTTTACAAGCAGCACAACTCAACACACTAAAGGGATACGCATCATACGTCCCCTGTAAACTGCATAACAGCGGCTGACATGGCAAAAATATGAGCAGATGAATTATCATATATATGTGTGTGTGTGTGTGTGTGTGTGTGTGTGTGTGTGTGTGTGTGTGTGTATGTGTGTGTGTGGGTGTGTTTGTAATAAACCATGCTGTTGGTCAGTATTGTCCACGTACTGACGATATCTCTGATTGGTCTAGAACAGCATAGTTTATTTTAGTAACATTGTTTTTACATTTTTACAATTTCATCCAGAATCTAAATTCTTCAGTTCTCTGGTCGCAGTTTAAATCAGAATCAATAAAGAATCAGAATCACTTACAGCATTCAAACATGAGATAAACAAACTCTTAACCATAAAACAAGACAAAAGGCAATAAATGCTGCTTAACAAGAAATTCCAGCATTAAAACATAAATGAACCATGATGATGCAACTTCCTTTCAGAATTCGGCTCAAGGTCAAGCAGTTAGACCATAGAGAGAAATGTTATCTTCTAATCTTATCTGAGTTATTAAAAAGACTTTTAGGATGAATAGCTTTCTTTTAAATGGGGTCTTGCTGTCTCTCTGAGGTTAATACTCTATGAATCAAATGAAAAATGCAAGTGAGCTCATGCTTTGCAGTGAGCTCACGGTTCACTCCAGCTTCACTCTAGCTTCGCTTAATATTCTCAGAAGACTGGACGGGTCATCCCAGAGTCCAAACTTCAACATCACTGAATGTGTGTGTTTGGGATGACTTGGATTGTGAGAAGATTTGAATACTCCTGGAAATAATAGAAAATATAATAAAGGCAAAGCGTGGACACATTAAATACTCTAAACACTGGAACTGAATTTAGTTGTTGAGGTTTTTGTGTAGTGTTCTGTTAATTATACACCCACTGGTTCACACCTTCTCGTATCTACATTCTTGAGCAGTTTCATCAGCTCCACATACCATACAGGAGCACTTTGTAGATGATCACACAATTACAGACTGAAGTGCGTCTGTTTCTCTGTATATACTGTATATACTTTTATACTGTTATCCCCCCTATCACCCTGCTCCTCAATGGTCACAGGACCACCACAGAGGAAGTACTATTAGGGAGGTGGATCATTCTCAGCACTGCTGTGATGCTGATATGGTGATGGTGTCTTAGTGTGTGTTGTGCTAGTGTGAGAGGATCAGACTTACTAGTGCTGCTGGAGTGTTTAAACACCTCAATAGTCCACCAACCAAAGCTATCCAGCCTGCAGCGTCATGTGGGGACCATCTAGATGAAGGACCAGACAGTGACCAACACAAACTGTGCAGCAACAGATGAGCTGTCGTCTCTGATTTTACATCTAAAAGGTGGATCAGCAAGATAGGTGTATCTGAGTGCTGTGTCTGATCCACTCATACCAGCACCACCACCCAAATGCTACCTGTTTTGTGGTGGTCCTGTCGGGGTCATGACTATTGAAGAACAGAGTAATAGGTGCTTACAAAGTGTTCAGCCAATCAGATGGTCTACAGTCTGTAATTGTAGAACTACAATTCTACCTGAAGGCACATGAAGTAGAAGAAATACAGTTACTAAAGTAGATACTATCTATTAATGTTGCTACAACTATAGTAATAACTAACGCTGATATAAAACAATATAAATGATATTGAGATAAAAGTGATATTAAATAGAGTGATATAACAGAAAGGGCTTCAGTGAGCTGATAAGGCAGGACACTGCATCTAATGTAGAGCAGCATGTCTGCACTGAAGGTATTTAGAGACACATATAGGTCTGTTATCTACTTTGCTGGCAGAGAAGAGCCACTACAGAAGCCTAATCTCATTGTTGGAGTGTGTGACAGGCCCTGGTGGAAACAAGTGGGGGGTCTGTGTACCAGCAAGCTGCCATGTGTTTGTGTCTGTGCATGTGTGTCTGTGCATGTGTGAGGCCCAAGAGGCTATCGAGGCCAGAAAAGATATGCAGCAGACCTGCTGCTGAACACACACACCGGTTTATTCCTGGCTTCATGGCGCTGACAGCGATCTTGACAGTAAGTAACAGCTGGGAAAGCACCGGTCATACTGTCCAAATTCCCAGCATATGTGTGGGTGGCTTTGGGAGTGTGTGTGTGTGTGTGTGTGTGTGTGTGTACATTGTGGGGAAAATTATCTCCTCAAGCAACTGTGACGGTGGGCCGTACGCATGCTTCATCAGTATTGGCCCTCACGTCCAGCTGCTGAGTGTGTGTGACTGTGTGGATTGAAGTTGAAGTGTGTTCTGATTGATGGGTCCTGAACGGGGCTGTAGGAGTTGCTGACGGTTCAGTGGGCTTCCTGTGGATCAGGTGCTCCGGGTGCAGACTTTTCACTCCGGGGTGCAGATACTTTAATCACCTGTAAGTGTGCAGTCTAATTATAGCCGGACTTCTGCAGTTATCTGATTATTCATGGGAAAGACATACTCTGATTTCTTTAAAGCCTCACAATCTGATTATGTAATCTGATAATGAGAGCAGCTCAGTAATCTTATACTCTTGTATACCCTTATTCTGATTTGATTTGGATATCTCAACTTGCGCGTGCATGAAAACAGACAACACAGCAACTGTGAAATAGCAACAGAACACTTTTGGAGTGACACTGAAACCAAATACATGCTTGGAAAAAAGTTTTACATTGTGTTCGTGTTGCATATTGTTTTGCCAGTTGATTGGTGGTTATTGCTGACTTATGTAGACCCAGAGCTTTGCCTTTATCTGCTTCCAAGAATCCAAGAATATGTATACACAGTGAATAAACTTACTGGATTACAGCTGTCAAATTGTTAAATTCATGAAATTCAATAATCGGACAGTAATACTTCAATTAAAGTATTATTGAGTAACATAGATTTATATTACAATTATTGGCTGGTAGTGTACTAAACACTAAAACTTGATCAGTTCCCTAATTAAATAAAATTATTATTACAATTATATTAAAATTTGTGGGAATCTTCTTAAGAGTTTTAATTGTAAGTTATCTTATAAATATTCTCGCTGTCCAATGAAAACCAAATCTCTCCAAGTATCTCTTTAATATATATATATATATATATATATATATTTTTTTTTAAATAAAGAATTACGTAGATGTAATTGTATAAAATTTTTTTGAGTGGATTCTTAAGATTTATTCCATTTAAAGTTATCATATATATATATATATATATATATATATATATATATATATAAACATAATTTTTAGCAGACATGATTGCTATTTTGGAGCATTTCTATATTTCTATTGGTCTATTCATCATGAACTTTTACAACGACAGCTGTTGTGTTTAAATGACGTAGAAAAATGAAAATCGGCAAAAATGGAGATACACATTTTTCTTCGGAGATGGAAAATATATTTTTAAATAAATCACTTTGATGCTCCTGTTTCTGATGTGTGGTTAAATATCATGGCAGAATCAATCATTTTTATATCAGAATCACAATAAAACAGCTACAAGGGCTGCAACATTAATAATAGCCTGTATTATTTATAAAACTTTAAAAATAAGATTTAAAAACACGGAGCTTGTGATCTGCCTGTAAAAGACTTGGGTCTGTAGTCATGTAGACTTAAACATACAATGATATTTGATTGTATTGTTATCATTTTTGTTTTTATAAACAGTCTGGTGTACTACATTCTGTGTTCATTCCTCAAGCCAGAAAAAAGTCTATTCTGGCCTACTTGACTGAAGTACCAGGCCATTAATTTATACAAAATCATAATTTAAATTGTAATTAGCTATATTGTTCAGTCCTAGTAAAACTCCCGACCAGAAATATATGGTCTTAAATGAAAGTTACTGAATTTGAAATCAGGCTGTTTGCTGGCTGAGTGGTTTTGCTCGATGATGAGTGGTGGGAGCAAGATTATTTTACTACTGAGGCATTTTTATTATTCATATTAGACTTATAGTTTAACAGTTACATACAATACAGTGTTGTTAATTGCAATTATTTATAGGGCAGTTAATTACTTTTCAGATTAGATTTATATATAGTTGCTGGGCTAGCATTAAAAGTCCTCGGCCCAATTTTCCCCCAACTCATTGATTGGGCTCTGTAGGCTGGGGTGTTTGCCCTGGTTGCTGGCTAAAGAGGAGAGTGGAGCTGTAGCTATTAGTTTGCTGAGCTAATTACCACCATCAGCCTCCTGCCAGCCTAACACCAGAGGAGCACCAGAGCAAGTGAGCAGGGAGATGATAATTGCACCGTTCAAGGGAATCTCGTTTGTTTGTCAGTGTTTTCCTCTTAGTCTTTCTCTTTGTCCAGTTAGAGACATGCTGTTACCATGACGACCCTGTGATTACATCATTTGGTTAAGTTAACAGGCTTTAGGTGATTTGCTTGGGGGCCGGGGGATGGGGTGGCGGGAGTGGGGGTGTTTTAGGGTGTGGGGTGTTAGGGTAGGGTTACCAACATGGTGCAGACTTCAGCCAGCTTCACTCCATGGCTGTGTTAAGTTGATAAGGCAGCACACAGAGTGGAGTGAGCAGTGAATGAGGACTGAGTGAATATCCCATGCAGATCCACTGTGATAGAATGAGCTCGTTCCACCATCCACTCAAACAGACGGTGCACTCGCATTCTCCGCAAAGCCGCTATTCATTCAGCATTCGTTTGCAGCTTAACGTCATAGTGTGTTGTTTTCAGCACATCTGTTCAGCGCCGTGTTTATGTAGACTGGATTTGACACCAGGAATTTCCTCACAATAGCTCGGTGCCTCGACACCGGCCAAACTGTCAGTCACCTAAGGCTCCAGTCATTCGTCAGCAGCCAACAGCACCATACATGGGCCCAGCTCTGTGATGGAATCTGCAAGTGTTGATAAGATGTTGTTGTTGTTACCCTGTTCTGTGTATTTTTGTCTGTAATATGAAGTCGCTGGTAAAGAGGCATGGGTGGAAAACTACCATGGAGCTGACATACACATACATGTCATACACAGTAAAGGCCCCAGGTGTTGTGAAGATCTAGTTAAGGAGATCTAGTTAAGTCCAATTGCCAAAACAACCTTCCAATTTTCTGTACATTGTTGAGCCAAAATACATTTTTATGAGAGTTTTGACAGATTTTATCAGCGCTTTTAAAAATGCTTTTAAAACAGTAATTTGATCTTCAGTCTCGAGTATTTTGGTCTCTCTCCATTCCAAGAAAGAGGAATCTGGTCTTGTACGGCTGGAAATAACTGCCGGCTGCAAAAATGGCCATAATTACTCTTTAATGGTGCAATAAAATGTATTTATTCAGCTTTTTAAATAGTTCTTTGATGGCTGCATAGATGGTATGTGACTTTTTACTTGCCAATTAACACCCTAGAATTTGGCCCTAGAATGAAACAAGCTGTTGTGATGAGCTCATGAATAATTTGATGAGCTCTGCTCTGATTGGCTGGGTTACAGTGAGACACTGCGATGATCACATAGAAGTTACATGTTTACGTAGCCGTGGTAGTTAACGTTATGTGGAGTTTGTTAATAGCTACATTGCCTAAACTAGCTACTTATTTTCAGTAAATTAAAAGTTGTTACTCACTTTCAAGTTAAGATGATCTGCTGCAAACAGCCACAGCATGGCAAACTAACCAATTGGAGATTGTGAAGTTGTGCAAGGTCGTGTTAAAGATGTGTGAGTTGAGGTTTGCTCCTTTTCTGCCAACTTGTTATGCAAATGTTCCATTCCACCTTAAAGGGTGAGTTTAAGGTGGAATGGAGTTACGTTATGGTGCAGCAACCAGGTTAAACAGAACATTCAGTTAAGAAGCCAAAGAGTAGACTTTCCGTCTCGTATGAAGATGAACATCAACCATGTCTGCTAACAGTCCAACATCACCTTCACAGCCTGGAGCTGCAGATTTCTCCACAAAGTCAGCCGTTTTCATTGCTGTTGCTCTGTGGCATGTATGTTTTGGGGTGTAAACATTGATGAATGAGAACTGTTGCGTAACAGTCTAGGATTTTGGAATCAACCTGTTTTTCTGTCCTATTTTGTAAAAGCAGGACTTGTATTTGAAGGAGGAACAACAGTGTTTAACAGTATGTCAGTTCCATGTACTGAACTTTTCGTCTGCAGCTACACTAATATAATACAGTTTTATATTCTATGGCACCTTTAGTTAAAATATTAGTTTATTAGTTTTTAATTAGTTTATTAATTTTTTGCTAATATTATATTTACAAAAAGCAACGTGGTCTGTGCTGGTCTGTGATGCTTTATGGTTTGCTGGTGCTGGTTTCGCTGGTTACCCAACTGGTCATACTGGTTGAGGATACCAGCATCCAAAACACAACATACACTGGTTTTGCTGGTGACCAGCCATGCTGGTGTGTGCATGTTGTCTAGTAGGGAAATGGGTATACCTTTTAAATCCGCTAAAATTTAGTTGATATTACATTTTGATATATATAAACATTGAGTTATACAAATGTGATTGCAGATGTGATTTGTTTGGTTTGTATAGCATTTATTGGCAGTTTTTCTATATAAGATATTTATTAAAAGAAGTTAGAAACATCTAGAAAGTATAATATTATACATTTCCCTTGTTGCAATTTCTTTCTTTTTGCAAATTATAGACCTGTAGAATCCGCAAAAGAGTTGCACCCAACCAACGTCTGCTATGCTGAAAGCTGTTGGATGTTAGGTTCCATTGCAATTCTATAAGGAACTAAAATTTGGCTAAGTTATTTTTTTACTTCTACTTCAGTTATTGATTTAATTGAATTATCAATAATCTTAGACTTGGATTGGGAGCAGCTACTCTACCCAACTTAGTTGGATCCACACCCTGATCATGAGTCCTGCTATCATTAGTAGTAAACTCTATTGCTGTCTCTGCAGCTTGTCTCTGGTAGGGTGGTGTATATTGACCATAAGCAGTGTGGAAACAGCGAAGCAGTGTGGATTGGCTGAGGCTGGGTTGGGAGAAGCTCTGTGAAGGAACAAATGATCATTGAGGCGGAGGTCTCACAGGAGTCCCTTAACCGCACAGCTTGAGCCAACACTTGCATTGACTCATTTACATGAGTACTCAGCAGCAGCTCTTGTAGCTGCTATGGAGGCACGTAGAAAAAAAACACTTCCCTTTTATATTTAATTTAAAAAAAACATTTAAACTCATTTAGAATGTATTTTATAGCAAAGTTCAGGGTGCGGTCATCTGCATTGCTCTCATAACATTCATGCATTATGTTAACACTTCTATAGGAGTGACTGGGGCTGCAGGTCTGTGCTTCACATATTTATGCGTGTGATAGCATCATAGGCTACACCATGTATTTGAAATGCACTGAAAGCAAATATACCCCAGAAGTGCTGTGCAAGAATTCTGGGTGAAGCGAACTTTAGTCTGACCGTAACAAACTTTAGTCTGTGCTTCGTTCCAAATATGTAAAAAGGCCATCTCTGACTGACTTATAAGGCCTGTCCTGTACAGGCCCAAGCAACAGGGTCATCAAAGCTTTAGTTTCTGTTTTTGTGATAATTGTTACTCAATATTACGATTAATTAAGCTGCCACAGTTGTTTTCCACTATTGTTTTCAATAGCAGTCCTGTGTTAATCCATGTTGTAACATACAGAGTGTGAATTGTGTGTATTTTTACCCATTGAAGCAATACATGTAAATTTATTAAGACAACAAAAGTTGTGACTAATGACGCACTGATGATTTATTTTTATAGATTCAGATTCCAAGTTCAGAATTGTCCAGTGGCGGATTTTTTGGGCAGTTTTTTTTTATTATTATTAGCCAACTTTGCTGTATAAACAATATTATTTGTTATTCAATGGGTCAAATCAGTTCCCTAATTAAATAACATAAATAGAAAAAAATGCTAAAATAAACATTTGAGACAACCATCGGTTTAGAACAATAGGTGTATGCATATTGGTATAGATGTAGCTGCGGGAGCAAGGTCGTCTGAAATCGAGTTGATTTCTCATTTTGAGATTGTTGAAAAAATATTATTATATATTATTATAAGATGTTTTAACTTCCCTAAAGGAGTAGCACCCAGCAGACCTCTTCTGATAGACACTGGACGTTTGGCTCCATTACAGTTCTATAGGGAACTGAAGTTGAACTGAAGTTAACTGAACTGAGTTAGCTTTGTAGGTGCATTTACCAGACATTAATTACATCATTAAAACTGCAACACAGATCTGCCAAAATAAGAACCATACCAAAAGCCTGCTGATTCTGGTCTTGGAGGTTTCTGGATTTGACCACAGATGTGTTATGAGACTGGTATGTACAAATATTTGCTTTATTTCTACTTTTGATAAGTACATAGAAAATATCAGATATTGTCATTATTGGTCCATGGTTCTTATGTTTATGTACACTGGACAAGTGGAGCTGCAACATATTTATTTGGTCAGCAGAGAGCTACTCAGTATTGACTGCTAACAAGGAATGATGCTAATGAGCCTGTTTGGACTTGTAATGAACAAACTTGGGCTTGTATATTAAAAATTGCATACAATGAACGAAAGGACACATTTATTTAGATCTGTTTATATATGCTCTATATATGTTAAATATAATTGCAAACATTGTGGGTGCAAATTGAAGGGGTGCTGCAATTAAAGTGGTGTTTAATCATTAAACATGCCAATAAGTCCCAACTTAGGCTTGATCCAGTTTTTGGGAAATGAGTTTTGGGTTGTGTGCAGTTAGATATATGTTAATTATATTAGATCATTGTCAATGTAGCTATTAAGAAAATCCTGACCAGTAACCAGAAAGCTACTTAAAAGATGTTTAATTATAAACATCATTGGCCGGATTCTTGGACATAGATTAAACCTAATCTTGGACTGAACTGCAATGTCAGTGATGTTGTGTCCTTAAAAATCCCAACGAGTCTGGGCTCAGGCTTCTCCCAGGGTGAGAAACTGGCCATAAATTCTATGAATATTCATTCTGAGCTGTGAAATGAATTAAGAACAGAAAGTTAACATGACGAAAATTAACACTGGCCAAGTTCAACCACTCATTTGTCAATGAGGGTCTTTTTTTGCGAGTGCAGTGAAAAGACCCTCAGTTCAGTTGGTGTCACAAGCATCCCTTTCACCCCTACGTGTCATTTTACACTCAAGCGTTGTTAATACAATGCGTGGGTGTTGGAGGGTGTGGGTCTAGCAGCAGCTTTGAGGGTAGACATTTACTTACCATCATCGTCATACCAACAAAAACCTTGTAGGTCAAAACTGTATAGAAACAAATGTTCATAACTTTATTCAGATTTTATTACAGACCACTCTGGACTATTTCTGTTGGTCAGTTTGTCATGACACCTTCAATTTAAATCACAGCTGGTAGTTGTTATTAAATTAAATTTGGGTATGTTTGGATTTTCACTGTGGCAGTGATGTTTCTGTGCTGCCCTGCGGAGAGAAACCGTCAACAGACATGCAGACGGTTAGAAACGAGCAATCAGGTGACAAAGACAGTGATGCTAATTTGAGAGATGAGGCAGAGACACAATCTCCCATTCATTCATAAACAGAACATTCTGTTCCTTTCATTCTCAGAGAGCCTCTCTGCATTCTGGTGCTGTGTGACCCAACGCAGTGACGAGATGCCACGCTCACGCTTTCTTTCTCACTCATCTGGCAACCCTGCCGGCTTTTACACACTTAGGGTGCAGCACACACATGCATGCAGGAGGTCACGAACCACATCTAACCCATCTACCCAGTCTCCACTCACAACAAAGACACTTTCAGAGTAATGGAATAAACAGAATGAGACAGACTTCATTGTTGAAGACTATTTATAGGACGCGCAGTCACTCTCTGAGTATGTTCGTTTCAGGCTGCATCAGTGGCTTATCCGTGGTTTTCCAAGCTTTTATCTCACTAACTCAGAAATGGGGGGGTCATTGTAATTCACTATGTTTGGTAAGTGTGGGCGCTGGGCTTGTGCCAGAGTGCTCATAAATTTGAGATGGTCCCCAACACACAGCAATAGTGTGTGAATTAACACTGAATTTTTATTTCTTAAAGCTGTGCTTCCATATTGTCGTGTTTAATCTGGCACACTCGCATCTTGTGGCTGTTTCTCTTCTACAGCGGTCACCACAGCGAGTCAACACCATACTAGATTTGGCAAAGTGTTTTATGTCGGATGCCCTTCCTGACACAACCCTCGCCATATACCCGGGCTTGGGACAACACACACTTGCACACACACTCACACCTATGGGCAATTTAGAGTGACCAATCAACCTATCATGCATGTGTTTGGACTGTGGGAGGAAACCCACTCAAGCACGGGGAGAACATGCACACTCCACACAGAACGGCCCGGACCGGGAATCCAACCCAGATCATCTTACTGTGAGGCGACAGTGCTGACCACTACACCACCGTGCTAACCACTACACCACCATACTAACCACTACACCACCATACTAACCACTACACCACCATACTAAACACTACACCACCATACTAACCACTACACCACCATACTAACCACTACACCACCATACTAACCACTACACCACCGTACTAACCACTACACCACCATACTAACCACTACACCACCATACTAACCACTACACCACCATACTAACCACTAATTCACCATACTAACCACTACACCACCATACTAACCACTACACCACCGTACTAACCACCACACCACCATACTAACCACTACACCACCATACTAACCACTACACCACCATACTAACCACTACACCACCTTACTAACCACTACACCACCATACTAACCACTATACCACCGTACTAACCACTACACCACCGTACTAACCACTAATTCACCATACTAACCACTACACCACCATACTAACCACTACACCACCATACTAACCACTACACCACCTTATTAACCACTACACCACCATATTAACCACTACACCACCATACTAACCACTATACCACCGTACTAACCACTACACCACCATACTAAACACTACACCACCATACTAACCACCACACCACCATACTAACCACTACACCACCATACTAACCACTACACCACCTTACTAACCACTACACCACCATACTAACCACTATACCACCGTACTAACCACTACACCACCATACTAACCACTACACCACCGTACTAACCACTACACCACCGTACTAAGCACTACACCACCGTACTAACCTCTACACCACCGTACTAACCACTACACCACCATACTAACCACTACACCACCGTACTAACCACTACACCACCGTACTAACCACTACACCACCGTACTAACCTCTACACCACCGTACTAACCACTACACCACCATACTAACCACTACACCACCGTACTAACCACTACACCACCGTACTACCCACTACACCACCGTACTAACCACTACACCTCCGTACTAACCACTACACCGCCTTACTAACCACTACACCACCATACTAACCACTACACCACCATACTAACCACTACACCTCCGTACTAACTACTACACCACCATACTAACCACTACACCACCATATTAACCACTACACCACCATACTAACCACTATACCACCGTACTAACCACTACACCACCATACTAACCACTACACCACCGTACTAACCACTACACCACCGTACTAACCACTACACCACCGTACTAACCACTACACCTCCGTACTAACCACTACACCACCGTACTAACCTCTACACCACCGTACTAACCACTACACCACCATACTAACCACTACACCACCACACTAACCACTACACCACCATACTGACCACTACACCACCATACTAACCACTACACCACCGTACTAACCACTACACCACCGTACTACCCACTACACCACCGTACTAACCACTACACCTCCGTACTAACCACTACACCGCCTTACTAACCACTACACCACCATACTAACCACTACACCACCATACTAACCACTACACCTCCGTACTAACTACTACACCACCATACTAACCACTACACCACCGTACTAATCACTACACCACCGTACTAACCACTACACCACCGTACTAACCATTACACCACCGTACTAACCAGTACACCACCGTACTAACCAGTACACCACCATACTAACAACTACACCACCATACTAACCACTACACCACCGTACTAACCACTACACCACCATACTAACCACTACACCACCATACTAACCACTACACCACCTTACTAACCACTACACCACCATACTAACCACTACACCACCATACTAACCACTACACCACCTTACTAACCACTACACCACCATACTAACCACTACACCACCATACTAACCACTACATCACCATACTAACCACTACACCACCTTACTAACCACTACACCACCATACTAACCACTACACCACCATACTAACCACTACACCACCGTACTAACCACTACACCACCGTACTAACCACTACACCACCATACTAACCACTACACCACCATACTAACCACTACACCACCGTACTAATCACTACACCACCGTACTAACCACTACACCACCATACTAACCACTACACCACCGTACTAACCACTACACCACCATACTAACCACTACACCACCATACTAACCACTACACCACCATACTAACCACTACACCACTGTGGATGATTCGCTACCTCACCACACATTAACTTTTTATGTTTAGAGATTTCAGTATGTTTGAATGCTGACACGTCTTATTTCAGTCAGATATGGTTTTGGCTTGATACTTCTATTCTTCAGTGAGAAGGACTTTGACACAGTACCCACTAGACCTGTACCTCATGATGTTTAAACACAGTAACAGCCATTTATTGATTTATTTCAGGCAAACCACATGAAGACACTAGAAACATAAGTGAAATAAGCCAAGTATCATATCTAATATACTGTACCTAACACAGACCGATATCATGCCTGGACAAAAAGCTCTGTCTTACACCACCGTACTAACCACCGTACTAACCACTACACCACCCTGCCACCTAATCTCATAACAATAAGCAAAATTGCCTAAATGCTCTGTTTCGCTTTACGTGTGAAAGCTGAGACATAATTTCACTCACAGAGTTGTTTTGTCTGATGTCTGAATTCTGATGTTGTGGTGTGGGGATCCCCTAAAATGCACACCAAAGACCAAAGACAGAGCTTTTTGTCCTGGCATGATATCTGCCTATGTTAGGTACAGTATATTAGATATGATACTTGTATTATTTCACTTATGTTTCCAGTGTCTTTATGTGGTTTGCATGAAATAAATCAATAAATGGCTGTTACTGTGTTTAAACATCATGAGGTACAGGTCTAGTGGGTACTGTGTCAAAGTCCTTCTCACTGAAGAATAGAAGTATCAAGCCAAAACCATATTTGACTGAAATAAAATGTATCAGCATTCAAACATACTGAAATCTCTAAACATAAAAAGTAATGTGTGGTGAGGTAGCGAATCATCCACAGTGCAGATACATTAGCATAGTTTTGGGAAGTCTGACTTCACACTAAAAACCAAAACAAATTAAAGTGTTAATGAACAATACTTTAAAATCATTCATTGAAACATTTGTTAGGGAACCAAAAGTGGTTCTTCTATACCATTTACTCCAAAGAACCTCTTTTTGCACTGTAATTAGTTTTGCCTCTGTACCGAGGAGTTGGTTTTACGTCCTCTGAGTTTGTGTATGTGTGCTTGCAGGGTTTGATGACGGTTCTTCAGCAGCAGGTGGGAGAATTAAGGGTGGATACAGAGAGCAGCTCAGTGGAAAACCCGACCGATACAGGAGACAGTGGACCAAGCTCAGGTACTGCTCAGCTCACCCGTCTGATACTTAAACCTTGTAGAAAACAAGTTTTCAAAACTGAAGTTAAGAAAAAAGGTTAAAAGACCTACTAAACCACTACAACTGTCACCATCAGATAAACAGTACGTAAAGCATTCATCTGGCCATAAGCAGTGACCATTTCATCAGTCAAGCTCCACCCTTACTTCAGATCTGAAACCATCGGTCTATCTGTCTGCTGGGAGAAGACCACTCAGCACTGAGACTGAAAGGATGTGTAGCTGTCAAGAAACTGTTCCTGTGAAAAACAAATAGACAAACTTTACAAATCTGACAAAGAAGCTGCTGAAATAGGTTCACTGGGATTGTCAGAACAAGAAAATACAACCAACCTCTAAGACTGAGCTTTGGAGGTGTGGAGAACTATCCCTACAGATTTCTTTGGGAAGTGAAAGCAAGTGTTCTCAAAAGAAGGCTGTAGTTATAAAAAGAGTGGACACAATAATTACTGAAATATATTTAATATTATATATAATTATGAAAAACACAAGGTTGTGAACAAACAAGTACCTACAAAATAACTTCATAACAAAAAAAAATTATAAGTAAAAACATACACGGTCCTGAACGTACGTTAGTGCATTAAGGTTTAATTCAATATCATCTTGAAAACTTGCTGTTGGTCCAGTCATGACATTTTCACACCATGTAAAGGACAATATTTGAATGATGTAGACTAATTCATAAAAAATAAACAAATAAAATATATAAAACACAATAGTTAACAAATATATATTAAATAATAATATAAATCATAAAATAAATATAGATTAAAAATGATAATGAAACATATAGTTTAAAAAAACTGGAGACGCATGTGTTCCTTTCTGAACGGCGACGCTATGTTTGTTTTTATATGTCGGGTTTTGTCTCGGTTCTTGACCCCATATGTTTATGTTTGCTCAGGTTTCTACGAGCAGAGTGATATTCAGTCTCCACTGGACTCAGGGGACGTCTCTCCCAGGACCACGTTCCCTGTACGATCATCTTGTGCTAATGAAAGACCCATGTCTGCTGGTGAGCAGCCTACTCACGCAATCTTTCTTTCTCTCTCCCTTTTTTATCCTTTGTTCTTCTGACTGGAAGCCTCTCACTGGTATTCACTCTGCTGGCTGCAGATTTGTTTTAATCTTAACCTCTTTTCAGTTGAGGGGTTAAACTGGTAATGGTCTATAATTGCATAAGTCAGTCCTGCAGGCAGCACACACACAAACACAGACACCCCTCCCGTTTAGTCATGAGACTTGCTGCGCACTGAGACCTCTGTGTGCACACACACACACACACACCCAGCTCATGGAGAAAGGCGCTCTATGTGCAAGGACACACACACACACTGCATGATATGGACAAATCACCATATTGCACTTACTTTGCTGTGTGTTGCGATTGATGTGTTCCTCGCTTTATATGAAAAAAAAAAATTATATAAATATTATATATATTTATATCTATTATATATTATATATTATTATATTATTATATATATTTTATATATATATTATATATAATTATATATATATATGTTTACCATAATTTCATTTGCTGGATCATGCACATTAATATTAATTAGGGATGCAAATATTGGCAAATTGTTTTGACTGATAATATCAATAGCACTCATTAGTCAAGCATTAATTATTAACCAGCAGGCCTAAAATCAAGGATGCGATCCATTAAAATATCAATTATAAAAAAAAAAAATAATTATTATAGAAGTTGGTCCTAAAATCTGATTGGCTGGTTACTTGTATGGACCATGGAGCATAATGCTGATAGTAGTGGAACTAGGTATGTGCATAAATGTGAAACACATAGATGTCGGTCAATGGGCACTATTACTGGGGGGTAGTTTTGGTTCAGCGTACCTCAGAGTACCTCATCTACATCATCTGATGGTCAGGATGCACACAGCACACAACAAAATGTACTGTTAATGTATCTGTTAGGGGCTCATTCACACATTTTACTCTGTATTGCAATACACACTGCCAGTATTGCAATAATGATTAACAAACAATATATTGTGCAGGCCTAACACACACACTCACACTCAGTTTAAGTTTACTGTTTAAAACCTTGTATACATTCTTGCTGAATGAATCACTGAGAAATGCTGCAATGGTCCTTGGTGTCCTCTGCATGACCACTTCATTAGACTCTTATAGTGAAGGGCAGCACTTGACTGGTCCAATAGAGGAAAACTTGCCACATCACCACATCACCATGTAGAGAACTCACTGGCTGTAGTCATTTCCTCCCAGTGAGCTGTAGAAAAGACGTCTTCTACTCTGGTTCTGTAGAAGAACCTTCCAGACGATCATGGTTCCAACCAGGCCACACCTGCTCCAGTTAATCAGTCCCTCGTTGGCTGGATCAGATGTGTTGAAGTTAAGTAAGGGCCGAAACGGCTTATGCACTGCTAATGTAAGCTTCATGTTGTATTTTGTATGTCTGATCTCAGCATTACATCAGTGGGGAACCGTCATGGCCCTCTATGCCCTCTCAGAGGGCCTAAAATATTCTTAACACACACACACGCATATATATATATATGTATATTTATATATGTATATATGTATATATATATATATATATATATATATATATATATATATATATATATATAAAATTTTATCTACTAGTTTGGCAATCAACATTTAACCTAATTATAAAAAAATAGACAAATAAATTATTCAAACGTGTCTATTCAATCTGTGTTGGAGCGTGAGGGGTTAAGTGGAAGCCTGTGAGCCTGTGTCTCCCCCTATTAGCACTGTGATGCCTCCGCAGGATGTTGGTGATTGGCCAGGCAGTTATAATTCAGTGCCATACCAATTTCAAATACAGTAAAACTGACCAATCATATCTTCCCTCTAAGTGGGCGGGGCTTAACTGTATGATCATTTCCATTCACTGTGGCGACATAGCTAGAGAAACAGCTGGCTAGCGCTAGGCTACCACCGCTAGCTAGTTTGCTGAGACTCAATGGAAGCGCCTGTCCTGCCCCCAAACTCAAAAACACCCCCTCTGAGAGTGCCGAGGCTTAAAGGTCACGGTTCTCTACTGCGTTACATTATTCCAAACATTCAAAAAGAACTGCTTTTAATGGAGTAGCTGATGTGTAGAGCTCACAGTAGCTCTACAGTCAATTTCTCTCTCATTCCCGCATTCAGAGCTCAGTGTTCAGTGAGGAACAAAAAGTCAGACTTCTTATTGTACCCCCTCATTTATTTCATTTTCAGTACGAGGTACTATTTTCAGTGTCAGGAAAATCAGAAAATATTTACATAACAGAAAATGATACAGAACGCCCAACAATCAAATAGAATATCAAATCTTTCAGTGTTTACTACGTCCACCCATCGCCTGTAAAACAGCTTTTGTTCGTTTCACAAGACTTGCTTTCAGGTTTTCAAACAAATCAGCTTTGTGCATTTTCTGCTTCACACAGTCCTAAAAATCTCAAACACATTCAGTGAAGTTCAGTGGCATTGTCCTGAGAACACTGTCAGCTTCTCACTTTGATTTGTATATTTTTCTTATTTTTTGCCAATTTCTTTTGGCATGTGTAGCTACTCCACAGCTACACATCTTTTCAGAGCCATAGCGTTGTCTTCTTACGCTGGACGGATGAGCAAATCTTCTTTTCAGATGTGAGAGGAGCTTTATTTTTTTCTCCATGAAGAAAGACCAAGTGGTCCACCAGGTCTTTGTTGTAAGGAGTCACAATTTTTCTGCAGCCTTTATTCAGTTTTCTGAACTTTGAAGCTCCTGTTTTGTGAATAGTCAAAAAAGTTATAAATACAGCTATAAGTAAACACCAGTTGTACACAATATGAACACACCACAGAAATCACTTTTCTCAGCTTCCTCACATGTTCTTTTGGAATTCCAGTTACAATGTGATGTCATCTCGTAACACAGTCCTTATTGCAAGCTTGGCGCACCCTCACACAACATGCAGCAACCCCTAGAGGCCATGTAGGGGCAGAACTGCTCTGGTGGTTGAAAAACTGAATAACGTATACTTAATGGTGATTCTGACTGGAAGTTAAATCATACTGTGCGTCTATATTCACCCTCTGTCTGAAACGGTCTCTTAGATCTTCTGTATCCTTAAGCCCCGCCTCCCAGTGAGCCAAGTGTGCTCAGATTGGTCAGCTCACCTATTCTGTTTTGATTGGCCAACCACCAGAACAATCCCACCACCACACAGCCTCTAGTGGTTGCTGTGTGTTGTTTGAGGATATGCCAAGCTTGCCGGTAGTCAGGCAATGAGGATTGTATTACAGGATGATGTCACATTGTAACAGAGGAAAGCGCTGGAATTCCAACAGAACATTTGAGGAAGCTGAGAAAAGTAGTTTCTGTGGGAGAGGGTCTCCCCCAACTAGTTGTGTACTTTGGGATTTACAACTTTGTTGACCATTCACATGCACACATACACTACTGCTCAAAAGTTTAGGATCACTTTAGAATTTCATTTCATGCAATTTTCATGCAATTCATGCAATTTTCATGCAATTCACAAACAATATTGTCCATTTCACAATTAATGTAAGTGTATCAGATGATTTTTAAAGAATAAAAATGTTTGTATTAAAGCCTATTTTTGTATAGAGGCTTATTTTGCATATAGTCCTATTATCAGCAATTCTCAGTCCTCTGTTTAAATCTCCTGGTACGGCCGCCAATCCAAGTTAAGGATGTTATTGGGCTAATTGGTTGTTGGGACAAACATTCTACTAATGAAAAACATTCTACTAATAAGTGAGTATAAAAGGGAGAACAACATTCTAGGTTAGTTTAGTATCTGAAGCATCAGCAGTTGATGACTTGCTGACCGACTCAAAATGACCAGAAAGAAACAACTTTCTTTAGAGACCCGTCAGTCCATTGTTGTGTTAAGGAAGGAAGATACTCCATTGAAAACAAGAACAATTCATTCTGATCCCAAACTTTTAAGTGGTAGTGTAGCTACAACACACTAAAGGAAAGAGGAAAAACAGAAAAGCATAACAGATACCTTTAAATAAATGAACTTTGGTCTCTGTTGCTATTAAACAGAGCAACTGCAGACATCCGGATAAACAGACAATAAGTAAAAAACAAATAGACAAGGCAAGTTTATTTGTATAGCTTCTTTCATACGCAGTGGCAACTCAAAGTGCTTTGAATAAATAAAGAAATAAAAAACAAAGCATTAAAATAAATCAGTTAAAAGAAATAAGAAATATACAATTGTTTAAAAGACAGAATTAAACATAAAAATGAAGAAACCAAGTTTTAGAAGTGCTGTTGGACTGTATTAAAAATGAAGAAGGAGGTTTAAAATTAAAAGAGTTGTAGAACTAACAGTTCAGTAAGAGTAAGAGTTTTAAACTGAGCTGAAAGCCGGGCTCAAACAGGAATGTTTTCAGTCTGGATTTAAAGGTGTCCAGTGTTGGAGCTTCTCTAACACTCTCGCTGAGCAGATTCCATTTAATAGCAGCATAGAAACTAAACACTGCTTCCCCATGTTTAGTCTTTACTTTAGGAAGGACTAGCTGACTACTTCCTAACGATCTAAGAGTTCTGCTCGGCTCATACGTTGTACTAGATCACATAGATATGCTGGTCCTATGGCATTTAGACGTTAGAACAGTAACAGGACCTTACAGTCTATCCTGTAAAGGATTTAAGAATGGGAGTGATGTGTTCCCTTCTTTTGCTCCTAGTGAGAACTCTGGCAGCTGCATTCTGAATCAGCTGAAGCTGTTAGATTGTCTTTTCTTTTTTTTTTTTACAACAGTACAAATACAATACATACAAACATAAACGATATAATAAGCAGTACCATCTTTAAGTACAGGCCAGAAACTAGAATAGAGATCAAACAGCAAGTAGTGGCTTATAACAAGGGAGAAAATAAAAGACCTGTTCGTCCTCAGCAGCAGTGATTATCTCATCATGTTGTAGAGGTGTTATACAACTGACACTGCACCTCTTTATAAAAACAGCAAGCTAGAACATTCAGATACTCGTCTGACTCAGAACCTTTCTGGAACGGTGGGCCGCTTCCAGGATTTGTCAGCAGTGACAAGTTAGACAGTGTAATTATTCACTGCATTGTGATTAGTGAGGATGTGGCAATTAATAAGCACACATTTATGTACATACATGCATCCCAAGCATTTACATACATACACAATGACTATTTCACTGAACTGAGCTCAAAACTATGCATAGAAATATATGCAGCAGTGTTTGGAGGAACTTTCAATCATAGCAGCAAAACCATCACATCCATCAAACCACACTGGGGTTCAGACTGCAGTGTAAATCTCGGCAGGGCTGGAGCATCAGAACAGACGAGGTTGGGATGGAACGTGATGTTTTGGTGTTGTGCTAATAGGTTTTGGACTCAGTTAGATTTTTTTGGCTGTACTCCATTTTGGGTTATTTGAACTGCTTATTTGAGTTCTAGCTGTCCTTCTCCTTCAGGCATGTAGGCAGTTTTTCATGCACATGCTCAGTGTAAGCTCTGACTACCACAGAAGGTTGGCACATGCTGTTTAGCAAGCTGCTGGGCTGTTTCTATTGCCTGTAAATATGCACTATACGCTTGGTTGATGGAATAATAATGCTTCTCCTCTTTCAACAGTCTTGATCAATTGTATCTTTTTTGTTTGAGACCAAACGGGCAACTTAATGCTCCTTAATGGTGGCGTGAAAGAAGTTGTCTTTGTTGTAAAATGGATAACAGAGGTTTGTGGTTAAAGATAGCTTGCAGAGGAGCAATCTCCAAAATCTGAACTTCCATATTATGGAAGTCTGTGTATGAAGCAAACTGGCTGGTTAAATGTTTTTATTAACATCTCATCTTTCTGCTGCAAATTCTGTTTCTAGGAGATACGTTTGTGGCCAGTCATGATGGACTGCAGATCAGCGGGGGGCGCTCTCTGCTTCCTCGCTCCCTCTCGGCCCCCCAGCCACCCCTGACGAGCATAGCGGAGAGGGGTTTAGAGAAGGAGCAGTGGTTCTGGCCCGTCGGCGATGTAGCAGAAGAGGACGACGACTTCCAACAATCTCAACGTGTGGAAACCTACATCCTGGGCTTGATCCAGCGCCGCCTGCTGACAACCAGGCACTGCAAACCCCGCACCACCCTGAGCCCTGATGCTAGAGGAGTGGTGAGGCAGAGCAGCCTCTGTTGCAAGGAGCCTCCCTTTGCCGCCGAGCGCCACAAGACGTCATCCAGCCCAGAGAGGTCACCGGCATGGGCCTCCTATGGCTTGGAAGAGGAGCAACTTGGAGGCCTCGCCCATGAGGAAGCACTACCTGTGCACTATTCCAGGGTTCCTGCGATGGCTGGAATCTGCTCCACTTCTCTGGACTTCCCTTGTGAAGCTCTGGAGCCCAGCAGCAGTGAAGCGGACTCGCCTCAAAACTACCAGGTCCCGCATTCGCCCTCCTCAGACGAACAGCTGGTGAATGCCCAGTACATCCCAGCCCAGCCGTGCCGGGGTCCAGCTAGAGCCAAAACGCACCGTGCCCACTCTGCTCCCAAAGCCGGCCGGCCCACCCACTCCCCTGAGAGGGCAGAGAGAGCACAACCCAAACCGCGAGCTGTCACAAAGAAGTGCCGTTTCACGGAGGAAAGGGCGGCTACCAAGAAGCCTGGCCGAAAGGCTTGCCGTTCACAGTCAGAGAACAGCTTGCTGGGCCAGAAGGGGGCACCCGAGCGCAAGTACAGCACCGTGGAGCGGGACAACGGGCGCACCGGCCATGCCAAAAGTCGCCGCTCTCAGGGTAACCTGGGACATCGGCGCTGGCGCTCCACGCTGGAGCTCAGCCAGGATGAGGCCGAGCCTCCTCCTCTGCCCGAGCAGTCCAACAGACGTCCCCGGAGACCCCGCCCTGGCCCACCCCCTTACCCTTATAATCAAGCTCCCCAGCACCTTCATCATCAGCACCACTTCCAGCATCATCCACACCTTCACTCTCCAGACTACCTGCCATGTCGACGTGATGGAGGCTACAAGCACGCTGGCCCGGCGGAGTGGGAGTCCAGTCTAAGTGAGGGTGAGTCTCCAGGCTCCAGCTCCATGTCCAGTGACTCAGATGAAAGCGGAGGACTGGTGTGGCCCCAGCAGCTCGCACCCCAACTGGCACCGCCCTCACCTCCTGCTCCTCCTGGAGCCCCACTGCAAACCAAAGCCTTAGTCAAAATCAAAGCATCCCATGCCCTCAAGAAGAAGATTCTCCGCTTCAGGACCGGATCCCTCAAAGTCATGACCACTGTCTAAGCTACATGGTATTGCAGTGGTTCCCAATCCTGGTCCTGGAATGTTTTTTTCGGGGCTTGTGAAGCTTATGTTTGCCAAGTTATTGAGTTGCAGTACAGCTCGTTCCACCGCAGTAGTTCCACAGAAACATTCTCATACAAGGTCCTACGTTCCTGATGGTGCAAATGCACCTATTAGTCTTCCTTCTGCTTCAACACATCCATGTCAAATCAAGTGTTTGTTAATTTGCTGATGAATTGTAATGGGAGTTTCAGAGCAAGGAAAAATGATCAAGTCACACTAGGACCAGGATTAGGGTCTGCTGGGGTAGAGGATCTAAGCTTGTCTTTTCAAGCAATTGCTTTTCTGAAGGACCCTTTAAGGCAGTGCTTCTCTAGCCAGTCCACATTTTTGCTGGATCCCAACCTCTGAGAGAGAGAGCATTAGAAATGTAGACCAACCGTCTGGAGTTTCCCTGAGGACTCATTGGAGAACTGCTGTATTATGGAGCATCTAGGTGTAGACTGCTGCAGCCTGAATGACAACGGAAGGATCTAAACTGTGTCTGCCTCAGATTTACCGAGAATCTGAGCCTAAAGCAAACCTGTACATATCTGTATGTGGCTGAAGGTGCTTGTATTTATGACAGTACTCTGTAAATAAAAATCTGGGACCATGTCATTAGGATGTTTGTGGTCGTGAGAGACAGACAATGGTCTTGTGTCGAAGAAGTGCGCCTGCATGCAACTCACAAACAATTTCCAGCTATAGAACATAATTACAGATTGCTTTCAGTCACAGAAAGCCACAAAAAAGTAGCTGCTTCGCACTGAGGAAGAGGCAGGAAAGGGTCAGTGATCCAGAGAAAGACGGCCCAGAACACTGCCCTGCCCTACCCTGCCCAGTGAGATGATGACAGAAGTATAATTCAGACAGGAAATCAAACTGGGCCACATTCAGCATAATATTACTCTTAGAGCGCTCAGGCGGAGTAGTGTTGCTCGAGTACTAAAGTGTGTTTGATTGTATCTGCACTGATGCCAGTTATCTCTGCAGCATTCTGTGTATTGTTGTTGGCTGAACTTGGACTGGCTGGTGAGCTGTTTTTCGTGAGACGTGGAGCAGTGGAGCGTTGTGGGTGTTCCATCAAGGCGAGTGTGAGGAAGTTCACTGCTGCAGCCTCACACGCACAAGACTTGGGCCACCCACAGCACACGAGAGAGAGAGAGAGAGAGTCTGGGGAGGGCTCTAGGCTGCAGGTAAAGCCCAGGACCAGCGTTCAAAATCTTATTTGTCTTATATGACATTTACTGTAGTGTAGCGTTGCGCCTTTAGCCCATCCATTGAGGTTCTCTAGCTACAGTACCCAGCATGCATTATGCAACTACATGAAAACAACAGCACAGAATTCCATGCTGGTCGGGTGCTGGTTTGGCTGGTCATCCAGTCTGGCCATATTGGTTGACCAGCATACCAGCATCCTTTTGGAACAAAACGTCATATCTTCATAATGATAACTTTACAGGTAAAGTAGAAACAAATTTTACTTTTAATGTCAGTGTCAGAGTCATTTTCAGTCAGTTCTTTTAGTCTATCATCACAGAATTTACACACAGTATAGAGAACAGCAGGCGTTCTTGAAGTATGTCAAAAACTGAAAACAGGAGTGGAGAAGTTATATGCTGGTTTTCTTGTGACCAGTCCATTCTGGTCTGTGCCGGGTTTTCTAGCAGGGCTGTCCAGCTTTCTTCTGCATTTTGCCCGCTAGCCAAATAAAAGGAAATGATTTCCAACAGCCAGTCCTCACGTGTCCTTCCCAAAAGTGCTTGTAGTTTTTCAAAAGACCCTCCCACCTGCAAGAAACATCACCAGATGTCTCTAAAGCAGAAAACCTCACTCTGAAGGCAGCTATTGAGGTCTCTTCTTATTACTGTGTTTACCAACAGCCAGTTAGCGAGCAACATCATATCCATCCATCAAATCCATCCATAATAAGATATGTTTGATATGGTCACATCAGCTTTATCTCACTCTGCAAACCAGGCTAGCCTCCCATGTAGTAGAATTTCTTCAGATTACTTCAGATGTAACAGCAGTCAAAGTGGGTAGATGTCTAGGGGTCTTGAACCTGTCCTGTCTGTAGGATGTGGAGTGTAGAGTCAGCCTCAGAGGAGACAGTTTGGGGAGACTTGCAGGCTGAGGGAGTGAGGGGCATGGCTGTTCTCATTAATGTCCTGGTGCCACCGGTGGAGTTTCAGCCTGCAGTAGGACACACCTCATCATAAACACTTACTTTGCCCTAAGTAGAGATAATTAGCCCCAGCTGTATCATAATCAAACCCCCCCCACCCCCACCCTTCTAAATTTTAAAAAACTTTTCTCCATTTCGGACACATGACGTAAGTGCTGCTCTTGCAGAGCGGTGAGAACTTTCGTGAATGAGCCGCACACTGTATGGTCTGTATTTGAGATTACCATAGCAACTTCACTTTGTACCATCAGCCATAGCAGTAAAGAGGGAACAATGTAGGAAGAATGACATCAGGACTGGAGGATGACCATAGTTCCTTCGTCCAGTCACTATCTTAGCGTACTGAAATTATACATACTGAATGCTAACATACACTGCAGCGCAAAGGTCTTAAGTTCAATGTTTAAAATTTAGCAATAAGTGTATTTTCAGCAGTAAGAATACAAGATATCATTAAAACAGATGTAAGTAATCATACATACAATACACAGTAACATGAAGATAATATAATGTGCTCCAAGTTGAAGAACAAATGGTAGTTCCAGATTTCTCCTGGACAACCCAGACATTGTATGAATGTATTCAGTTCTTTCAGCAGTAATCTTGATTTAGCTTAATGAAGTACTGAGCAGTTAAAGCAGGTATTAGATGAGAACTGTAAATAATACTGGGTTGTTCCTAGAGATGGACCGATCAGTGTTTTTGAGGCTGATAGCCGATACCGATCGAGGGCGGGGCTATATGCCATGGCAGGGCTACATGTAGTTATTAGCGCAAGCAAGTCATGAAACATGGTCTAAACTGGTTTATTAACATTTTTAACAAGCTCATGTGAAACAGCATAATATGTATATATTATGTTTATTATATACAGTAAATAAACAAAGTAAATCAAACAAATATCCCCAATACAGCAATCATTCAATTTAGCTAATTAAATAAATGCAGTAAAAACTGCAGTCATTAAACGCAGAGTTTTTATTTTAAACGACAATCTATAATCATTAAATGTAGATCTTGAGTTGTTGCTGCTGTTCTGTTCGTACCGGTCAGATCTGGTCTGTATGGTGTTCTGGGTTATTTGTTTTGTGTTAGCTGTGCGTGCTAGCTCTGCTGTTTGCTGATACTCACTGTATTCAGCCGCGCAAATGTCTTTGTCTTGGTTCCCCAATGAGACGCACTGATTTTACTCATTTTAAAAACGTCCTGGATGAGTCTGTGTCACATACGGTAAAGAACTGCCAGACAAACTGTTCTTGCGAGGCCGTTGCTTTAATCAGTCTGTCGAAAAAGAAACGGTATGTATTTCCACCTAGCGGTTCAGATAGGAGTTGCAGGGACCTTTCACGCAGGGCTTCTCTTCCTGGATAAAACGCTAGCTGGAAATACAGAAATTAGGCTCATTTGTTTAACGCCATTGATCGGCTCTCGGGATCGGCTAAATTGGAGAAGTATTGGCCGATCACCGGTTACATATATTGATTAAAAATCGGCTGATACCGATACATAGCCGATTGATCCTTCCATCTCTAGTTGTCTCCACAAGGAGAGTTAAATAAACACACTGACGTATGTAAAAGCACTACTTACTCTATTAATACTGGTTGAATATTTAAGAAATAATGTGTTTTGTTGAGCAAATAAAAGCTTCCTGTATTTAAATAGCTTTTTAAATATAATAATGTTCCTAAGTGCCTCAAACCTTTGCACAGTACAGTATATGACCTCAGTGTCCTACTTGTATTGTTTGATTTTAATCAGTTTCATTTCATTTCTGCCAGTCAAACTGCTTTCAGCAGCTCAGCAAGCTGTTCTCTACTACAGTGATATAGTGTAGCACATATGCTATTTAATAATGACTACCCCGTAGCAGGGGTGGCTCAATACCAATACTATGAGTATCTTCTGTTACCGACACAATACTGACTTTTTCTCTCACCTAAAAAAACAAACTGTAAATAATAGAATTATCTGGATGCACATTGCTCAGTAACACCATGCTCAAACTGTAGAATAAACATAAATACCCAACTAAAGGAAGAAATATATAGCCGACCAACATGACTTATGCACTCAAAGAGCTTTTAGCTGTGTATTTAGCAGCAAATTTAAAGTACAACTGTGGGCAAAGTTGTAGTTAAGCTTTTATAGAACAGGTCAGGCTAAGAGATTGATAATTGATAACACTGATAACATGCATTTGTTGCTTTTGATATCCCATTTCGGCCAGTGTCTGAGCAATACTGATACTGAATATCCTAACAGCGTGCCCCCATATTCCGTAGATCCAGTTAAAACAGCACTCTGGCCAAAATGAAGTATTTTACCACTGCTATATCTTTTAGTAACCCCAAAACACAACTGTGCACTTCAGTATAATGTGTAATATACTGAATTATATTTTTAGGCCATAATGCCCTTTTAGAGCCTGAGAGCTGTGAGCTCTTTATTTTTTTAACTATTTTTTAACTCTTTATTTTTTTAACTATTTTTATCTCTCCTTATTTTTTAACTCTATTTTTTTAAAACAATTTTTAACTCTTTATTTTTTAACAATTTTTAACTCTATTTTTTAAACAGTTTTTTAACTATTTTTTAACTCTTTATTTTTTAACTAATTTTGTGTTGAAGTATGACTGAATTGATGTCTTTGCCTATTTATTGCATGTTTTAGAAAAACGAATGAATTGCAGACAACCACAGAAAAAACACCCCAATGACGGTAAGCAATAAGTTTAAGTGACCATGCTAGGGGTCATAAGTTTAGTCAGTGGTGATCCTTCACTTGCAAAATGATTTAAGGGGTTGTAGTTCATGTTATGAGTGGTTAAGAATCAGTGTTAGCTTCAGCTGCACTGTTACCTTCTCTCTGAGCAAGTTAGCCCAGCCCAGTACGGAATACAAGAGAATAGGTCAAAGAACAAAGGCCTACAAGTGATGCCCATGTATGGACACAGACTCTAGCGTGATAGGATCTGTCTGTGTTGCTAAATTCCTGCTTTGCCCATTAACAAAATTTTTTTTTTAAGTTGGCAGAGATGTTTGCTGTGAGCTATCGACTAATCGCAGCCTTGCAGATCCGTCCAAATAAAACGTTAATGTTTTGTTTTTGTCACTCTGGGAATGAAGTAGTGGCTTTGCTGGGATGTAATGATGCAGTGACCTCATTACAGGCCAAAGAAGAGAAAGTGAGAGGAGGCTTGCGACCACAGCCGGACAGTGCTGCTCCAGACAAGAGCAGTGGGCCCTCACTCATCCAACCCTGCCTTTAACTCCAACCTCAATAAACTCTGTGAAGAAAGAAGCTTTGTGCCCGCTTCCCTCTCTTTCTAAAACTCTCTCTCTCTCGCTCCCTCTCTCTCTCTCTCCCCATCTGGACGTGGTTAAAGAGGCTCCCTTCAAGGCCAAGAACCTGGAGAATTTCCTGTAAAAGGGGGAGGGGCAGAGAGGGAGTGAAACGAAGACAGAAACAAGAAATTAAAAGAGCGGGGGGAAAAAAGGAGAGTTTTAGCGAGACAATCCCCGGCTCCACATCTGGCTTATATTAGAAGGAGGAAAGGAGGGGTCGGGGGGGCTGGGGTGGGCTGTGATCAGAAATGGAAGAAGGATGAGAGAAGGGGCTGAGAGGAAAATGTAGCTATATCGCTGGCTCTTTGTTTAAGTAGGGCGGACATATTTCTTCTCCCCTCTCTCTTCGCTGTGTGAATCCATGCTTTGGGAATGCTTCGGTTCAGATCTGTGGAGGTCGACTCCCTGTGCCGTTACACCTCCTCTGAATCGTCTCATTTACTTCTCTTTCTGTCCTGCAGTGAGAATGACCGCAGATATTCACACAGACCTCACTTTGTTCATCTTCTTTTAAAGCCATCTACAGACCTGGACTTAAGTTATGTGTGTTTGAAGCTGTTTGGGTCTGTATACATACCACAGTCTGGGAGCTGGGCCAGGCTTGAGCAGTGGAGGGAAGAGATGGTGGGGGGGCGGGGGGGGGGAGAGAAGGAGAGAGTGTCTCTGGGATAAGTCACTTTTCAGACAGCTGCTTCATGTCCCACCAGTCTAGGCCCAAGTCCCAGACCCAGTCCACAGCCCTCCCCCCTTACACCCTACTCCCTGACCCCAAAACCAGAGGCTGGAGGAGGGGTCTGGTAATGCTTTGATTGACAGATGTATATTGAGGACGTCTGACAGCGTGGTTGCGACCAACTGGGAAAGATTAGCACATGATACAGTTCTGAGATCTATGAAAGCGAGTCTGCATTCACTTTGCTTTGTATTGAAACATATTTTAAAGGGGCAATTTGGTGAACACTGATTTACACAGTGTGCCTTAACTGAGTTAATAAGCTCAGCTCATGTTTGTTGTTTGGAGATTGCTTCTTTACTTTGCTATTCACTTTTGCTGCAAGGCTAATTCAGCTAACAAGTAATGTAAGCTTAGTTTATATAGTCAATTACCATCGTTCAAACTAAATCATCACACATTTGTCTTAAGCCGCTTTGAGAAACTTCAGAAAGACTTGTTTATACATTCTCTGTCACTTTATGACATACTGTTATCCATAGACTCCAAAACAATTCATTATTCAAAATAGCTTCTATTGTTCTTTTTAATTTATTGTTCCTTTTAAGTTCTATTACATCCAAGTTATGGGAATTTTCTATGTATTTTACTTTTCCCCAGAGGTCCGCTTATAATGTTTGTAGGATTTTATGTACCAAAACAGTCATGATTAATTTTTACATAACTTTTTTCCATCTTCTCTTTGTCCTTGGAATTAAACAGGCTATTTTTGTTGTGTCTTTAAAGGAGCAATATGTAAGATTTTTAGTTTAAAATATTTCAAAATTAACAACAGAATGCAACAGAACACCATCTATACTGTGTTGCAAAGACACCTACTACTAATCCACTAGCTCTGATCCATTCTGTCTCATAGTATTGCTTTATACCTCAAGCGAAAAACATTGATTGAACATTGGTGTTGCTTTTCATCACTAGAGACACACTTGGTGAGTAAAGGGATGAAAGTTTATGCTGAATGTGCAACTTTTCTTCTGGTACGTAAACAGGTGGAGGAGTAAAGAGGGGGAAGTGGGACTGTATAAAACGTGAATTTTAACAGATTGTGTCATATACATATTACTCCTTTAAACCTGGTAAAGGAGGTCTGGCTGCACATTCAAAAAGCTGTCTAGGCTGAAGCTCTCCTTATAAATGTGTTTCTTTTTGTGACATCACAGAAACAATGTTTTAAATCTGCAGACTGAATGGTTTAACAGTCTTTACCCACAACATCATCATTGTTTTTGATGATACGAGGTCTTTAATGGGGGTTTTATAGGGGTTTAGATTCATTTGGCCTAGATTCTCTCTTACTACATACCTTGAGCAGTCCAGTCCAGTCCAGTCCAGAAAGACTGAGTGTTGTAGCACGCAAGGCTGTAGGAACCCTCTGGTTGAAAGTAAAATTGATTTTCTTGCGCCCCCATGTGACCGGATTAGTAAATGGACAGTGTACACTGCCATGGCAGAAAAGCCAATTAACTTTAATGGAATTTGACAGGAGGAGGTATAATAATATTTAGAACTTTTTAGTCCAACTTCAGAGTGCTTCACTCTGCGAGCGAATATGGATGGATGTACTTACTTAAAGTGAATTAATTGAAGTGAACGAGGGAGACAGATTTATTCACTCTGAGTGCACAGTTTTCTCTGGTTTGATTAAACTCTGTAGGAACCCTCAGGCTTTAGGGAGAACTGGCTGCTTAAGGGTGCAATAGCAGCACATTATTAGAACATTAAAGTATAAGCTATCATAGATTAATTATGTCGTTGTCTTTATTTATAGCAAAGGTGTCTACGTCCAGCAAATCTGATCACTGGATTTCACTGGGTTATGTAACGTGGACAAAGCAGTCAGACGTTCACGGATATGGTAAACAGGTTTACTGGTAACAGGTGCCTCCACCAACACACTACCAAGTAACAAACAACACCTAACAGGGAATAGGCTAAATCGTAAAGTCGTAAACAGGTGAGGGTCAAAACCAGAGATCACCGAGCGAAAAAACAATAAGGGCTAAGCAGAGACATAAACATGAAGACAAGCAAAGAGTTCGTAACCAGGTAAACACGGCAAACAGTACACGAAAGGCTCGGCAAAAGGGTGAGAGTCCGAAAATGGATACGACTCATAACAATGGATCATAGACAAAATAATGCTTGGTATGGCACAGGAATAAGGCTTAATACTTCAGAAGCAGTATAAACAGTTTAAATAGCCCATGTGATGATTAGTACTCAGGTGAACTTGATCTATACCAGTCAGCTGACCGAGAGTCCGGAGTCACGTAATCTACTGATGCCTGCTGGGAAATGGAGTTCAATGACGAATGCAGCAAGTCCGGTGCAGCAGCGTTGGTGTGTAGTGTGACAGGTTACTGATTACAGAAGTACAGATGACTACATTATGAACCAGGAGGTTGGCTAATAAGTATGTACTGTAGTATGTACTACAATCTTCCAAACTGTAATAAGCCTGTGATCTACTTAGCATGAGTTGGGGGCCACACTAAGGGGGAAATGTGGACTGGAGGTTAACGAACCAGCCTTGTGACTGGAAGGTCACCGGCTCAATCCCATGTGCAGACAGTACACAACTGAAGTGCCCTTGAGCAAGGCACCTAACCCTTACCCCTATCTGCCCCCCCCCCCGAGTGCTGTGGTTGGGCTGCCCACCGCTCCAGGCAAGTGTGCTCTCTGTCCCCTAGTGTGTCTGTTCACTAGTGTGTGTGTGTGTGTGTGTGTGTATATGTGAGTGTTTCACTGCACGGATGGGTTAAATGTGGAAATCTTGAATCCCCCTCTGGAATCAAATAAGGTGTTAATCTAATGATGGATATTTTTGGGAAATGTATAAAAGCATTACTGTATTCTCTCCAAGGAGGATGTGGTATGTCATTCATCTTTACCTTGTGGGGAAAAAAGCTGCAAGGCCATTGGAAACATATGGTGGCAGGTGCTACTCCCCAGCTGGCACACAACCGACCTTCAACGTTGAAATATGGTTGAAATAATGTCCGTTGTTGTTTTAATGTTGAAAAAACATTTCATGATAAACATTTCATGAAATTTTAACTTTGAATCAACGTAATGTCTTCAACATGCCGCCTTTCGAAGCACTTCATTACATTAATACATGTACAGAGAGAATAAAAATAATAATAAGTTGTTCAGTTTTTCATCATAGCATACAGTTTTTTTTCTCTCCCATAGAATTTTGAGCATCCCAAATGTGAGCTATGGTTTTTTCAAGGTTGAAAGACCGATGTTGAAACAACGTCGATATATCAACGTTGATTCACTTTTCAAAATCAACACCAATCCGATATAGATTCAACCATAACATTAACTGTGATTCCACATTGAAATGCCAGCTGGGTCAGTAACACTAATACTGATATATATGTATATATATGTGTATATATATATATATATATATATATATATATATATATATATATATATATATATATATATATATATATATATATATATATATATACACACACACACACACACAAACAGTACTGAACAAAGGTTCCACCCTCCCTTTTTTGGATTCCCATGTAAAATAGTAATTGATTACCACAGCAATCTTTAACCACAGCATCACATATTTAACAGAATATACACAGAAATCTTAATTCAAATACAGTATTATTATTTTTCTGTTCAGTATGTATTGTGTGCATTGTTTTCTAGAGATTTGCTTTCAGTTCTTTAAAGAAATCTGCAGGCATATGTCTTTCACACCTCCAAAGTCCAGCGTGTTGGTTGCGCATTCTACTTGTCACAACCCAAGCAATCCCGAACACATTCAATGATTTAGTGGCCGCTGTGCTGGTCAGTCTGTTCTTCTGAGAACACAAGCACCTTCTTTCTTTTATTTTCTCTTTTTCTCAGTGAGGAGCTTCTACACAGTTACACATTCTTACAGACCCCCATTGTGTAGTGGTGTCTTCTTACAGTGAAAGGATGGACGGAAGCATCTGTGGATGTTTTCAGATCTAAAGCAAGAGCGTTTGATGTTCTCCTCGAATCTCTCAAAGTTGAAAGCTTTGGATTCTTCTGATGGTGACAGTTCTGGTGTTTCTCCAGGTCTTGTTTGATAATCCTTTATCAAACTTATGTGTATAATATTACATCTATAATAAGATAAAATAATCCTTTATTAGTCCCACAGTGGGGAAATTCACAGTGTTCCAGCAGCAAAGGGATAGCAAGGCACTCAGTACAAAAAGAGATAAATAAACAATACAGTATAAACAATATAAATAATAAAAAGTCAATAATTCTTAAGATTGTATTTACAAATAGTTGCACATTGCTTCTTAAATGCACAGGGGAATGCAAAAACATTGCAATGTGTAGAGTTTAAGTGTGTGTGTGTGTATATGTGGTCTGCTGGGAGCAGTGTGTGGAGTTTAAGTGTGTGTATGTGGTCTGCTGGGAGCAGTATGTAGAGTTTAAGTGTGTGTGTGTGTGGTCTGCTGGGAGCAGTGTGTGGAGTTTAAGTGTGTGTGTATGTGGTCTGCTGGGAGCAGTGTGTAGAATTTAAGTGTG
This sequence comes from Megaleporinus macrocephalus, assembly GCA_021613375.1. Classification (NCBI taxonomy): domain Eukaryota; kingdom Metazoa; phylum Chordata; class Actinopteri; order Characiformes; family Anostomidae; genus Megaleporinus; species Megaleporinus macrocephalus. Next base: position 31,070,148 of record CM038720.1, read on the forward strand.
TGTGTATGTGGTCTGCTGGGAGCAATGTGTGGAGTTTAAGTGTGTGTGTGTATGTGGTCTGCTGGGAGCAGTGTGTAGAATTTAAGTGTGTGTGTATGTGGTCTGTTGGGAGCAGTGTGTAGAGTGTAAGTGTGTGTATGTGGTCTGCTGGGAGCAGTGTGTAGAATTAAAGTGTGTGTGTGTATGTGGTCTGCTGGGAGCAGTGTGTAGAGTTTAAGTGTGTGTGTATGTGGTCTGCTGGGAGCAGTGTGTAGAGTTTAAGTGTGTGTGTATGTGGTCTGCTGGGTGCAGTGTGTAGAGTTTAAGTGTGTGTGTGTATGTGGTCTGCTGGGAGCAGTGTGTAGAGTTTAAGTGTGTGTGTATGTGGTCTGCTGGGAGCAGTGTGTAGAGTTTAAGTGTGTGTGTATGTGGTCTGCTGGGAGCAGTGTGTAGAGTTTAAGTGTGGGTATGTGGTCTGCTGGGAGCAGTGTGTAGAGTTTAAGTGTGTGTGTATGTGGTCTGCTGGGAGCAGTGTGTAGAGATTAAGTGTGTGTGTATGTGGTCTGCTGGGAGCAGTGTGTAGAGATTAAGTGTGTGTGTATGTGGTCTGCTGGGAGCAGTGTGTAGAGTTTAAGTGTGGGTATGTGGTCTGCTGGGAGCAGTGTGTAGAATTAAAGTGTGTGTGTATGTGGTCTGCTGGAAGCAGTGTGTAGAGTATAAGTGTGTGTATATGTGGTCTGCTGGGAGCAGTGTGTAGAATTTAAGTGTGTGTGTATGTGGTCTGTTGGGAGCAGTGTGTAGAGTTAAGAGTGTGTGGTGTGCTGGGAGCAGTGTGTAGAGTTTAAGTGTGTGTATGTGGTCTGCTGGGAGCAGTGTGTAGAGTTTAAGTGTGTGTATATGTGGTCTGCTGGGAGCAGTGTGTAGAGTTTAAGTGTGTGTGTATGTGGTCTGCTGGGAGCAGTGTGTAGAATTAAAGTGTGTGTGTATGTGGTCTGCTGGAAGCAGTGTGTAGAGTATAAGTGTGTGTATATGTGGTCTGCTGGGAGCAGTGTGTAGAGTTTAAGTGTGTGTGTGTGGTCTGCTGGGAGCAGTGTGTAGAGTGTAAGTGTGTGTGTGTGGTCTGCTGGGAGCAGTGTGTAGAGTGTAAGTGTGTGTATATGTGGTCTGCTGGGAGCAGTGTGTAGAGTGTAAGTGTGTGTATGTGGTCTGCTGGGAGCAGTGTGTAGAGTGTAAGTGTGTGTGTGTGTGTGTGTGGTCTGCTGGGAGCAGTGTGTAGAGTTTAAGTGTGTTAGGGTTAGAGTTAAGGTTAGGGTTAGCAGTGCTGGTTGTAGAGTCTAACAGCAGCAGGATGGAAGGACCTGCGATGCCGCTCCTTCACACACTTGGGGTGAGACAGACTGTTGCTGAAGGAGCTGCCCAGTGCTGCCAGTCTTATGCATGGGGTGGGAACATTCTCCAGCATGGATGGCAGCTTGGCTAACATCTCCTGTCTCCTTCCATTGGGTCTAGTGGGCTTCAGGTGGTGGGAGACAGGAGGATGTTAGCCAAGCTGGCATCCATGCTGGAGAATGACTCCCACCCCATGCATAAGACTGCACTGGAATCTGGCAATCTCCTGAAATGCTTTTTGATTGGAAATCAATAGAGGGTGGTCTCTGACTTTTGCACAGCCCTGATCATAACCTCACACTGCATGTCATAAAAGACACTAATATGCTTGATAGAAAAAAATCACAGTTTATTATGTTTTCACACATAACACAGTTCAAAAGACATTCAAACAGATAGATATAAAAGAGAGCGCTAGGCTGTTATGGGACATACACATTGGCTATTTTCTTTACAGTTCGGTTGCAGTTTGTTAACTTTTCTATGTGTTTGGAAAAGGTAGGTGGGGGGTCCCTGCTTCCTCACACCGCACTCTCTCATTCACAGCTAGAGCTCATTATTGAGTAGGCACCCTCCCCCTTCCACACCTTCATTTTAAAATGCTTGTCTTTACTGACAAAGCCAGAAACTCTTACATTTCCACCAATTATTATTTATATATGGTGTCACTTCATGGGTGTAGGCCTAAAGAGCTTCTAAGGCAGCTTTTCTTCCTGTAGATCTTGCTCACTCATCCTCTAAAGCAGGGAGGTGCTACTTCTGGAGCTGTTGGGGGATGAGGAGGACTGAGACGAGAGTTGTCCACCAGTCCAGGCTGCACTGTGGCTGCTGAATGTTTAATATGAGCCTCTCTGAAATGAACAGAAACTCAATTAGTGCCACATCCCGAAAAACCAGAACTATATATACTATATACACTTCAAGACCACAGTGACTGATTCATCGGTCATTGCAAGCCTAATTCAATCACTGAGAGGTAAACAAAGTCATTTAGAGAGGTTTGAAGTGAAATGGTCCGTTTTTGAGAAACAAACAGAGCAATAATTGTTAACAGCTGTTGTGATAGGAACCAGGCGTCAGAAGACTTCCTTTAATACGGCAAATTAATACAAGAAATGGATATAAATGTGCTCCCTGATGTCTGACTGCTGTTTTGTTTAGTTTTTGGCACATAAACCATATTTAGTTCAGTCCATTCATTGCAGAGAGGGACATGCAGGACATTCTAGGGCAAAATAGTCCCTAATTAAAGCTTAGAGATTTAATTAAGGATTTGCCACTATTTTATTATCCACAGCATTGCCTATAAAACACTGAATTAATTTTAATGACTCTGTTTACCCCTCATAAAAGAACCAATGCAGGAATTTTGAAGAATCAGTGGAATTCCCCTTTAATGCATCTCAAAGCTACCTCACAAATACTGTTACCTGAAATGGCAGTGTTGTATGAGTGATTTTGAGAAGGTCATGTAGGTCCACTGGTCATTATGGATAGTCAAATCGATTAGAAATGTTGTTTGAATTACACTAGAAACCAGGCTTTATAATACATTTTAACCTAATTGCATCCTAGGTGACACAATTCAACTGACCGAGGACCGGCTTACAGAATCACTCTAATAAATGACAGTAATCTCAGATTCATCAGAGCTGTATCCAATCAGTGAACAGCATGGAGAGTGCTGCATGACCTGTGTGCTTTTTCGTAGACCCACATTCCTCTCAATGCACCTTGTTAACCATGGTTGCATTCTGGGGGTAAAATACCCCCTTAGTATTTGGGGGGTTCAATGTTGGCTGGCTTCTCTAGCGTAGGCCAACTGCTGACTCTGCTACCACTGATTGGTTTAAAATCTCTAGTTTGTTAAGAATATCAAGACTAAAGCTTATTGATTATGGAAGAAGCAGCTAAACAACAACCTTTACCTGAATTTGACTGTCTATCATTGCCTATTAATATCGTCTATTGTTATTGTAACAGACAGCATAGCATTACAATACCTTTATTTTTTTATGGGCTCCGCAAAAATTTTGACTTTGAAACGTTAAGGGGGCCCGAGTGGTTAATTAAGGGGACTTTTTAATACCGCCTGTTTTTCGCACCTTGGTTGCATGGTTCCATGGTTTTTCACAGTTGTTTATAATTAATAATTAATACAGGTAATTTGATCACATTAAAGATTCATTTGATACATCAAATAACAACTTTCACATTCTTTTTGCTGGAGTCTTTGAGGAATAGTGGTAAAGAGGGAGCATTATATTGCAGTGATGATTGCTGACTTAATATATGTGGCAGGTTTTTCTTAAGTGCCACTGTTTTATTCATCATACTTACCCAACTGACCGCAACCCCCCTCCCCCAGAATACCTTGCCCTGTTCCTGTATGCAGACTCTAGGATTCTAGGTGGGTTTGTTTTGGCAAACAGTGATTTCAATGTAACCTTGTGATTGACACATGATATATATGACACACACATAATATATATATATATATATATATATATATATATATATATTATGTGTGTGTGTGGTGAGTTTATTGTAAGGCATCAAAGCATTTTCGCCTACTCACCAGCTAATATCATCTTAGAACTCTAGTATCTGCCGATCTTCTGGACTCTCTAAATATCGTGTTTTTTCCAAAATCTATTGACAGGACACTGTGGGAATAATGTTGCACTGACCCTTCCTCCTCACTGCCCTCTGCGTTCCCTTGCTCTGCTTGGTAGGACTCATCGCTTTGGGATGCATCCTGTTCCTGGAAGGATTCATCTTCCTCCTCCGTGGAGGCGTGTCTCTGCAGAGGCCATGGCAACCCACCTCTCTCCTCCTCGCTCACCTGTGTGGGGTCCACCACTATAGACGGCAGGCGACCCCTCTGCCCTGCTGGACTCTGCAGCACCTCACTGTCCTCCTCTGAGTCTGGGAAGATCTGAGAGGGAAAAGAGAGAGAGGGGGATCCTGAAGACTGGGACAGTAAAACTACTACTGGTGATAAAGTGCATAGTTCATGTAGTATGCTTCTCTGCATTAATGATTAGGACCCTCAAAGGACCCCCACAGAGAAGGTATGACTTGGTTGATAGATTATTTTTGGCACTGCAGTGACACTGAAGCGGTGGTGGTGTGTTAGTGTGTTGCGCTGGTACGAGTGGATCAGACACAGCAATGCTGATGGAGGTTTTAACCACGCTGTCCACTCTCTGTCCACTCTATTAGACTTACCTTAATTGTCCAACTTATAGATGTGAAATGGCCAGAGACAATGCCTTTGTGTTAGTCATTAGGGTAAAAGGGGAGATCATTCTTGGTGGTCTTGAGTTGCCCATTTTCTTAAACTAAAGAACTCTAAGCTTCTTATTTAGTTATTAAATGTATTGTTCAGTATGCTCAATCAATCTTTCAGGAGCTACAATGATACTGATGTGTTTTGTAGTTCTGAAGGTGAACCCAGTCATGTGCTTAAGCCTACAGACTTGTGGGATTAAGATATGAATCAGTGTACCTGGTATGGCAGACGCTGTCCTCTCCTTTGCAGATGAAGCCCCTCTATAGAGGAGTCCTGCAGACTGGCTGCCACAGACGCCATCATACTGCTGCAAACATACAAATGGAAAGGTATTAAAAACAAGAGACAAACAAAGCTCTTGAGTAGCAGAGAGCATTAGTCAGGCAGGGGTTGATGTTGATTCTCACAGCATGAATGTATTCCAGTACTTTCTCCAGCCAGCATTGAAAGTTCAAGCAGAGTTTTAAATGCTTTATGGAAATGGGAGGAAATTAAATGATGTCCTTTTTGAGCACTTGATGAGGTATAACTATTATTTTGAATGTTTTTCAAAATGAATAACAATGGATCAACCTCTTAGTAGTCATCCTAATTACTGTTTTATCATTACTACATATTTCAAATGGTGCCACAGTGTATTTTAACCATTATTAAACTGCCCACACCAAGGAAGACTGAATTTTCTTGGTAAAAGGTACTTGGTACTTGGTACTTAAACACTCTGAAGGTTACATAATAAACCATTTACTCTTCACTCCATACAGTCCATATGAGACGCAATAACAGCCTCTATTTAATTCCTTGTTTTCATGACACAGTTATGTAATTTATGAGCAGTGTTTCAGCGCAGGTTGCTTTTAAACAAAGTGTAATCAGAATAATCATAACAGACCTCATATCAGTCAGAGATACACAGTAACTGAAACAATCTGTTTAGTTAATAAGGATAAACTGAAGTTAAAAAAGGGCAAACATTAATTCTGTTAATGCTTTTGGTGCTATAAACCCACAAATATGTTACTGAGGAAAACTTATAAATGTATGGTCCCTTTAAGACTGTGAGGCTATGTGGTCATGGGGTAATAGCACCGAATCCCAGGCTGGGCTGCGTTTGAATGAAAATGCTTGGATTAAACGCAGTGTGTGTGTCAGTTGAGAAGAAAGTGTGTGTCAGTTTGCACAGAGGATTATGTGAGTGCGTGCGGTGGAGCTGTAATCCATTGACACCTTAATTATGTAACAGGTTTGCAGGAGTGCAGTGTGACCCAACAGGATGTTCTCTGAGTTTCTGTAATCTGTAATCTCATACAAACACACAACAGCCTACAGCACTCTACACACTCTGTTCCTCTTTCCAATACATTCATCAACAACGTCCAAGTCTTCAACAATGTCATTACACACCTAATACCTAATATCATTCCTTATACAATTATCAAATTTTTATAGCTGAAAAAAACCTCATCCCATGTCATTCCATTTTGTCCAAACAGTGTCATTCCTCATTATTAAATGTATAAAAATGACTCTTACAACTTGCAATGTCATTTTGTCATTGTATTTTCTTAACAAAGTAATTCCTCATCATTACGATTCCCCAACCCCCATATCATATCTTATTAAAATGTTTTCCTGACAATGTTATTCTTCATCTTTTTTTCCCAAAATGTAATCCACAAACAATTCTCAAAACAATGTAATGTACAAACAATTCTCCCAACAATGTAATCCACAAACAATTCTAAAAAACAATGTAATGTACAAACAATTCTCCCAACAATGTAATCCACAAACAATTCTAAAAAACAATGTAATGTACAAACAATTCTCCCAACAATGTAATCCACCAACAATACTCCCAACAATGTAATCCACAAACAATACTCCCAACAATGTAATCCACAAACAATACTCCCAACAATGTAATCTACAAACAATACTCCCAAAAATGTAATCCACAAACAATACTCCCAACAATGTAATCTACAAACAATACTCCCAACAATGTAATCCACAAACAATTCTCAAAACAATGCAATCCACCAACAATACTCCCAACAATGTAATCCACCAACAATACTCCCAACAATGTAATCCACAAACAATTCTCAAAACAATGTAATCCACAAACAATTCTCCCAACAATGTAATCCACAAACAATTCTCAAAACAATGCAATCCACCAACAATACTCCCAACAATGTAATCCACCAACAATTCTCAAAACAATGTAATCTACAAACAATACTCCCAACAATGTAATCTACAAACAATACTCCCAACAATGTAATCCACAAACAATACTCCCAACAATGTAATCCACAAACAATTCTCAAAACAATGTAATCTACAAACAATTCTCAAAACAATGTAATCTACAAACAATACTCCCAACAATGTAATCCACAAACAATACTCCCAACAATGTAATCCACAAACAATTCTCAAAACAATGCAATCCACCAACAATACTCCCAAAAATGTAATCTACAAACAATACTCCCAACAATGTAATCCACAAACAATTCTCCCAACAATGCAATCCACCAACAATTCTCCCAACAATGTAATCCCCAAACAATACTCCCAACAATGTAATCCACAAACAATACTCCCAACAATGTAATCCACCAACAATTCTCCCAACAATGTAATCCACAAACAATTCTCCCAACAATGCAATCCACCAACAATTCTCCCAACAATGTAATCCACAAACAATACTCCCAACAATGTAATCCACAAACAATTCTCAAAACAATGTAATCTACAAACAATACTCCCAACAATGTAATCCACAAACAATTCTCCCAACAATGCAATCCACCAACAATTCTCCCAACAATGTAATCCACAAACAATACTCCCAACAATGTAATCCACAAACAATTCTCAAAACAATGTAATCTACAAACAATACTCCCAACAATGTAATCCACAAACAATTCTCCCAACAATGTAATCCACAAACAATACTCCCAACAATGTAATCCACAAACAATACTCCCAACAATGTAATCTACAAACAATACTCCCAACAATGTAATCCACAAACAATTCTCACAACAATGCAATCCACCAACAATACTCCCAACAATGTAATCCACCAACAATACTCCCAACAATGTAATCCACCAACAATTCTCAAAACAATGTAATCCACCAACAATTCTCAAAACAATGTAATCCACAAACAATTCTCAAAACAACGCAATCCACCAACAATACTCAAAACAATGTAATCCACCAACAATACTCCCAACAATGTAATCCACAAACAATTCTCAAAACAATGTAATCCACAAACAATTCTCCCAACAATGTAATCCACAAACAATTCTCAAAACAATGCAATCCACCAACAATACTCAAAACAATGTAATCCACCAACAATACTCCCAACAATGTAATCCACCAACAATTCTCAAAACAATGTAATCTACAAACAATACTCCCAACAATGTAATCTACAAACAATACTCCCAACAATGTAATCCACAAACAATACTCCCAACAATGTAATCCACAAACAATTCTCAAAACAATGTAATCTACAAACAATTCTCAAAACAATGTAATCTACAAACAATACTCCCAACAATGTAATCCACAAACAATTCTCAAAACAATGTAATCTACAAACAATACTCCCAACAATGTAATCCACAAACAATTCTCAAAACAATGCAATCCACCAACAATACTCCCAAAAATGTAATCTACAAACAATACTCCCAACAATGTAATCCACAAACAATTCTCCCAACAATGCAATCCACCAACAATTCTCAAAACAATGTAATCCCCAAACAATACTCCCAACAATGTAATCCACAAACAATACTCCCAACAATGTAATCCACCAACAATTCTCCCAACAATGTAATCCACAAACAATTCTCCCAACAATGCAATCCACCAACAATTCTCCCAACAATGTAATCCACCAACAATTCTCCCAACAATGTAATCCACAAAAAATACTCCCAACAATGTAATCCACAAACAATTCTCAAAACAATGTAATCTACAAACAATACTCCCAACAATGTAATCCACAAACAATTCTCCCAACAATGTAATCCACAAACAATACTCCCAACAATGTAATCCACAAACAATACTCCCAACAATGTAATCTACAAACAATACTCCCAACAATGTAATCCACAAACAATTCTCAAAACAATGCAATCCACCAACAATACTCCCAACAATGTAATCCACCAACAATACTCCCAACAATGTAATCCACCAACAATTCTCAAAACAATGTAATCCACCAACAATTCTCAAAACAATGTAATCCACAAACAATTCTCAAAACAACGCAATCCACCAACAATACTCAAAACAATGTAATCCACCAACAATACTCCCAACAATGTAATCCACAAACAATTCTCAAAACAATGTAATCCACAAACAAT